>CM077153.1:9088201-9159287 GCA_039583875.1 Platanthera guangdongensis | reverse complement strand
AATCATAATTGTATGAAAACTATAGCATTGTCACAGTAAAACGTGATTTTTCAAACTACATATGCATTTAAAATTTCTCATCGTTTTTAAATCTCAAAAGCATCCGCACAAAAAATCAGTCCTGCTTTTCTCCAAATTAACTACTTTAAAACTATTTTCAGTATTCTACTATCCGTCTTAGTAGGCATGACTTTCTTTTCGCCCATGCCTGCGGCATCACGACTCGCATCGAAGCGCACTCTGACTTTAGTCGAGACGGGTCGTGATAGTTAGTATCAGAGGGAGGTTAGGGAGGTTAGTTCAAAAGATAAAGTTTTTTTTATAATTATCAAATATTTTGATCTTTACTATAAAAAAATATATCCTGCATCATTCTTCACTCACTTGTCATTACTTTTGTTCATGGATGAAACACACACACACTATCACTCATAAGCATGAGTAGTATGCACACGAATATTAAGGGGTTATGGGCAAACTTAGCATTTTTTGTGCATATGAATTTCCACAACGATATATACCACTTATGAATATTAAATTGTGTGGGCAGTTTAATATTTTCAAGTGCGCTGACATTAGAGCTCTAATATGCATGACATGTTAAGTGATATGGACGCTTAAACATGTCATGTGTATCCATTCATTTACATTCATATCATAAATCATTGCATAAGTGTTAAGCTAAGAACATCAATAATGATTGTACACACATAAATTTACTAATTTTTTGACATCGCACAAGATTTCATGGTTGCACTTGCATGATTATTACCTAGAATTGTTCAATGAAAATGTTGTAATTATTACATAATTTATGTTCATGATAGTAGGAAAGTGTTAGAATCTCTAGTTCAAGTTCTCGATATTCGTATTCAGGTCTTTTTGTTCTGCTTAGCTATCGATCTTATTATGTCCCCTTATTTTCCCTCTAGTTACCTTCTAAGTGTCAGTAACAAATGAGTTTTTTTCTTGTGAATTGCTTTGTTGTATTTCCTCAACGTTGTTTTGTGTTCTCCCTTCTATAGATTTCTTTAGTTTTTGTCGATACTCAATCAGCATTCAGTTTCTTTTCCTCTTTTGATGTTCTATCTTCGTTTCGTGCGAAATCTTTTCGCTCCCGGATCCTTGTGTTTTGCTGCTCAATTTTGAGCTAATCGAAGGCATTCATGTGCTTCTTGATGCCAATCTTTTCTATCTGGCCGAACTCGCTAAGTCTAAAGAGTTCTCCTATGACTTGAATCTGATGTGTGTTGCAAGTATCTATAACATTTCTCTTGATTTTGATAAGTCTTCGTGCTTGTTATCTTCTCTGTTTCTTTGCATTCATAGTTAACTTACATGTCTTGATTTGTGAATTCTTGTTGGAATGATTGTCATCTGAATCTTCGTCATGAAGGACATCGTTCAAAGAATTCTCAGGGAAGTTTTAGGATGAAACTTCATAAGTAGGGATAATGTAACAACCCGGTTTTAATAATAATAATTATTATAATAATAATAATGATAAGGTTTTTATAAATAAATAATAATTAAAAACCTAATTTCCCCTCTAATTATAAACTGAGCCCCCCCCCTAGTTTAACTCTCGTCGGTTAGGGCTTCTCTCTCGAGTCTTATTCTCCCGATCTCGCACCCGTTTCCACCTCCCGCTCCTGCGCCGACTCTCGATCTCGCCGCTTGTGCCTCCTTTGCAAGGGCAGGCAGCCGTCAGCTGCTCCCTTTACTCTCCTCTATTTGAGCCGACAACATTAAGCCTCCCTCTCCTTAATTCGACAACCTCTTCTTCTTCCCTATTTCTGGATTCTGACATCAGCAACAACCGCCTTCTCTCACTCCGGGCCCGCTTCTCCATTTCCTTGGGCTTTGATTATGCCTAGGGCTTCGCTCAAATCCTCCTCCACTCGGATTTTTTGGCATGGATTTGTTTTCCTTAAGTAACAAACTCACCCCTCTCCTCCTTTCCCCTCTATTCAGATTTTCATGAATTTTTTTTAGAAAGTTTGTGCTCCTATTTCATATATTTTGGATTCATAATTTTTGCTCATATCGTAATCGTCTAACATCTGGGTACTTGTGATTTTCGGCATCGTTTGTCGTGTCAATTGACGGGTCGTGAAGGAAATCCTCTCAGAATTAGGGTTTCTCCATACCCAAGCGTCGCCAAGTCACGGTCTCCGCGTGGAATCTCTTCTTCCTTCACTTATGGGGGAGGTAAATTTCTAACCCCACTTTTGTTTGATTCTTGGGATATATAAATTGTTGTGCTAGCGTTCAGTTTTCCATCTGTCAGAATATTAGATCTTGTTTGTGATTGTTCCTGAACATGTCCAGTTAGGTTTCTAAATCTCATTTGCACCGCTCAGCCGCCTCCGTCAGATTCATGATCATTTAAAGCAAGTAAGATCTCTCTATCTTGCAATATTGAGATTATTTTATTGCATCTATTTTTTAAACTGCTTGACCACATTCTTGAATATCGATCTGTCAAATGAATTGATATCTTAAGGGATCAATCTGATAAGTTAATAACTTATGGTTAATATGTTGGAATTACATGAAATTGTGATCGTATATGATTTTTTACTTTGATACTAGTTTAGATGAGGGATTTGCTAAATTAATATAAAACTTGAAGAACGATATAATTGTTGAGTATGTATAATAAGTGTCTTAATTATAATTGATAATGATTCTAGATTGTAAACAAGTGATGATCTGTGATTTTATATAAAAGGTCGTATCGAATATATGTTTACTTGGAAAAACGATCGTTCATGAAAATGGATTAATCTAATTAAATATTTTGGTATCTGAGAAAAAATGATGTATAGTTGTAGTCATACTGTAATATCCCGACTTTTATTGGGCCACCAGAGCCCTAGTGGACCGAATAAAATGGCCCGAATCCTATCCATGCACCTGGTAGGAGATAACCCGAGGCGGAAAATAGAGCTAGAGAACTCTGAATTGAGTTCTGTCAGTCCTTGTGACCTCATATAGTCAATACGAGTGCATCGGAACTCGATCAGTTAGACCCCGAGGTCATCTAGTGGATGTGACCATTCCTCGTAAAACGCAATGAGAGTAGATTTTTAGATATCGAGCTAGAGAACTCCGAATGGAGTTCTGTCGATTCTATGATATAACTTAGATAGGGCAGAACCCTCACGTCACAATCCGAGATCTAACGACAGTTTTACACACTTCGACTATTTTAGCGCGCTGCAACGCGCAAATTTTGGACTTTCGTCAAACGGACTCCGATTCAACCCCAGTCAGTGGCGTTGGACTCGTGTGGTCAATATCAAGTCAACGGAAGTCGTCCCCGTCAATTTCGACAACATTCGGTCAACCCGTAGTCCAAAATCAAGCGTAGTCATGCACCAAAAAGCGTGCGCACACCATTATGACACAACACCCGAACTTTGACCCGATGACTTGGACCCACTTTGACTTTGACCAGCAAGGGGGACCCATCCTAGGGTTGACTTGGTCAAACCCCCCTAAAAATTCATTTTTTTGGATTTTTCACCAAGTAGGGGCCCACCTCCTCTCCAAGGGAGGATGGCCCGCCCCCCCCTCACTCTTCTTTGGGCCCCCAACCAGCAATCAACCATTAGGAATGGAGGCCCACCCTATCCCCCTCTCCTCTCTTTCCCCTTCTCACTTCCACCCAAAAGCCAAGCCAAAGGGAGGGCTTAATCTTTTTCCCATGTGGGAAACTCCCTGCACTCCAGCTGTCCTTGGACAGCTGGAGGGTGGATTAATCCCTCCCTAAGGAGGGATTAGTCCCACACCATCTAGAGGAAGGGAGACCCCCCTCCCCTCTAATCTATAAATGGCCACCCCTCCCTCTCCTTTCCCCTCAAGCCCTAGAACACCTCCCCCCCCCCCGCATGACCCTTGTCGGAGCTCTGGTGGCCGGGAACAAGCCAAGCCGAGCCCCGATCGCCGACTGGGGGTGGACTAGTAGGCGACAATCCACCCGGGAGCGGGGGTGGCGCCGGGAGCAGGGCCACCGCCACCCCAGGCTCTCGGGATGGATTTCCGGAGGCGGCCGACGGCGTCAGGCCGTCGGAACACCGCCCAGAAAAATCGCTAGGCCACCGACGAGCTGATCTGGACCGGCGCCGGCGTCTGCGGCGACCTGCCGGCGGTGGTGGAGGCGCTCATCCTCCGTACCGCCGGCGAGGAGCAGCAGCCGCCTGATCTGGTGATGAAGATCGGGCGGCTGAGATTTTATTAATCCCCCCCGCCCCCGCCTCCGTTTCTCTGTCCCCCCACAGCGGATCCGTGACCGTCCGCTATTGGAAGCGCTGGCCGGTTGCGCCATGCGGCTCAATCTCAGCCGCAGGATCCCGGTGATCTACTAAATGCAGATCATTTTTCATACCAGAAATTTCTAGAAATTTCTGGGCCAAATCTAGGCCCCTAGAGGAAAAATGACCAACATGAAAAATGTTTCCCATGATGTGGGCTACCACCACAAAAATTTTGAGAACTTTTGGATCTGTTTTGGTATTTTTAAAGGCAAAATAAAATTTGATTGGTTAAATTAAATGCCCAAAACACCTCGGAAAATTATAAAAAATTACTAGACTCATTTTAGGCACTCCTAAGGGTTGTATCAAAATTTAGGGTCATGGAGATAAGTTTTGATATTTTTCCTAAAATGTTGGAAGCCTAGGGTCGCGCACGAGCTTTTATCCCACTCGTTTTCCTTAAAAGGTGAAAATTGGAGTGCATGACCACCCCTTTTTAATCAAATAAGTACTTTAAACTATTTTATCGACGAGAGCGGCTGAGGCAAGTGACTAAGCTTCGGGATTACCGAGATTTCGTAAAATCGTCGAGCGTCTCGACTCTCGGGTGAATAGGGCACACGCAGAAGGTGAGATAACAAGTAATGACTTGGAGTTGTCCCTGACGACTAATAAGAATGTAACTCCTAACCAGCCCTTGATCCAATTAAGCCGTAATAAATATGGCGCAACCAAATTAATTGGATCCTAATAATTGATGTAACCCAACAAAATCTCCTTTAAATCTCGATGGAATTGAAGCCTCCTGAATATGAGTGATTGGACTACTAACATTTTCTTTGTGTTTTCTCCAGTCTCGTACTAGTCAAACTTATTTTAGTACTTTCTATTCAGTACTACTTCAGTCTCGTACTGGTCAAGATTCTTCTATTCAGTACTTCTCTAGTCTTGTACTAGTCAAGCTTATTTCAGTACTTTATATTCAGTACTACTCCAGTCTCGTACTACTCAAGTTTATTTCAGTACTTTCTATTCAGTACTACTCCAGTCTCGTACTGGTCAAGCTTAATTCGGTACTTTCTATTCAGTACTACTCCAGTCTCATACTGGTCACATTTCATTCCAGCACATTAAATAATCAGCATAAGCACCACACTTGTCCTCGTTGCAATTTACTATTATAATCTCGGGTCCTGCTCTGACGAGCAGCCGTCGAGTCATAGTTGGGGATAACCGGAGTTGAAGTAGTCCTCCAGGTCTAGCCCCAAATAATGCGCTCTCACTCTCCTTGTCGAAAGTAGAGTTGAATGTCGATGCCCGAAGTCTAAAGCCTAGTAGGGCAGGCCGACGTAGACCCAATGTTTATTATTGTTTGCCTTTTGTTGATTGTTTGTAAAATTGTTTGCTGTGAAATAGTGGCGGGTTAGTCCCTCCCACAGACCGTTCATGCCGGTGCGGGAAGGTCGACGATTCAAGGCGACAGGGAGATGAGTACCACGAGTGACCGACCGTTATATTCTCCGTCGGGTTTTCCTCCGCTGGTCGGCCAAAACGATTCGCCGGATGTCGCTCACATCCAAGAGTACACAAGGTTGTACGTTAGGGTCTGGGGTTGTGCGGTACGATCACCCCCAGAAGTGGCAGGACTGGCCACTGTCACCGACGGCCACATCGGTGAGGCCCGCGGGGCACGCTACCCTGCTGGAACAGAAGCGGTCCAAACTATGTCGACATAGGGTTTGTGTGCGCTGCTATGAATGCCTGCGGTGTGTGTGCGACTATGAATGTCTGTGGTGTGTGCGCGGCTGTGAATGCCTGCGATAAAGTTTAGGATATGAAAACCTGATGTGCTGATGAGCTAGTAGATCCTTGTTATAACTGATTTATATTACTGCTATTTGTGCTTGCTTTTCCCGTTATACTGCACTCTTTTATAATTGCTCCTAGCTGTTCATATATGAAATGTTGTGCTAACCCTCTCTTGCTTCGGCTCTTTACTTTTGTTGGTGGTGCGTGCTCGTCCCCAGGATGTGGATTCGGGGAGGAGATTTGTTTCCATTTAGTTCTATGACTAACAGTTATTTAAATAACCATTCACAGGAGGTGGAGCACCGTAGTGACCCGCTGCCGCAGGAGATTACGCCAGCAGGTAGGACTACTCGAGCAGATGCACCCCCGTCGTCGTCCCAGATTTTAGAGGCGTGAGTACCGCCAAACAGCATAGAGATAGAGAGTTTGAGAGTTTTATGTAGTGCATGTATAGCCCACAGACTTATATTAACACTTAAGCTTCGACCCTAGAACCTCTGTTTAACATAATGTGATATTTATGTCTGCAATGGTTTCCTGTTAATACTTCCGCTTTACTTTGATGAGTTGTGAGTGTTATGATTCAAGCCGAGCAAAGTGGCCATCTAGTGTTTGGTTAGAGTGGATCGTTTCCCTAAGAGCACTGGGTGGATGTCCTTGGGGCCATTATTACCCCTGCCCGACCCGGGCAAAAGGTGGGGGGGGGGGGCACTACACATACCACTCGCAAATACTTGAATCTCGTAAAATATATTGCTTCCTATATAGTTTTGCTGGTGTCATCAAATCTTGTGTCATCGAATTCTGTTTCTTAGGTCTGTTTCTAATACTTGAACGAATGTTGTTTCATAGTTCAATTACTCTATTGACACATTTATGAACTCTAATGCAGTACAACTGAATCGCTAAATTTGTATTAGGTCTTGATATGTTAGAAATCTCCTAAATTATGAATTTTTAAAATCATTAATGTCATAAGCAATCAGTGAAAGATAGTGTTAAATTGATGTGCCGCCTTGACTCGAGTTTCCACTAGACTGACAACGGAAACCAACAAATGGTCCCATCAAATAAGGATTTTTTATATTTCAGTCATAGTTTCAATAACAAAAAAATTAATTGTAGCAAAAATAATTTATAAAATATAAATTATGATATTTTTTAGAGATTATATACATTTCTCAAATTACCTTTTTTTTTTAATTTCACTGAAAAATTCAAATTGGAACAAAAAGGCTTGTGCGCGCACTGCGCACAAAGCTTATAGTCTAGTGAGAGAGGAGAGATAGGGGAGAGAGAGAGAGAGAAGAGGGGCACATTCCCCGTTGTTCTTCTTCTTCCCCTTTTCTCGTTATCGATTCCAGTTTGAAAGAAAATAAGCGAATTCCCACGGCCAGAACCCTAACCCAAATGCCGGCGCCGGAGGCGGCAGATGGAGAGCATCGAGATGGCTTCGTAACCTCTTGGGAGGAAAGAAAGCGACAGAGGACCCGCCGGAGAGGAAGAAGAAGGGATGGGGCTTCGTGAAGACATTCCAGAAAGATCGGCCGCCGACGCGGCGATAGTCTCCGGCGGCGAGCAGAGCATGCGCGTCACGGCAGTTGCCGCACCCTCCCCTGCGCTGCTCGCGACCGGCGGAAGACCGGCGAGGATGAAGATGGAGAAGCGAGCGGCCGTCAAGATCCAGTCTGCTTTCCGTGGTTATTTGGTATGCCTTCCTCTCACATTTTGGAGCTTTATTTTGTTCTGCCATTTTGATTTCTTAATGCTGTGTGATAGCTTATGAAGTGAGCTCGGCATTTCGTCGAGCAGCTGATATGCAATATCCCTAGTTATTTTGATAGCAATTCTAGGGTTAACAGGAATGAAAATGTTAAGAACTAAGGATAAATCACTAAATAAATATATTAGAGAGGCACTGCCTGTTTAAGGAAGCAAAATAATAATAATTTTCAACATTATTATAAAGCTAAAATAGAAGAATAAAAAGCAAAAAAAAAAGCTTCTCTCTCACTTGATCCCCCCCTCTCTTCGTATTAGGATTCGGATTCGACCCAAAATCTTTGAATTTGAATTAGTATTATGGCTTATGTGATTTAATTTGTTATATAAAATTTATTAAATTAGTTTTTTTTGGTCATTCACGAATCCTTTTAATAGAGAGAATATTATTCGGATTTGGATATCACTCAAATCCGAAATTGGATTTGAATTCGGATTCGAATTCAAAAAATACAAGTATTAATTGATTTTTTTCAAATCGATTCCTGAATTGTTCAGGGGTTGAGGGAATTGCGGAGATAAGAATGCTTAGGTGGATGTGTGGACACACGAGAATTGATAAAATTAGGAATGGAAGTATCAGGGGTAAGACATGACTAGCACCAATTGCAGAGAAGATGCGAGAAGCTCATCTAAGATGGTTTCGACACGTACAAATGAGACTATTAGAGGCACCTGTTAGGCGTTGTGAGAGTTTAGTCATTAGACATGTTAAACGAGGGAGGAGTAGACCAATAAAGACTTGGAATGAAACTATAAGAAAAGACATGATGTACTTCAGCATTAGTGAGATTATGACAAAAGATAGGGCACAATGGCGACAAAGAATCCATATAGCCGACCTCACTATAGTGGGATAAAGGCTGGAGTGTTGTTGTTGATTCCTTATTTGTTCATGAACTATATTCTCTCTCTCTCTCTCCTCTCTCTCTCTCTCTCTCTCTCTCTCTCTCTCCCTCCCTCCTCCTCTATCTCCCTTATTTTAAATCGAAGATTTTGTATGTGTTGAAAGTTTTATAATTGCTTTTGATTTGGGTATTAGGGTGTTGTTGAATTTGTTAATTGAAATATTGTTGTTTAACATTAACATAATATTTGAAATATGCATATCCGTCCATTTTGTGATTTTCGGTTATTTGTTCTTCGTGTTATCTTCTTCTCTAAAGTGTAGTAGTATATCTATGGGTGTCTTTTGAACGAATAAGAAAGAAAAATGCGTGTATTTTGAAATTGTTGAAAGATTTGTAATTGCTTTTGATTTGGGTATTTTGGTATTGTTGAATTTGTTAATTGAAATATTGTTTTTTAGCGTTAACATAATATTGGAAATACGTATATCCGTTCATTTTGTGATTTTTTGGTTATTTTTGTTCTTCGTGTTATTCTTTTCTGTAAAGTGTGTAGTAGTATATCTATGCATGTATTTCGAATGAGTAAGGCTCCGTTTGGCGCGGCAGTAGCAGTCATGAACATAGTGGTTATGAACCGTTGTTCCTGAGCGCTCGACCTCACCCAAGGAAATTCATCAACTTTTATGTTCAAAACTAGTTTTTTTTCTGTGGCGGTCGTAACCGCCGTTATGTCAAACATACATTCTATGTTGTTGACGTTTTTTTCCATCATCGGAGCAAAAACTCCGCCCCAAAATGGAGGCCAAGAAAGAAAAGTGGTGTCTCAAGTTAAAATTGAACAAATTTATTTGTGAAAAGTATGTTTAGTACCTCATACACCCCCCAAATGGATTGAATAAAATGAGGATTCATAAAAGAGTCAAATGATTGTCATTAGATGATTTTTTTTTGCTTCCTTTCTCCCAATGGAGAAGAAATTGATTGATAGTTTTGGGTTTGTCTTGAAGGCGAGGAGAGCCTTAAGGGCGCTCAAAGGATTGGTGAAGATTCAGGCTTTGGTGAGAGGCAATATCGTGAGAAAGCAGGCGGCGGAGACTCTTCGGTGCATGAAGGCGCTCGTCCGAGCACAGACCCGAGCCCGCGCATTTAGAGCGCTTCACTCCGATACGGCCCCAAGCAATAGTTCTCGCTCGAATCCTGTGAGCTGTACTCCGCTGTTTCCCGTCTCTTCGCTTCGCATATGAAGCACCGTTGTATCTTGTTTTCATGACGTATTGTTACATCTTACAGGGCCCGGCGATTCCTGAGAACTATGAGTCGATTTCCTCAAAGGTATTCTCCATTGCAGCTCTTCATTTGTAGCTCCCTTCAATGGAATCCTTGGGTTAATTTGAACTGGTTTGATCAGTGGATGGAGGAGGAGCCCAGCTGGAACATGAGAGAAGCATCGAAATCCACGGACGACGAGAAAAATGCGGAAATATTGGAGGTCGACGGCGGGAAATCACGGTTCTATTCGAGACGGGGGAGCAGCATCTTGGTCATCTCATTCCGACCGAGTCCCGGAAGCTTGGCTGCTGGTCCAGATTCGCTGTCGAAAGACTCAACCACCCCCACGCAGCTGTCGACTCCGAGCACTTCCCCTTTCGACCGGCGCCTTCACAAGAATTCGCTGCAACGATTCTCCGCCGCAGATTCCGGGGAGAGTCCCCGTTCTGCTGCTCCCCTCTTCGCTGTCCGGGAGCTCCAGGAGAGGACCCTTCACCCCCGCGAATACCAAGTATTCGCCGAACTCCATCAGTGGTTCCTCGAACCACCCGAGCTATATGGCGAAAACGGAATCATCCGCGGCGAAATCCCGCTCCCAGAGCGCCCCGAGAGCGTCCGGAGTGCGGGAAGACGGGATCAATGAGAAGGCTGCCGGTTCATGAGCTCGGGGACCGGGCGTTGAGATATTCGACGCCGAAAGGCAATGCGTACCCGGGCTCAGGGAGGCTGGATAGGTTGGGGATGCCCTTGGGTATGTGATAGAGTGAAAGATCTACCAAATGACTAGGAAATGTGTATTCTTTTCTATGTTTGTGGGGAATGTGTGAATGGTTCATGGCTTTTCTGGTGGGTTATGTAATGGTTATCCTTCTTTAGATGTAACAGTGTCAATGTTACAGCTCTTTCATTACAAGGCAGCAGGGAGATATTCTTAACTTTTTAAAATTGTTGCTTCTTGTGTTTTGGTTTGCTTGCTTGCTATATTGCATACAATTCTTATAGGACAGGAGGAATGTTGGATCACAAGCACACTATAACACTCCATGTCCGAAATACGCCGGGGGGGGGGATTGTATGGGTCTGGCGTTCCTCACTTGACCAGTGGCGCTCTTCTAATTATTTAAGAAATTACAGTAGCACCCTTCCACAGTCCGGGCTTTTGCAACAGTTGCTTCTGGTTATGGCTTGGATCTTTCACTATATTGCATACAATTCTTATAGGACAGGAGGAATGTTTGGATCACAAGCACACTGTAGCACCCCCATTCCGAAATATTCAACTTCCACAGAGTCTTCTCTGGGAACTCCAGAACATCACCAATCCAGACCACATGTCCGGATGAGCTTCACACAGCATGTCTAAACCGTACTCGCGTTTCCAGGTGCTAATGCAAATAATAGCGGGGATGTAAACATCGACCCGTCGGAGAGCACCCTAACCCGTATTGTTATTCGCAGCCCAAACTGCTAACCGCAGACCGAACACTCTAAATGCACCCCAAACACGATTAAATTCGTGACACGATTTTTAGGGCGTTACACACACAAGAGTGATAGTGCACGGGGGGCTCACATGCGTCTAATGAGAGTACTTGGTGCGACGACACTCATCATTCGCAGGCCCCTGAGTGCACGATTGTAGTCTCAAGGACTTCATTTGGGAGATGTTTTTATTTAATTACATACAAAATAAAGAGAGGATACAATGGTTGAATAGAGGGTTATGATTACTTTGAAGTCCACACCATTATACCATAAGAAGATATAGATATATCGTTCAAACGGCCTGCATTTGGATGAAGCGCTTAAAGAGACAGTAATTGATTGAAAAGTTCGAATTTGTATGCTTTGTGCGTGGGAAAAAATCATACAGAGTGCTCGATAACATCACGCGTCTCCGCACACCGCTCGCCAAAATGTGCACCCGCTAGTCGCTATCCAAAACTCGTCCATAGGTGCCGCTCATCAAAATGCGTCCTCAGTGCACCACTCGACATACCATGCGGACCGGAATGCACCCATATGCGCCGCTCACCAGAATCCCCCCCCCCACCCACACCACCCACACCCGCTCACTAAAATGATCCCCTTTCTCACCTCTCTCGAGAACGTTCCCCCATGAGCCATTTGTCACCTTCACAAAAATAATCGTGTGCTCGGAAATATTGCATGTGAATTTTCTAAGGCTCTATTTTTTGGGCGTTTCGCAGCTTCGTTTTGCGCAAATGCTGCCGGAAGAAGGGTAAACAAATGAACCTTCGGCGGCATTTGCTCCGTTTCCACCCGCCCGCCTTGAGAAACGCCCCAAAAAGCTCCGTTTGGAGCAGCCACCTCCCCCCTCCGGTTAGAACTCTCCGTTTCCACCCGCCGGATCGATCCGCACCGCCGAACCAAATGGAGCCTAAATTCGTCAAGGCCTAGTAATTTTTCCGCTTTCTCTAAATTTTCCACGTAAAACAGTCGAAAACTCTACCTTCACTATATGTGATTTCAAAAAATAATATAATGTAGCAAAGGATCTTTAACAATCTGCGACAATATAGTTAATTTCATGCCTAATTTCTAACTATCAAGTATTTATTTTATTTAATTATTTACTAATTATATAAAGCATTTCAATTATATCTATAATAAATTTATTAATTATGAAAGTAATTATAAAATAATGAGAAAATGACAATATAAGTTAAATCTTTCCAAATGGGCATAAATTGCTTGGCCCTAATTTTCGTATCACATTGTTGCAGTTCATTTGAGGCTCCGGTAGACCGAATTAAATTGAATCGTCTTAGCCCGGGAGCGGTCGAACGCACAAACAGTCACTGAAAAAGGGAAAGCTGACAAGGCAATATTTTTAACGTGGAAAACCCTTCACCAGGGGGAAAACCACGTGATCGGATCTGTTCCGGTCAAACTTTTACTATTTGATGGGTGTTGTACAGAGCTTCTTTGAAGAAGTCGAGCGTGACAGGCCGCATCTCGTTACAATTTGAGAGAAAGAGGGAGTTGTGATCGGAGGGTGACAGGTCACCCTTCATGGAGCTATAATTGTTTCCCGCTGCAATTAGGAGCTTCGTGCTTGTGGAGGCTTTGAGGTCCTTGACTTTAGCTTGAAGGCGGGAGCAGTTTTTTTGCGTTCTGACGTCAGGGGCTTGGAAGCTCGGACGGCGTGCTTCACGTGCCTTGTCCTCTGTGGTTTGTCCTCTGTTGCGCTCTGTGGAGTCTGGAGTGGCAGACTTGATGTCGTCCGACGAGCTTGCTGCTAAGTCTAGGGTGTTGGGAATGCTGAGCGTTCTGCGTGTCGGGCTGCAGTTGAGCGGTCTTTAGCGGGCTTTGAAGTTGTTGTCCCAAACTGCTAGCGGTGCGGGGCACACGAACTTTGGGTGCTCTTGCGGGCTTGGTCTGCTGACACTGAGGAGACTATCTGGTCCCGGTGGAGCGCCCGATGGCGTGCTGACACGAGCTTGACGACACGTGGGAGCTTGCTGGAGGAGAGCGCGCGGGGGCTTGCTGGAGGAGAGCGCGCGGGGCGCTTGCTGTACGAGAGCGCATAGAGCGCTAGTTGGAGGCGCACGTGGGAGCGCGCAAGGAAGAGTCGCTCGCGGGAGCGCGCAAGAAAGAGACGTGTGTGGGAGCGTGCAAGGAAGAGACACGCGTTAGGAGCGCAGAAGGAAGAGCAGCGCGCGGGAGCGCCCAAGAAAGAGACGCGCACAAGAGGCGCGCGCTGGAGTGCACACGGAAGAGATGCGCTCAGAGGCGTGCATGGAAGAGGCGTGCACGGCAGCGCGCATGAAAGGGAAGCGGTGAAGTAAGAAAATCGTAGGAGGAGAGATGAGAGAGAAAATCCGTAGGAGGATTTTCTAGCCGAGGAAGAGATGAAAATGAACAGAAACGGACGATATTTATAGATTTCGAAGGGGCGCGCCAGTAATTCCCCCCCCCCCCCCCCCCCCCGAACAACACCGGCTGGACGAATAGGATCGCACCATTTAGAGCACACAGATCGTCATAATTACCTAGAAGACAAAAACGACCCGACCGAAAAATAACCGCCCTTGCCGAAAAATAATCGCTCCTCCCGCAAGGGAGGAGCGGCCGGCAAGGGCGGGGACCGGAGAAGTCCATGACCAAGGTCGGGCGTCCAATTTGGCCGCCTGGCCTCGGCGAAGAGGGGGCCGCCCGTTTCGGGCCAAAGGGTGGACGCCCCTGGAAGGGGCAACGGCGGCGAACGGGCGGCCGAATGGCTTCCCGTTTCCGGCCACAAGGAGGCCGCCCCCTGAAAGGGGCGTCGGCGGCGGCGGCAAGCGGGCGCCCAAATGGCCGCCCCTTTCGGGCCACAGGGAGGCCGCCCCTGGAAGGGGCGGCGGCGAACGGGCGGCCGAATGGCCGCCCGTTTCGGGCAACAAGGAGTCAGCCCATGTACGGGACGGCGGCGGTTACCACGGCGGCGGTAATGACGATGGCGGCGGCAGTTATGCTGTGAGCGAGGAAGACGAAGGCGGCGGTTACACTTCGGACGGTTACGCTGTGGGTGATTTCATGCAGTTCGATGGAGAAAAGTGATAATTCGATGTCATTTCTGATTCTCTATGAAATACAATGACAAGCAGGGCATTAATCACGGCGGAGCAACAAATATGATGCCGATATCAATAACCTAAAATAACAATGTTGTTACAGTTTTTAAAATTTTAATTTGCGGATATCAAAATTTTGATTTACGGGTATAAATATTACAAAAACTGCTTGCGAATATAAAAAATTTATGAATAATCAAAACTGTGGTCCAGATAACAATCAATCAACGAAAAAAAAGTATGTAAAATAAAATTATGGGGCTGAATTCATAAATTTGATAAAATATAAGGACTGATTAATTAATTCTGTTAATAAAATATTATTACCGAATCAGAGAATCTTTCGTACTCGTGCGTAGTTGACTCAGATTCATAACAGTTGTACAACTTGCCCCGGTGGGCCCACCTGACGTGGACGTGTCCTTAGAATTATCCGAATCGGATTGAAAAAATAAGCGGGCTGTTATTCCCACCGCAGTTTTGGCTATTCGCACCGCACTTTCGACTAATTTTTCGCGTCTTTTGAAAATATGTTTTGTACATGCATTTTTAGGAAAAGTGTTCAACACGAAAGTTGTAAATCTTGAAGATATCTACAACTTTCGTGTTGAACACTTTTCCTAAAAATGTATGTACAAAGTGTATTTACAAAAGGCGCAAAATCTGAATGTATTTCTCAAGTACGCCTTGTACATGCATTTTTAGGACAAGTGTTCAGCACGAAAGTTGTAAATCTTGACGATATCTACAACTTTCGTGTTGAACATTTTTTCTAAAAATGTATGTACAAAGTGTATTTACAAAAGGCGCGAAATCTGAATGTATTTCCCAAGTACGCCTTGTACATGCATTTTTAGGACAAGTGTTCAACACGAAAGTTGTAGATCTCGTTGAGATCTACAGCTTTCGTGTTGGACACTTTTCCTAAAAATCCATATACAAGACGTATTTCCAAAAGACACAAAAAATTAGGAGAAATTGCGGTGCGAACAGCCAAAACTGCGGTGCGGATAGCAGCGCTCAAAAATAAAGGTAGTTGTTATGTGCAATCTTATTTTGAATAACTGCAAATCAATTTTATGGGTAAACCAAAAATTTAAAAGTGCAAACCAAATTATTAAAGGCAAACAAAAATAAAAATTTTCTTAATTGCTTTAGAAGATCAAAAAACTCGAGTAATGCACACAAAATTGATTGGAAATAAATAGGATGAAACTCGAGTAATTCCACCTGAGGATTGGTTTGCCCAGATCCGATAAAAGCCTTATTATAAAATAGTTATTTAATATTTTTTTATTTCAATATTTGATTTGCACCTATCTAAAATAAGTTTGCCCATAGCAACTACAAAAATAAAATATGGGCGTTGATATCAGCACCGTAGTTTTTGGCTAGTCGCACCACATTTTCTCCTAATTTTTTGTGTCTTTTGGAAATACTTCTTTCACATGCATTTTACGAATATTGTTCAACACAAAAGTTGTAGATCTCGACGAGATCTACAACTTTCGTGTTGAACACTTTCCTAAAAATGCATGTACAAGACGTATTTCCAAAAGGCGCAAAATCTGGACATATTTCTAAAGTACATATTGTACATGCATTTTTAGGAAAAGTGTTCAACATGAAAGTTTTAGATCTTGACGAGATCTACAACTTTCGTGATGAACATCTTTTCATAAAATGCATGTACAAAACATATTTCCAAAAGGCGCAAAAAATTAAGAGTAAGTGCAATGCGACTAGCCAAAACTGTCGTGCGGATATCAGCGCACTAAAATATTAATAAAAAATATCAATGGTGTCCAGAAATTTGAAGACGTGGATGAACGGCGTAGGGCAGCTCCCCGCACAAGTGTAAAATATCTTAAGGGCATGTTTGGGGAGGAATATTATCGTACGAGAGTAACACATCCTTCTCGCCGTGCGTTATTCAGCTCAATTTGTGATTTTAGGGCGGAGCATGGTCGTATTAAAATACGACCATATTTATTGATATATAGTCATATTTTGAAAAATTACGATTTTTTGCAGGAATTCATGGTATGATAGCATCTAACGCACAATAATCTTGGGAAAGAGCAACGCATGAAAAGAAATTTCCCGTTTGGGGCGGCGTCGCCACAAGGCGGAATAACCTAACGCTCCAAAACGTGAATGCCGAAACAAATAGTGTCATAATATATAAAATTACTTTGGCGTAACCACTCAAATATTACGATAGGTGTGCGCATAGTAAATCTTCTAAAAATATGTACTATAAAATATAATTGATAGGTTCCCCTTGAAATGATCTGGGATGCGGGAAGCCAAACCGCCCACCTCCTTTGATAGAAGAAGTAGGGTTGACCGTCAACTACAGTAGCGCCATCGCCGCTGCCAGCACCCGCACCTTTCGTCGCTGCCGTAACCGCCACCGTCGCCGCCGCCATCGCCATCGCCGCCACCTCGTCACCGTCGTTGCCTCGCCAAGAGGCCACCCGCGAGTGCCCGAAAGGCTTACAGCCAACCAACGTCGTGCCAAGCGGCCGCCCGCCTTATCGCCAAGCGACCTCCACGGCGAGCGGCCGCAAGGCTTTCGGCCAGCCCCCCGTTCGGCTGCCCGCGCGCCAATGGCCGCTCACGAGCGACCGCAAGGCTTGCGGCCAGTCTCCCGGACGGTCGCCGCTGTGCCCCTCGGTCGCCCGCAAGGCCCGCGACCGGCCCGCCTCGCGGCTGGCCTCCCGGCCGGCCGCCATTGCATCGAGTTGCCGCCAACGTTGCGGGCGCGACTACAAGGCTCGCGGTCGACTCCTTGTCGGCCGCCACTCCTTCCTCCCCAGCGGTCTCGCATAACCGCCCATTACCTCCATTAACCGTTCGGGGGCGGTCTCATCATTCTCGTAAAATCGTGATTCGCGTGCTCTAAGCGAATCGTTTCTATTTGGATTCTTATCACTTCTCGGCCAAGAAAATACTCATACATAATTTCTCTTTCCTCCTCATATGAAATTTCTCTCTCCTCCTCTTGACTTCCTTACGCGCTTTTGCGCGCGCCTCTTCCTTGCACGCCCCCGCGCGCTCTCCTCCAGCAAGCGCTATGCGGGCTCTTCTCCAGGAGAAAGTGCTCCGCGCGCGCCCTGCCAGCAAGCGCTCAGCATGCTCTCCTCTGGTAAAGCGCTCTGCGCGCTCTCCGCTAACAAGTGTCTCACGCGTTCGAGAACAAGCTCTCCAACCACTGATGAGACAACCACACTGGGCTTCTCCAAAAGACAATCAAAGACAAGACACAGAGGATAAGGTGCATTGAATGCGCCCCCGTGCTTCAGGCCCCAGACATCAAAACGAGTGCAGTAAGCTGCTCCTGCCTCCAAGAACTATCAGAGGACTTCAGAATACAACGAGCGTGTCGCTCTCCGCAGTAGAAGAAAAATAATTAGCTCTGTGAGTATTGGTCTGTCACTCTCTGAGTCTTACTCCATCTCTCTCTCACCTCCAAAGTGTAATGAGGAGCGGTCTGTCGCTCTTGATTTTTCAAGCAAGTTGTAACTCGAAGCTGATAGTGGAGTTTGACCGACACAGATCCGGTCATGTGATTTTTTACCTAATGGAGAGTTTTTCCACGCTAAAAATATTGTATGTACTTTCCCTCTCTCTCTCTCTTGACTGTGTGCGCGCTCTACCGCTCCGCGGGGTAAGACGGTTCAATTTAGTCTGGACAACCAGAAGCCTTAAGCAGACCACAACAATAATAATCAGTGTGCGCATGACACATAAATCAGTTATGTTGTGCAAATAACCGCATAACTGTTAGATTATGGCACCTCATCGCGTCCGGATCGTTAGGATCGCGCCATGTCACATATTCGTGGGAATCTCATTTCCTAATCAAGGCTAAAACCACATTTAAGAAGATTATTAAGGGAGATAATTCTCCAGGCTGGCTTTCCCCCTTTGTTCTTGTAACATCTCATTTCCAACTAGACCCCTAAGAGTGTTTTTGTCATGACTAGATCATGACAAAACCCAAGGAAGCTCAAGAAGACCAAGTGAGCTTGGACATGAAGTTGGAAATCATCATGGTCTGCAAATAGTAGGATTCTGAACAATAGTTTAGGATGACCATGGGGCTACACCTTGACCCCAAGACCCTACCACAACACCCCCAAACATTTTGGGAGGTCAATTAGAGCCATAAGGACCCATTGGGGTCAATCAAAGAAACTCAGTTGACCCAAGTCAACCCTAACCCTAAATGGGTCAAACTAGCCTACTTAGGGTCAATTGACCTTCCCCTAGCCAAGTGGACCTCACCCATGCTCTCCTAACCCTAAAGTGAGGTCAATGGGTCACCAAGGACACATTGGGTTCAGCCCTAGAGACCAAGTTGACCCAAGTCAACTTAGGCCCCTCATCTGGTCAAAGTACCCTTACTAAGGGTAGGTGACCTCCAAAGTGCAAGGTAACCCTACATAACCCTTCCTAGACCTCAGGGGAAGCCATGGGGTCACCAAGGACCCCTTGGGGTCAACCCAAATGGTCATGTTGACCCAAGTTAACTCTAACCCCTAATTTGGTCAAAGTGCCCTAACTAAGGGTCAAGTGACCACCAAGGTGCCCAAACAACCTTACTCAGGGCTTCCTAAACCTAAAGTGAGGTCAATGGGTCACTAGGGATCCATTAGAGTCAAACCTAGTGGCTAAGTTGACCCAAGTCAACTCAAGCCCCAAAGTGGTCAAAGTGCCCTTACCAAGGGTCAAGTGACCTCCAAGGTGCCAAGTTAACCCTACCCAACCCTACATAGACCTTAAGGGAGGTCAATGGGTCACCAGGGACCCATTGGGGACAACCCAAATGATCAAATTGACCCAAGTCAACCCTAGCTTCAAAAAGGGTCAAAGTGCCCTTACTAAGGGTCAAGTGACCCCCAAGATGCCCAACCAACCCTACTCAAGTCCTCCTAGACCTTAGAGGAGGCCAATGAGTCACCAAGGACCCATTGGGGTCAACCCAAATGGTCATATTGATCAAGGTCAACTCTATTCTAGTGTTAGGTCAAATTAGCCCAAATGGGCTAACCCAAGCTCAAACCTATTTCCCCCACATGGGCTAACCTCATTTTTATTATTAATATGAGTTAATGGGCTGCCAATAGGCTAGGTAGATGATAAAATTCGGCCATAGTGAGTAGGAGAGAGGAAGCTCCATTTTTCCTTTTAATGAAGGAGAGAGAAAGTGAGAAAAGAGGTCATTCATGGTCAAAGGAGACCAAGGGCCTCTCCAATTGATTCCAAAGACTGAATACATTCCCCCCTCATCTGTTTTGAGGAGTTTAATAGCCATGGCTGGCCACCCAAGGTGGCTGAAATCAATTTCTTCAATAAGAAGGAGAGAGAAAAAGTGGTCAATAATGGCATGGAAGGTGAAACCCCCACAAATCCCCCCATTGATGGCTGGATTCAACTCCTCGGGAGTAGGGGAGGAGTTTCCAGCATTCTTCAGGTCACCAAGGGGCTGAATTCATTGAGATTTCAGTTTCCCAAAATTCCCCATTAATGGTGGAAATGGAGATTCAAGCTATGACCCTCTCTATCCCCATTTTGGCTCTTTTAATAGCTTCACCAAGGTTAGAGTAGATGTTTCCACCCCTTACCTGAAGAAACCGAGCAAGTTGGCTGTGTAGTTGAAAAGCATCGGAAAGCTCCACCACCGGCCATGGCGCACCACCACCACACTCGCCGACAAGCTCGGTTAAAGGTCCTCCTCTACTCCTTCTTCCGTTGGTAGATCTTAGGAATCGTTTAGGACAAGAATCTGACTCAATTGAGCCGATCCAAGTTTTCATTTCCATGATTTTTCCAAAAAAAATGATGGTCGGGTTCGCCGGAAACCACCACCTCCGGCGGTCAAACCACCTCCGGCGGTCAAACCACCGCCGGACGGCAGCCCTCACTTCAACGGAGGTGGTGGTGGCGGTGGCCTGCCAGGGAGGTGGTCGGGTGGCCGGGAAATGAGCTTGGAATAGGCTCCAGGTTCGGCCAATCCTATCCCTTGGCTGGAGGAAGAAGATGACCCGGAGGCGTTGGATCTGCTTCAAGATTCGTGCTGGATCTTATTTATTTAATTTGATTTTTTTTGTATTTCTGTCCTGTTTACTGGTCTGTTTTAAAATAAATATTAAAAATATTAGGTCCACTTGGTGGGAAAACGTTCAATATGAAAGTTGTAGCCCTATGGGTCTACTTTAATCCAAAATTGATTTGGACCAATTTGGCCCTCTGGTTGGACCAGGGCACCCATTTTGGTGGGACCTGTACCTAGGGCTGTCCTGAGATTCAAATGGATGCCCAACCTTCATCCCTTGTCCAAATGTGCTGAAATTTTGATAGGGGATCAGTCTTACCTATACCTAGGGTCTGTCCAAAATTGGGATTTTTTGAGACATTTTGCCTAAAGTTTTTACTTTTATTTAATAATGTTAGGGTATTTTAATTAAGTGGTCTAATGACCTCCAAACTCTCCCAAATTTTGGTGAGTGGTCCCTGCATCAATACCTAGCTCTGTACAAAATTCCAACTCATTTGGATGGGTTTTGGTTAGGGAATCACCAAACCCTAGTTTGGCCTTAAGGAGGTGTTTTTGATTAAAAGTGCACCACGGGCTTAGGGTGGCCACCTCCCCTCAATAGAGGCTGATGTTTTGGACACTGACTTTGTATGGCCAATGCCACCCTCTTAAGGAAAATGGGGTGTTATAGGCTTGATTTACCCTAGGGTTCAACCTCAAACACTAAGAAAGGACTTTTGGGGGTTGTGAAGGACATGGGGGCTAATGCCTTTGTATGACCTTGAAAACTCAGTAGAATTGAAGGTAGTGTAACCTAAGTTATCTGGAAGAAATCTTAGAGGACTGGGGGAAGGTAGATACCTCAAAATCCTAACCATAGTTTTAGGATAGAAGCACCATTTTGTAAATTCAGCCACTAAACCTTAACTAAAGGTTATGAAACTTGGGTAGAGTAAGTTTTAGACCATCTAGAACCCTGATAATTTTATTAGAATTTTATGGATTATATTTCTGGTACTTTATTTGTTAAATATCCAAAAGGGCCAAAATGGTGTTTTAATTAATTTGATTATTCTGTTCATTTGAATCTGATGAAACTTAGTCAGAAGATAATCTAGGACTAAGTGAATATTCGTGAATTTTGTTACAATTTGTAATTGATTATATTTAGTACTTTCTTCACAAGTTTCAAAAAGGGGCTTTGGTGATATAAAATTAATTATAGATGATATATCTGTTGAAAAATCTTGAGACGTAGGTATTGATGATTTCAGGCCAAGATATACTTGTAGGAATTTATTCATAATTTTTAGAGGGTTATTTACAGTACTTTCTTTACAAGTCCATAATTTTGAGAATTTTGATAATTAATTTATTCAGAGAAAAATTCTTGCTGAAAAATTATGAAACTTGGCCAATGCTACTTTTAAGGTTATATCTGTATAGTATCATTAATTCATAATTTTTGGATGGATATTTTCTGTACTTGGTTTATAAACAACGAAAGATAGTAAATATTGCTAAAATAATTTTAGTGCACTTTTGATGATAGAAAAATTGTGATACTTTGGATTTACCATATTGAGATAACCTAATATTTATCATAAGTTTGATAGACATCTTGCATGTGTACTTAGGGTAGCTCATGTTCAAACTGGTAGCCTTTGGAAACCTTAAGGAAAATAATTAAATACCAGATAAGTTAGGAAAATTATAATTTCCTGGATTTAGACTATTTGTGTCATGATAAGTCTCCAGTAAATAAGGTAGGCCGGTTGGATGAGTATTTGGATTATCTCATGTCCGGTCCGACATATAACCTATGATGGTCTGCATTTGGCAAGATGGGTAATTCCAATAAAATACGATGGGACATGGGTAGGAGTTAGTCATTTTGGATAGATGAGGATGAGTTCACCATAGAAGAATATGAAGTGTGGTGAGGAATTGGTTTGGCTAGGGTTTAGGGGCGCTCGGGTTCGACGAAAGATCGTCCTTCCCGAGTTGAGGTAGAGTCAAATCACCCTAGGATTAGCCTATTGCAATATGAGAAGGTAATGAGTATGGGAATCAACCAATAATAATAAGTACCTTGCGAAAGGGAACGTTGGACGTAATCCCAACATAGTTCCTAGTGCCCCTTGAGAGCCCTTCACAGGGAATACCGGGGGCAGTCCTGGGTTAACGTAAACTATATTAACAAGCTGAAAAGAGTAACTTAGTAAGTAGGGTTGCACATTTCACGAACACAGATAGCACCGATAAATAGTTGGAAGCTTCAGCTTGGATGGTTATGAGACGGACCGTCTTGGTCCGGCGAGCTTTGGCTCGGTTGATATTTGTGACGGACGGGATGGTCCGGGGAGCTTTGGCTCGGTTGATATTTGTGACGGACGGGATGGTCCGGGGAGCTTTGGCTCGGTACTGATACGATAAATTTACATGTGCATTGAAGGAAAGAAAATTAAGGTGGTGGGTCTTCGGTATTGGAAGGTCGATGCACCGACGCCAATACGCTGACTTGGCAAGTGTGGTTAGCACTTCGCCAACAGAAATCCGGTGCGCTAGCCGGCAAGAGTACGCAGGAGTCCGCTTCATGCACCAAGCGTTGAAGCGTACGATAGGTCTGACCGGTAGTGCTTTACTGGTTTAGAGGTGTGCGAGGCCCAACCCACCGCTTCCGTCTGCCACTACGGAGGTATCCTGGGAGCTGAGGCTCCAGAAAGGGGGAACTAAAGGTCTGTGTGCACAGAGTCGGGTGTGTGTGTTGCACTTGCATGTTCCATCATGCCCACTTGCATGTCATAGCATAATCGATTCATTTAACCCTGACACCTAAAGTATAAGTGAAATGAGACGCTTATACTTTAGGCCCTGCAAAACGACCCCTTGGTCTATAAGCTTGTGTAGGTAAGTTTATAAATTAAGGTCAATTTTTTGATATATATTTACTGCTGTTTGATAACCGACACCCCAACGTATAAATTGGTATGAGACTTTTTATACGATGGGAGCCTTGCAGAAGACCCCTTGGCTTATGTGTTCTCACATAAGTGAAGGTTACTTTTCTTATTTCATCTCATTGTCAATATCTATTATAGAATTGCTAGTATAGGTCCGCTGCCATCTGTTTTTGATTATTCTCCACCTTCAAGTCCTCCCCTTTCTTCCTCTCCGCTCGGTGCCTAGGAGCCATGGGGGAAGGGCTGGGGGATGATAGAGCTTAGTCTTTTAGACTAACGGTTTTCGAACCACATCATTTTAGGGAATCGTGGAGCCCAGCACGGGGGAGCAGCCCCAGAGACCGGTGCGCTTGGAGATGGGGCAGTCTAGCTCTGGAGTTCATACAGCCGGGACCGTGAGTCTCGACCTTGACTAGATGTTCTGTTTTTGCTTCCGCATGAGTGATTTGTAGTGAGGACATGATGTATCAGGCATAAGCCCGTATTTTAGTACTCTGATATATTATTCTATGGACACTCCCTTCGTGGAGGTTATCTATATGATATGTGATTTTTTGTGGACTGCTAGTTGGCGTTTACTTTGTTTTGCTACTTTTCTGTGATCGAATTGGCCAGCAGAATTGGCGCTTTGTGGTGATTACCCTTCAGGGCGTGAAGGAGTCACCGCAAAACGGCGGTTCTGGGCCTAAGACCCCGGTGTTGAAAATGAAAAAGAAAAAAGGGGGGACCTTACAGTTCTCTCCAAACATGACAAGGTCGACCCTCTCTATAGTTATAAAATGGAGGAGGGAGGCAGTGATCTCTATATCTAACCTACAACAATCCAGAGAGAAGTTCTTAGTCACCCTCCGTTCCCATCCCGGCGGCATCAGGCGGCAACGGCGACAGTAGGCGCGAAAGGGGGCGGAGACTCCAGGCGGAGCTAACGGAAGCGACATCCGGTCGAATCCAGTCAGATCGACATTCAGGCCGGCTTCCTGCAGTGGTTCCAGACGGCGGTGGTGATCCCAGGCGGTGCAACGGCATCAGGCGGCCGATCCAGGCGAGATCGGCTTCAGGCGTGCAGACCAGGCAGTGATTCACGTGAAAGAGGAGAACAGTACCAATGTTGCCCGGCGACAACACTATTGCTCGGCGATAGTCCGTTTTCAGCCTTTCAGTTTTCTCTTCATTGCTCGACCTTTACGGTCTCTGTTGTAATCTGTATCTCCATACTTTATAGTGGATCTTTTTTAGCGCGCTCTCCCAATGGATGTAGGAGCTTCTCTCTGAACCACGTAAATTTCTGTTTGTCGTCTATGTACTTGAAATCTCGCTCCGTTATTTTATTTTGCGCGATTGTTTTCTGCTCCATTTTAATTCCATTGCGCTACCGCGATACTCGTTCTGATTGCATAACAATTGGTATCAGAGGGAGTTCCGCGGAGGTGATCGATTATACGTTCAGTTTTAGCTTTGGGTCAACGGTAGGTGACGACAATCGGTCCACTCCCTATCTTCTCAGATCTGATTCGTGAACTTAATCTGATTACCTAGTAGCCCTGCGAGCAAAGCAATGCCGACAAAATTCGAGATTTCCAATTACGACAGCAAGATCGATTTCGGCTTATGGCAAAAGCGGATCAAGGCGGTTCTCGTTCAGCAAGGTCTCCACAAGGCGCTCCTCGGCAAGGAGAAGTCCGGAAAGAAGGATGACGAATGAGAAGAACTGGATGTAACACCCCAGTTTTGCAAGAGAGTCAGTGTGCGGCTCTGGAAAAATTTTGGGTTTCTGGCAGGAGGCACACGGCCTGCGACACGGGCGTGTCGCAGGGCGTGTCGAGGCCGTGTCGACACTCGGCCCAAGTGTCGACACTTTCGCTCGACAAAGTGTCGAGAGTGGGGCACACAGCCTGCGACACGGGCGTGTCACAGGGCGTGTCGAGGCAGTGTCGACACTCGGCCCAAGTGTCGACACTTTCGCTCGACGATTGTCGAGACTTGGGTACACGGCCGGTGACACGGGCGTGTCACAGGGCGTGTCCCGCGTGGTCGACGATCTTCGCTCGACGTTTTCCGCGGTGTCGACACAAAGCCTGTCGACGGGTGTCGAGACTTGGCACACGGCTTGGGACACGGGCGTGTCCCAGGCCGTGTCACCTCTTGGGTTGGTTTCGGGGCCGTGTCGTTGGAGGCACACGGCCGGCCACACGGCCGTGTCACTGGGGACACGGGCGTGTCGGATTGAACACGGGCGTGTCGGATGCCCGTATGCGGTTCCAGGCGCGTCGATTTGAGACGGTGAATGAGGCACACGGCCCGAGACACGGGCGTGTGACAGGCCGTGTTCGGCCCAGATTTTCTATTTTCCAGGCGAATCGTGGCCATTCTTTTCTGGTTTTGGGATCTAACGGTTCTGGCCACCTCTTGGGAAGTTAAGTCCGATATTAGGGTTGCAAACCCTCATTGTTTTCCAAGTCTTCTCTTTCTAAGTTCTTGAGAGAAGCTAGAGCGAGGAGGAAGAAGAAGAAGGTCTTGGGCTGTAGGAAGGGTTTCAGTGCTCCAAATCGCGAGCTGAGTCCGAATCCGTGAAGCTTAGATCGTTGCGAAGATTTCCATCCGGCTATTTTGCCATGGCAAGGAAGAGGAGTCGGAAGGTAACGACACCTCTCCTCTCGGTCTTAGGATGAATGTCTTAGCATTATTTATTTTTTTCTTTCTTTCTAGTTTTTGGGCACCAAACTCTCAAATGAGAGGGGTTTTGGTTTGCCAAGGTTCAAGAGGAACCTCCGGGTTGATTGAGTCCGTCCCCGGCATGTCTTGCATTAGAGATCCGCTTCGCTAGTGGATTAGGCATGATGGGTGAAGCCGTAGTCGCGACCGTTAGTCCGACTCGGTGATGTTGCATACGAACTTAGGGATTTGTAGAGATTCCGTTGCGGCAAGAAGCCGTTTTTGATGTGGTGGTGATTCCCTTTTGTTTGAAAGAGTACGTGTGGTCGGAACCGGACAAGGTTAGCTCCTCGTGGCGGTAGATGGTTTCCTTGAGGGACAAGGTTAGCTCCGTATAAGTTGGAGATGGTTTCCTTGGTGGACAAGGTTAGCTCCGCACGAGTTGGAGATGGTTTCCTTGGTGCGCGGGAACGCTGCAGTACAAATGAGGGATTATGGTGATTTTAGTCTTGGATTGTGATGTGCCAAGGCGTGACTATGTCTCCGTGGTCGGCTGGCTATCCCGTGACATGTGCGTCATGTGTGGAGAGTGTCCCGGCGAGACTAGTCCCCTTCTGTGAGACTGACGAGAATGTCAAGCTTGGGGCAGGCCCGGGCAATGAGACCATGAGCGGGTGGGCTCCAGCAAGGCTTCTTAGAATCGGTCAGTCTGTGTTTGTTGGAATCCTGACATGAGACGTCAGAGCTTGCAGGCAAGCCCGGGGCTAAGCCCACGAGCGGGTGGGGCCTTAGCAAGAATTCCATGTGGCGGCCTGTGCGCCGTTTGAGGGAGTTGTGTCTCCATCATTGTTTGCGGCTTTATTCCAATGGGGAAGTGTGAGTACCCAAATGATGTGATGTTGTGCTAGATGCATACGCAGTAGGGTGCCTTGGGCGAAGCCCGAGTGTTGCATACATGTTGCATAGTAGGCCCTTTTATTACATGCTCAACCAGTAGAGAACGTGTTTGATGATTGAGACATCCAAGCCTGTTTTAATGTTTTTCTATTTATAGATGTTTATATTGCATACGAAGTGCTGACTTGCAGGTTGGAGGGTTTCCCGGGGTCCGTTAGGGGCGGCCGGGAGGAGATGTGTTGTTACACAGTTTGAGGTCAGCCTTTGCTGACCCACGTTACTAATAATTCTTACAGGGTAAGGATCGCATGCAGAAGCTAGCACGCCGGCCAGAAAGGCCTAAACCCCATGAAGTGTTTTTTCCTCTTTTGTAGCACTACAGTTATGATGATGTTTGTTTGAGACTATTTTGTCCGGCTTGCATGCCGAGGTAGATTAGGAGTGCTGAGCACATTCAAGTTTGATGTACTATTTGTTTTTGGACACTTGATGTAAGGCCTTAAGCCCATTTGTTTTACTCTTTAGTGGTGGATAACTTCTAGCCCTGTTCTGTTTTCGCTGTGTTGTGAAAAGAGTTTTGAGTGTGGGTAGCTATATCAACTTTTAATACTAAAGCTGTGGAGTCCGTATGTTGTGGGGCCCCGACCGGACCCATATTATACGTTCATTACAGGGGAGGTGTTACAATTTGGTATCAAAGCGAGGTTTGGATTCAAGGTTAGTGCGTAGAGAAGTTATCCACATAAGAGTAACGCGGGACCGTGAGTGTCCTTATGATTTAGTCTTGAGATTGGAGACTAATCCCTTATTTCTTGTTTTCCTGAAGAGTGCAAGCAACGAGGCGGGCACTTCAAGAGCAAGGGATGATCTCTCGGCGAGTAGTGCTACTGCTCCAGGCCTTTTGGGCACGGGTGTAAACCCGGCCGACTTCTGCCGTATGCTCGCAGAAGCGATGGTGGCAGCCCAAGCGGCGGCTGCGGCCCAGGTAGCAACCCCTGCTACACCGGACACGGCGATGGCCGTGCCAGGCGGAGAAGCCAGACGAGTGGAGCCTTTGGCGGAAAGGGTGGTGGTAGGACATGGAGACCGACACATGAAGTATTTCCTGAGTTTCCATCCCCCGTCTTTGAAGGGTGTTGGAACGCCAACGGATGCGGAGGATTGGTGGGTTCGTATTCAAGAACTGCTAAGGGCGGCAGAGACGCCAGAGGAAAAGAAAGCTGAGTATGCGGCGTTCATGTTGGAAGGAGACGCCAAGTTGTGGTGGGTGAGCCTTAGTGGCCGCCAGTTCCCTGGACGCACCCCGTCGGTGGAGGAATTTGGGGACGCTTTTCTAAAGAGATATATTCCAGTTTCTACGCGGTTGGCCCTGTAGAGGCAGTTTCTGCATCTAATGCAGCGAGACAAGACGGTGGACGAATACGTGCAAGAGTTCACCCGGTTGGGTCGTTATGCGGGAACGACAATGGCGGATGATGTAGAGAGGGATAACCTCTTCTACCAAGGGTTGAGGGAAAATCTGAGACAACCCCTCATCTCCATGAAGAGGGCGGGATTTAATGATCTAGTTGAAGCCTCCAGGAGTTTGGAGAATGATCTGGAGCGAACCCAGCGTCGAAAGGGTTTCACTCCCAAGCAAGGGGAAGGGAAGCCTTCCCAATCTCATGTAAAGTCTGATGGGAGTAGGTGGAGGAAGAAGCCTCACTTTTCCGGGTCCGGTGAAAAGAGCAGGTGGGCGCCAGGAGGTTCTCACTCTAGGGGGCCACCGACGTGCTACAACTGCGGGAAGGTTGGGCACATAGCCCGTGCTTGTCAGCAAGGAGGAGCGGGGCAAGAGACAAAGCAGGAGCAGTCTGTGCGCTCGGGCCCCAGTGCTGCAGATAAAGGAAAGATGGCGGAGTCGAGCGCTTCTCGGTTCCAACCGGTGCAACCAAGGGCCTACAACCTTGGACAGCAAGAAGCGATCCGCCAGACTGATGTGGTGACAGGTATGAAGAAAATTTAAGTTTAAATTTTGTGCTTCATCCTTTTAGACTTTTGTGTGATGTCTATGTTGTAGGCTTCGTGTTAGTTTCCGGATACCCCGCTAGGGTATTGTTTGATACGGGAGCATCGCACTCCTTTCTTGCGGAGAGGTTCATCCGGAGAATAGGAGTTGAGTCTTTCTCGGCGAATGCGGAGTTGAAAGTGCGTATGCCCAATGGGTCATCCATGACCACCGGGGTCAAAGGGCGCATCTGTTGGGAGCTAGACAGAGTTGACTTGGTTTTGGTGGCGGCGATTTTGCCATTAGTAGAGTTCGATGTCATTTTGCGCATGGACTGGCTTGCAGAGCAGCGCGCCAGCATTGATTGTTTATCCAAGGTAGTGACCCTAAAGAGTAAGGGGCAAGCGGAAGTCCAATTTGTGGGCCTTTGTGGAGTAGCCCATTCCCTAATTACGGCCATGCAAATGTTGCGGGCGGTTAACCAGGGTGGTGTGGCGCTGGTAGCGTTGTTGGAGGTTCGTCTCTCCCAGCTATCTATTGAGGAAGTGCCCGTTGTGGCAGAGTTCAAGGATGTGTTTCCGGATGAACTCCCTGGAGCGCCTCCTCGGCGGGAGATCGACTTCTCGATCGAGTTAGTGCCGGAGGCTAGGCCGGTGTCACGTCCTCCGTTTAGGATGGCACTAAAGGAGTTGGCTGAACTTAAAGTACAGTTGCGGGAATTGTTGGAGCAAGGGTATATTAGACCCAGTTCTTCGCCGTGGAGTGCGCCGGTGTTGTTTGTAAAGAAGAAAGACGTTAGCATGCGACTATGCATTGACTACCGAGAGCTGAATAAATTGACCGTCAAGAATAAGTATCCGATTCCTCGGATAGATGACTTGTTCGACCAATTGGTAGGGTCAGTGGTGTATTCAAAATTGGACTTGAAGTCATGCTATTATCAGTTGCGAATTCGGGATGAGGACATACCCAAGACTGCCTTTGGTACAAGGTATGGACACTTTGAGTTTACGGTGATGTCGTTCGGGCTGACGAACGCACCATCTGTGTTCATGGACCTTATGAATCGGGTATTTCGGGAATACTTGGATTCTTTTGTGGTTGTCTTCATTGATGACATTTTGGTGTACTCCAAATCGCAAGTGGAGCATGAGACCCACTTGATAATGGTTCTGCAAGTGTTGAGGGAGAATGAGTTGTATGCAAAATTCTCCAAATGCGAGTTCTGGTTGGAGAAGGTGACATTTTTGGGTCACGTGATTAGTGGGGAAGGGGTGGCAGTGGACCCAACAAAAGTTGACGCCATTAGAGATTGGCCGGTTTTGAGGACCGTGGCGGAGGTCCGAAGTTTTCTTGGATTAGCCGGGTATTACAGAAGGTTCGTGGAGAATTTTTCGCGGATAGCTCTACCCCTCACCTCACTTACACGTAAAGATCATAAGTTTGTGTGGACACAAGAGTGTAGCCAAGCATTTGAGGCACTGAAGGAGAGACTAATGGCGGCTCCAATACTAAGTCTACCGCAAGGGACCGAGGGATTTCAGATCTTCAGTGACGCATCGGGATGCGGCTTGGGTTGCGTTTTGGTGCAAAATGGGAAGGTGATAACTTTTGGGTCTAGACAGCTGAAGCCTCACGAGAGGAATTACCCCGTCCATGACTTGGAGTTGGCGGCGGTAATCTTTGCGTTGAAAATATGGTGGCACTATGTTTATGGTGCAAAAGTGGAGATCTTCACGGATCACAAAAGCTTGAAGTACCTCTTGGATCAAAAGGACTTGAACATGCGGCAACGCAGGTGGGTTGAGTTTCTTGGAGACTATGAGGTGGCGATTCAGTATATGCCAGGTAAAGCCAATGTGGTGGCGGATGCCTTGAGTAGGAAGTACTCAGGGTAAGGGAATTGGATCCAAGCCCATGATGAGCGGTTGGTACGGGAATGGGAGTCCCTTGGTTTGGAATGTGTTGCAAGAGGCGAGTCCAGCGAGGCTCGGCTGAGCTGGATTGAAGTGCAAAACGACTTGTCCGATCGTATTCGAGAAGCGACTCGGTTGGATGTGGAGTTTCAACCTTTTGTGTTGGAGGCTCAAACGGGCGAGAGCAGCGCCTGGGAGATGATTGATGGGATTCTGAGGAAGGATGGAAGGGTTTGTATACCGCAGTTCGGCAAACTCCGTGAGGAGTTGATGTTTGAGGCTCACTTCACAAAGTACTCCATTCACCCGGGCAGTACAAAGATGTACTTGGATATGAAGAAATCCTTTTGGTGGCCGGGGTTGAAGCGGGACATAGCTTTGTATGTGAATCGTTGCCAGACTTGCGCCTTGGTGAAGGCCGAATGTCAGAAGCCGGGCGGGTTCCTGAAGCCCCTTCCAATCCCTGAATGGAAATTTGATGACATCTCCATGGATTTTGTGCATGGTCTGCCTAGATCGCAGCAGGGTAATGATGCTATTTGGGTGATCGTGGATCGCCTAACCAAGGTGGCTCACTTCATCCCAAATCGGAAAGAGGACAGCGTAGAGAAGCTGGTGGAGTTGTATGTTCGCAACATCGTGCGACTGCATGGAATTCCTAAAAGCATAATCAGTGATCGCGATGGACGGTTTACGTCCAAGGACTGGAGATTGGTTCAGAAGAGCTTGGGCACGAAGCTAAAGTTCAGTACAGCGTTCCATCCTCAAACTGATGGGCAAACTGAAAGAACGAACCGTACTATGGAGGATATATTGAGAATGTGCGTTCTTGATTTCGGCAAGAAGTGGGAGGATCACCTCTTTATGGTAGAATTCGCGTACAATAACAGTTTTCAAGCTAGTATAAAGATGGCGCCATACGAAGCTTTGTATGGGAGGCGGTGTCGAACGCCAATGTCTTGGGCAGAGGCGGGAGACACCAAACTTTTGGGAAAGGATATGGTAGTTGACGCTTGTGAGTTGGTACGGACCATCCAAGAGCGTATGAAGGTGGCGCAAGACAGGCAAGCAAAATATTTTAATGCTCGTCACCGGAAGTTGGAATTTGCAGTTGGTGATTGGGTTTATCTGAAGGTCAAGCCGTTCAAAGGCGTCTCACGGATTCGCCGACTCAAGAAGTTGAGTCCAAGGTTTTTGGGGCCTTTTGAAATTGTTGAGCGGGTAGGAGAAGCAGCCTATCAGTTGGCATTGTCCGCAGATTTGAGTGGATTACATGACTTCTTCCACGTCTCCGTTTTGAGGAAAGCCTTGGTGGAGGATAGCGTGGTGATTGAGCCGGCATCGGTGCCGATTGAGGAAGACTTGAGGACGCGCGTCCTTCCAATTGCTATAGAGGATTCGGAGACTCGGCAGTTGCGGAATAAAGAAGTTAAACTTGTGAAAGTTCGATGGGACAACTGCGGTCGTGAGGAGTTCTCTTGGGAACGAGAACAGGCCATGCTAGAAGACTATCCAGAACTCTTTTTGTCAGGTATAATTTAAGTTTTGTATCTCTTTTGTTTTGAAAATTTCGGGACGAAATTCTGTTAAGAGGGGGAGAGTTGTAACACCCCAGTTTTGCAAGAGAGTCAGTGTGCGGCTCTGGAAAAATTTTGGGTTTCTAGCAGGAGGCACACGGCCTACGACACAGGCGTGTCGCAGGGCGTGTCGAGGCCGTGTCGACACTCGGCCCAAGTGTCGACACTTTCGCTCGACAAAGTGTCGAGAGTGGGGCACACGGCCTGCGACACGGGCGTGTCGTATGGCGTGTCGAGGCAGTGTCGACACTCGGCCCAAGTGTCGACACTTTCGCTCGACGAGTGTCGAGACTGGGGTACACGGCCTGTGACACGGGCGTGTCACAGGGCGTGTCCCGCGTGGTCGACGATCTTCGCTCAACGTTTTCCGCGGTGTCGACACAAAGCCTGTCGACGGGTGTCGAGACTTGGCACACGGCTTGGGACACGGGCGTGTCCCAGGCCGTGTCACCTCTCGGGTTGGTTTCGGGGCCGTGTCGTTGGAGGCACACGGCCGGCCACACGGCCGTGTCACTGGGGACACGAGCGTGTCGGATTGAACACGGGCGTGTCGGATGCCCGTGTGCGGTTCCAGGCGCGTCGATTTGAGACGGCGAATGAGGCACACGGCCCTGGACACGGGCGTGTGCCAGGCCGTGTTCGGCCCAGATTTTCTATTTTCCAGGCGAATCGTGGCCATTCTTTTCTGGTTTTGGGATCTAACGGTTCAGGCCACCTCTTGGGAAGTTAAGTCCGATTTTAGGGTTGCAAACCCTCATTGTTTTCCAAGTCTTCTCTTTCTAAGTTCTTGAGAGAAGCTAGAGCGAGGAGGAAGAAGAAGAAGGTCTCGGGCTGTAGTAAGGGTTTCGGTGCTCCAAATCGCGAGCCGAGTCCGGATCCGTGAAGCTTAGATCGTTGCGAAGATTTCCATCCGGCTATTTTGCCATGGCAAGGAAGAGGAGTCGGAAGGTAACGACACCTCTCCTCTCGGTCTTAGGATGCATGTCTTAGCATTATTTATTTTTTTCTTTCTTTCTAGTTTTTGGGCACCAAACTCTCAAATGAGAGGGGTTTTGGTTTGCCAAGGTTCAAGAGGAACCTCCGGGTTGATTGAGTCCGTCCACGGCATGTCTTGCATTAGAGATCCGCTTCGCTAGTGGATTAGGCATGGTGGGTGAAGCCGTAGTCGCGACCGTTAGTCCGACTCGGTGATGTTGCATACGAACTTAGGGATTTGTAGAGATTCCGTTGCGGCAAGAAGCCGTTTTTGATGTGGTGGTGATTCCCTTTTGTTTGAAAGAGTACGTGTGGTCGGAACCGGACAAGGTTAGCTCCTCGTGGCGGTAGATGGTTTCCTTGAGGGACAAGGTTAGCTCCGTATAAGTTGGAGATGGTTTCCTTGGTGGACAAGGTTAGCTCCGCACGAGTTGGAGATGGTTTCCTTGGTGCGCGGGAACGCTGCAGTACAAATGAGGGATTATGGTGATTTTAGTCTTGGATTGTGATGTGTCAAGGCGTGACTATGTCTCCGTGGTCGGCTGGCTATCCCGTGACATGTGCGTCATGTGTGGAGAGTGTCCCGGCGAGACTAGTCCCCTTCTGTGAGACTGACGAGAATGTCAAGCTTGGGGCAGGCCCGGGCAATGAGGCCATGAGCGGGTGGGGTCCAACAAGGCTTCTTAGAATCGGTCAGTCTGTGTTTGTTGGAATCCTGACATGAGACGTCAGAGCTTGCAGGCAAGCCCGGGGCTAAGCCCACGAGCGGGTGGGGCCTTGACAAGAATTCCATGTGGCGGCCTGTGCGCCGTTTGAGGGAGTTGTGTCTCCCTCATTGTTTGCGGCTTTATGCCAATGAGGAAATGTGAGTACCCAAATGATGTGATGTTGTGCTAGATGCATACGCAGTAGGGTGCCTTGGGCGAAGCCCGAGTGTTGCATACATGTTGCATAGTAGGCCCTTTTATTACATGCTCAACCAGTAGAGAACGTGTTTGATGATTGAGACATCCAAGCCTGTTTTAATGTTTTTCTATTTATAGATGTTTATATTGCATACGAAGTGCTGACTTGCAGGTTGGAGGGTTCCCCGGGATCCGTTAGGGGCGGCCGGGAGGAGATGTGTTGTTACACAGTTTGAGGTCAGCCTTTGCTGACCCGCGTTACTAATAATTCTTACAGGGCAAGGATCGCATGCAGAAGCTAGCACGCCAGCCAGAAAGGCCTAAGCCCCGTGAAGTGTTTTTTCCTCTTTTGTAGCACTACAGTTATGATGATGTTTGTTTGAGACTATTTTGTCCGGCTTGCATGCCGAGGTAGATTAGTAGTGCTGAGCACATTCAAGTTTGATGTACTATTTGTTTTTGGACACTTGATGTAAGGCCTTAAGGCCATTTGTTTTACTCTTTAGTGGTGGATAACTTCTAGTCCTGTTCTGTTTCCGCTGTGTTGTGAAAAGAGTTTTGAGTGTGGGTAGCTATATCAACTTTTAATACTAAAGCTGTGGCGTCCGTATGTTGTGGGGCCCCGGCCGGACCCATATTATACGTTCATTACAGGGGAGGTGTTACACTGGATCTGAAAGCCATCAGCACGATTCAGTTGAGTCTAGTCGATGAAGTGATGTACAACGTAGTTGATACCGAGACTACAGAAGAACTATGGAAGAAGCTGGAGGAGCTATACATGTCAAAGTCTCTCACTAATAAGCTCTATGTGAAGAGACAGTTGTATAGCCTGAGGATGTCCGAGAGTAATCAGCTGTTGGAGCACATGAACGTGTTCAACAAGCTTATCTCCCAGCTACGGAGCATGGACGTGAAAGTTGAAGAAGAAGATCAAGCTCTTCTGTTATTGTCCTCTCTACCTAAGTCATATGACCATCTGGTCACCACCATCCTTTATGGAAAAGACACCCTTAAGATGGAGGAGGTGATGACGACGTTGCTCTCAAATGAAACGAGGAGCAAATCTGGTCCTAGCACCAGCGAGGGTTTGTTCGTGAAGAACAAGGAACCAGTCAGAGGCAGATCAAGAGACAGAGGGAAGAAGGCCAATCGACCTAGGTCCAAGTCTAGGGACAAGAAGAACCAATGTCACTACTGCAAGGAGGAGGGACACTGGAAGATCAACTGCCCGAAGAGGAAGCTGAAGGGAAAAGACAGAGCCACAGCAGGCGGCCGTGGCTTCAGACCCAGATAACGATGCTGACATCATACATGTCTCACCCAGTCTCGATACTACTAATGCATGGATCATGGACACCGGATGCTCATATCACATGTTGCTCTCGGAAAGCAACACAAGGTGAAGTTCGTGACGTCGAGCAAGCGGAGTAAGCAGGTACTGGAGTATATTCACTCAGATGTCTGGGGGCCTGCCCCAGAACCTTTGCTTGGAGGGGCTAAGTACTTCGTGACCTTCATTGATGACTTCTCGAGGAAAGTTAGGATTTATATTCTGAAGAACAAAGCTGAAGTCTTCGAGAAATTCAAAATATGGAAGACAAAGGCGGAGAAGCACACTAGGAAGAAGGTAAAGTACCTCAGATCCGACAACGGCGACGAGTACACCTCAGCCGAGTTTCAGACTTACTGTGATCAGGAGGGCATCACTCGCCACCTTACTATCCCCGGTACACCCCAGTAGAACGACGTCGCAGAAAAGATGAACAGGACGCTGTTAGAGAGAGCTCGGTGCATGCGTCTGTTCGCCAGCCTACCAAAGTCCTTCTGGGCCGAAGCTATTAACACGGCGTGTTATCTAGTGAATCGATCCCCATCGATGTCACTGAATCTGAAATCACCACATGAGGTTTGGTTAGGCAAGCCGGTCGATTATTCTAATATCCACATATTTGGTTGTCCTGTGTACACCCTAGTGCAAGACTCTGAAAGAACCAAGCTGGATGTTAAGTCCAAGAAGTGCATCTATCTGGGCAGAAAGGCCGGTACGAAGGGATTCAAGCTATGGAACCTTGACACGAAGAAGGTGGAGGTCAGACGCGACGTTATTTTCGATGAGGCTTCTATGCTGAAGAAGTCTCAGTCTTAGTCCAAAGAAATGGTGAAGACTCCAGTCACACCCCTGGAGGTGGAGCTGGAAAGGAGTGACCAGGCTGACGACCATGGTGATTTCCCCGACTCAGAGGATGCTGATGTTATGCAACCTACTGAAGTGGAGCCATACTCCATTGCCAGAGAAAGGGCGAGGAAAGAGGTCAGACTGCCTCTCAGGCTAGAGGACACTTTAGCATATGCCTTTCAAGTGATCTCCTCAGACCCTGGGTCTTATCAAGAAGCTATGAAGAGCAGTGACAACTCTCAGTGGAAAAAAGCTATATTAGAGGAGATGGACTCACTTCGAAAGAACCAAGCTTGGGATCTGGTTAGCCTACTGAAAGGACTTAAGGCAATCAGCTCCAAGTGGGTATTTAGGATGAAGGAGTCCACTTCCGGGAAGTACCAATGGAGATACAAGGCGAGATTCGTGGCTAAGGGATTTGCACAGAAGAAAGGAGTTGATTTCGACAAAATCTTCTCACCCGTTGTAAAGCACTATTCTATATGGGTGCTACTTGCTATAGTAGCGTTGTGGGACTTGGAGCTGGAGCAAATGGACGTGAAGACGGCGTTTCTTCATGGCAACTTAGAAGAGGAGATCTACATTCTGCAGCATGAGGTGTTCATTGAACCAGGCAACGAGAAAAAGGTGTGCAAGTTAAGGAGATCCCTCTACGGTCTAAAGCAGGCTCTGAGAATGTGGAACAAGAGGTTCGACACGTTCATGGCCTCACAGGGTTTCAGCAGAAGCCAGTACGACAGCTGTGTCTACTACAAGTTTCTGGCGAATGAGGACATTTTGATTCTGATGTTATATGTCGACGACATGCTGATCGCTTGCAAATCAGCTCGGGATATTCAATTGATATTCAATTACTGAAGCAGAAGCTGCATGCTGAGTTTGAAATGAAGGATCTGGGTCACGCACAAAAAATTCTTGGAATGGAAATCAAGCGGGATAGAAAGCGAGACATGCTTTGGCTTTCTCAGGTCGGCTACATTAAGAAGGTGCTGGAGAAATTCAACATGGTGGAGTCTAAACCTGTCACCACCCCTCTCGTGCAACAGTTTAGACTGTCGTCACAGCTGTGTCCAGACACCGAGGAGGAACGCCAAAAGATGCTCAAGGTGCCGTACGCCAGTGTAGTAGGATGTTTGATGTACGATATGATCTGTGCGAGACCAGATATAGCTCAGGCTGTGAGCATTGTCAGCAGGTATATGGGGAATCCGGGGCGACAACATTGAGAAGCCGTCAAGTGGATTCTAAGGTACTTGAGAGGAACCCCAAACATCGGATTAGTATTTCAGAAGAGCCAGGATGTTCGTACGCTAGAGGGCTACTTTGACTCCGACTACGCCGGCGACCTCGATAGAAGAAGATCTACTTCCGGGTACATCTTCCTTCTAGGTGGATGTCCCATTAGTTGGAAAGCCACTCTCCAGGACATCGTGACTCTATCTACGACGGAGGCAGAATATATTGCTGTAGTAGAAGCTGCAAAGGAAGTCATCTGGCTCAAAGGTTTCGCCAAAGAACTTAGGATTTCTCGGGAGGCGGTGAAGCTACACTGTGATAGTCAGAGTGCGATTTGTCTGGCCAAAGATCCGGTCTATCACGCCAGGACAAAACACATTGATGTGCGCTACCACAAATTGAGAGAGTTCGTCGCTGGTGGAGACATTCAGCTGCTGAAGGTGCCCACGGAAGACAACATTGCGGACATGCTGACCAAATCAGTGACAGGAGTCAAGTTCAAGCACTGCCTTGACTTGGCTTATATTAGTGCATGTTGATCGTGATGACCCCAGGGAGAGGGGGTAGTTCGCCGGAGGGAGGTGATCCAAGTTTCAGGTGGAGTCTGTCGCGTGAGGCGTCAAGGTGGAGATTGTTAGATTATGGCACCTCGTCGCGTCCGGATCGTTAGGATCGCGCCATGTCACCTATCCGTGGGAATCCTATTTCCTAATCAAGGCTAAAACCACATTTAGGAAGATTATTAAGAGAGATAATTCTCCAGGCTGGCTTCCCCCCTTTGTTCTCGCCAAACATGGCAAGGCCGGCCCTCTCTATAGTTATAAAACGAAGGAGGGAGGCAGTGATCTCTATCTCTAACCTACAACAATCCAGAGAGAAGTTCTTAGCCACCCACCGTTCCCATCCCGGCGGCATCAGGCGGCGATGGCGGCAGCAGGCGCGCAAGGGGGCGACAACTCCAGGCGGAGCTAACGGAAGCGGCATCCGGTCGAATCCAGTCGGATCGACATTCAGGTCGGCTTCCTGCAGTGGTTCCAGACGGCGGTGGTGATCCCAGGCGGTGCGGCGGCATCAGGCGGCCGATCCAGGCGAGATCGGCTTCAGGCGTGCAGACCAGGCGGCGATTCCCGTGAAAGGGGAGAACAGTACCACTGTCGCCCGACGACAACACTATTGCTCGGCGATAGTCCGTTTTCAGCCTTTTGGTTTTCTCTTCATTGCTCGACCTTTACGGTCTCTGTTGTAATCTGTATCTTCATACTTTATAGTGGATCTTTTCCGACGCGCTCTCCCCGTGGATGTAGGAGCTTCTCTCCGAACCACGTAAATTTCTGTTTGTCGTCTATGTGCTTGAAATCTCGTTCTGTTATTTTATTTTGCGCGATTGTTTTCTGCTCGATTTAATTCCGTTGCGCTACCGCGGTACTCGGTCCAATTGCATAACACATAACCACCGTAACCACTATAAAAAACTATAAATAGGGCCTGAGGCCCTTCTTTGATTACATCGTTTTCTTCTCCCACTTCACCTCCTACCCCACAAGAGAGTTATGGGAAAACCCTTTGAAGTTCGTTTTGCATCTTCGAAAAATTCTTGGAAGATCATTGAACGACTTTAAAGATCTTTTGAAGATCATCGATCTCCTTCAAACGCACATCTTGGAGGTTCCGTCAGGCACGTTCCGCCATACACACGTTCCACCCCTGGCGCACTTCGCCACGAACGTCGCACACTCTGCGCACACCGCACCCTCCATTCAGCTACAAGTCCACCGCTCTAGACTCCTCTACGCGCAACAGAAGGCAAGCCGCAGACACCAGGACGCGCAGAACGCGCCACTAATGCCTCCAACCGACAAACAAAAGGCCCAGGAGGGCTCAGAGCGCAACGCTCCCCACTGCAACTTAGAAGATACTTAGCTCCGCGAGCGCTGATTGTGACCCTGATAATCTTCTCCTTCTCTTTCGACAATCGTAACAAGACGCAGTCTGTCGTCCGACTCGCATTCTCTGTAAAATCCCGTAAAAACACCAATATAGGGCAAATTTGGTCTGCACCGTCACCACCACGTGTTTTTTTTTTTATTTTTTGTGCACATTTTTTGGTTTTTAACGTTAAAAACCAAAAAATGTGCCGGTGCGTTTCACTTCTGAGTCTATAAATAACCCAAAAAAGTTCCGTCTCAACTCTGAAGCGGGCGGAAGGAGCGAACGATTGATGGAGGAGATGCAACAGTCTTCCTTATTTTTAAGCTCAGCGAGGTGAATTTATGCAAGCCTTCCTTCCATCTCGGGAAGGCTTGGCTGATTAAGGCTGATAGAGGATTTTAGGGTTAGGGTTAGGGTTAGGATTTTGGTTGCGGAGGTGATGGGGGCCGGAGCGTCGAGCGGGTTGGCGCCGGAGGGGGAAGCGGCGGCGCACGAGGCGGGGCTTGGGGATCTTCCCGAGAACTGTGTTGCTGAGTTGATGCTCCGCCTGGACCCGCTGGAGATTTGCGGGTTGGCGCGAATCAGCCGGACTTTCCGGGGAGCGGCGTCGGGGGATTTCGTCTGGGAAACGAAGCTGCCGAGGAATTACACGTATTTGTTGAAGAAGGCTTTGAGTGAGAAGGAGGGCGAAGTTGTAATGTCTCCGAAGAAGATCTATGCGCGACTATGCCGCCGGAATCCCTTTGACGGGGGAACGAAGGTAAGAAGTTCCCTGAAGCAAACATATGTAACTCTCTCTCTCTCGCTCTCTTTTCCTTTTCTGCTATGGCGATCAGTGAAGATTCAAATGGATTATAGAAGATGAAGATGGTGTTGAATTTGACTTTGACATAGTTTTTTTCCGGCTTGCAGGAATTTTGGCTGGAGAAGCACAAGGGCAGGCTATGCATGTCGATTTCTTCAAAAGCCTTGCTGATCACTGGGATTGATGATCGTAGGTACTGGAATTACATTCCAACCGAGGAATCGAGGTATTAATTAAGTGAGAAGACTTCAATTTTCTGAAATCTCCTGAAAGATTAATGATAAATTTGATTCTAAGGGGAAGGACAGAAACAATCAGGTGGAGGAGACAAATGCTGAAATACTTTTTCTGATGTATTTTATTGATATCCTTTTCTTTATATACACATACTCAAGCAGACTATAAATATGTAAACCAAACAAAAAAGGAAAGGATGGCTGGTGGAGGTTTCCCATAACCAAAAACACAAAAATAACAAATACAAAGTAAAACAACGATCTGATCTTGAGAATCGACCGATCTCTGAAAGTATTGAATCCGAAATCACGAGATCGATCAAGTCTTCTCTTGTAGGAGGAATCGCGAATCCGGAAGTTCTGTCGGCTTCGGTGATGAGCGATTTGAAATTTTATTCACGATTAGCGATTAAGGCTTTTGAAAAAATACACTTTACTATTTATAGGCGATTCCTCACTAACGGCTAAATTCTGAACTCAGTTCTACCGTCCACGTGTACTATACATGTTGGAAGACCTAAATCTGAAAAGCCGTCAATAAATAATCAAATTGTTTATTTCCCAACAGTAGTAAATATGTCGGCGAGTTGTTCCGAAGGCCGAACATAGGAGGTCACAATATGCCCAACAAGAAGTTCATCGTGAACAAAGTGACAATCTATGTCAATGTGTTTTCTGCGTACGCGGAACACTGGGGCTGCGATATGTAATGCTGCTTGACTATTACAATACAGACATATTAGTCCAGAATGGTTAATACCAAGTGTCATCAGCGAGTCTTTCAACCATTTCCATTCACAACATGTAGTAGTCATGGATCTGTATTCTGCTTCGGTAGATGAGTGAGAGACTATGAGTTGCTCTTTGATTTTCCAACATATCGGTGAATTGGCAAGAAAAATAAAATATCATGTTAAAGATCGTCATTTCTTTGGACAATTACCCCATTCAACATTACAATACGCATAAAACCGAAGATCAATGTTGGCTTGAAGCAAAATTGCTTGCTCCAGATGACCCTTGAAATAGCGAACAACACGAAGTGCCTCCTCCCAATGATCAACACGAGGTTGTTGCATAAATTGAGCCAAGATATGAGCACAATAACAAAGCTTAGGTTGAGTAATTGTTAAGTAAATCAACCGCCCAACAAAACGTCGATATGATTTTGGTTGTCAAATAATTGGATTATCAGATGATGCAAGTTCACGATGTTGTTCGAGAGGAAAACCATCGGGTTTGCATTCTAACAACCCGACTTAGGTAATGATGTGTAACACATTTTCGTTGGCTCAAAACTATTCCTTGTGGACTACGCGCAACTTCTATGCTAAGAAAAATACTTGAGAATGTCAAGATCTTTCATACAAAAGCATTCATTCAAATATATTTTAAATTCTCGTATAGCACGGTATCATACCCTGAGATGATCAATTCATCCACATAAATCATGATGTGTAATCTTTTTTTGCAATCATTATAGGTAAGCAAAGAATAGTCGGAATAAGATTGTTTGAATTCATACTTTTTCAGAGTGGTTGCTAATTTTGCGAACAAACATTTAGGGGCTTGTTTCGAGCTATAAAGATATTTTTGAAGCCTGCACACCTTCCCACAAGTGTGATCTGAGAAACCAGAAGGCAACTTCATATAAAATTCTTCCATAAGACCTCTATGAAGGAATGCATTGTGAACATCCATCTGATGCAGTTCCCAATTCTTTGCTGCGATAATTGCTAAAAATGTTGGAACGATCACCATTTTTGCTACTTGCGTGAAATTTTCGTTGTAGTCAAGGCCTTCAATTTGTTTGTTTCCCATCGCGACCAAACGTGCTTTATGTCTTTCCACGGTCCCATCGGCGTTATAGTTTGTCTTATAAATCCATTTGGAACCAATTGTCTTCTTGCTAAGTGGAATATCAACCAAAGTTCATGTGTTGTTATTTTCAAGAGCATGAATTTCCTGCTGCATGGTATCTCGCCAATGTTCTGATTTCACGACTTCTGAAAGCTGGGTAGGTTCTTTTCCTACAATAATTACTACTAAGAATTTTTTGTATTGTCAAGAAAGATTATTGCAATTTACATAATGTGTTAAAAGATAGGGTGTACCTGTGGACTTCAATTGAATGGATGAACTAGGAGAAGGGGATATACAAGTTGTGGTGTTTGTCACATAATTCTTCAGATGCAATGGCAGTCGACGTTCACGAAGTTCACGGCCCAAATTGTACTTTTCCGTACCCAATTCGTCGCTTCCTGCGGCAATACCCAGATCCTCATTGTCATCCCGAAGTTTAGTATTTACCAAGGTTTTGAAAACTGGACCGAACATCGAGCCGGCAGAGGGAAAAGTTCAAGGTTGAATCGGTCCAACAAGTTTAACCAGTGGTCGAACCGTTATATATATCTTTCTCATATATAAAAAAATATCAAATTGATGAATTTAAAATTCATTGAGGCAATCCTGACCGTCGGATCTTGCTCCTTTTGTCATCATCGTCCAAAAAAATTTGTAGGTGTCCCAAAGCTACAAAGAGTTATGGACGAGAGAGAGAAAAAAAGAGAGAGGGTAGGGGAGAGAGGGCCGCAGCAGGAGGCTTGCAGGAGAGATAAGGGCGGAAGGGGGGCGCTGCCGCTGAGTAGTTGGCGCCTGCAGATAATCAATGTTGATGCTCTCTCTCTATAATCATGATGAGATATGCATTATTATTATTAAAACAATGCAATGAATGTTTTTTCATGCAAGCATCCGTCTGATCCCTGCAGAGTGCGGACTAACCTTATTTATATTATTTGAATATTTATAAATAAATTCCATATTAAGCATACTATCATGATTCAACCTCGGTCAGAACAGCCTGACCGAATTAAATATTTACATAGGAAACATGTTGTGCTCTCTCTCTCTCTCTTTCAAGAATTAACAAATTAAATACATAGTAAATGAATTAAAAACGAAAAGCTAGTTGTGATATTATTTGTTTAGTAAAATAGTAAAGAACACAAACAATGTTGCTTTATTTGTTCATCTTTGAGCATCCAACGGGTGGGCGAAAACTGTCGGGGGCTTGAGAATCCTGTTGGGGGCGGGCGAAGCCCGTTGGGGGCAGGCGAAGTCCGTCGTTGGACGGGCACTGTTGCACTTGGTCGTAGGGGCGGAGCCCCGTGTCGGGGGGCGGGCGAAACCCGCCGTCGCCGGTTGGATATTGTGGCGCGTAGCTATCGGGGCGAAGTACCGTGCCTGTCACTCGTATAATATATATATATATTTATATTTATATATTTGAAAATAAAATATAATTAACGCTACATAAAAAATTTGCATATAAATTATTAATTTATTATGATTATATTGTGATACAAATAAAAATGGCGCCACGTTTTTGCTCTAGTGAGTTTGGACAAAAACGCCACTGTAATAAAATGGATGTTTGGCATGACAACGGTTAAGATCATAATCAAGAAAATAAAACTAGTTTTGACTTTTGAATATAAAAGTGGATGGAGTTTCTTAAATAAGGTTGAACTATCAAGAACGACAGTTCATAAACAACGCGTTTATGACCGCCACCTCCATGCCAAACGGAGCCTAAATATTTCATAAACTTTAATTTTTAAAAAATAATTTAATAAGTTATTGTAATAATATATCTAAGAAATATTTAATGTGTATTTATATAATTATGTATATTAATTATATATGTTTTTTAATATATACATTAATATATATATAATACAGCTTAAAAAAACAAAAACCAAATGATCCAGTGGTCAACTCCACCTTTAGTGAGAAAAGGGCGCGGGTTTGAATCCGCACGGTTTCGAATTTTTGGCATTTAAATTTTTGGGCTTCTTGGCCCGCCCGGTTACGCAAAACCGTGCCCGATTCCTGGCCCGCCGGTCCGCCCGCCCGGTTCGGCGGTCCCCATGCGGTCCGCGGCTGGAGGCGGTTTCTTACCTGGACCGGACCGGCTGTGTGTCCGGCCCGCGGTTCGACCGGTCGGACTGGTCTGTCCGGTCCGGTTTTCAAAAGCTTGGTATTTACCTCCTTTTCGGATTGAACCATATCAATGATTTCAACCTCCTCACAGACAAACTATGGTTCAGCCATCAAGCTAACCTCCAAACCTTTTTCTCATAAGAATAGCCCACGAAGATGCATTTTTTACTACGACTTGCAAACTTATTGTTGTCAATGAGTTGTTTATGCACATAGCACAAGCATTAAAAATCCCGTTTATGCTTATATGAAGGTTTTTCACCAAGAAGCATCCCTTACAACGTCTTTCCATAAAAAAATAACCGAGTGGCCTATTTATGATATAACAAGCAGTTAAAACTTAAGATGCATTCACCCCAAAAATCAATGGGAAGATGGGCTTGAAACCTCAAAACCCGGGCAACATTAAGAATATGTCGATACTTGCGTTCAACCCGCCCATCTTGTTGAGGTGTTCCAACACAAGACATTTGGGGTAGCATGCCATGATCAACAAAAGAATTTTTCATGCAAGTGAATTCAGTTCTGTTATCGTTCTGCACAACTGTCACTTTCTTGATAAACTGTCGCTCAACCATAGCAAAAAATTACTTCAAAGTTTGGGCAGCTTTACTTTTTATTTTCAACAAATAAACTCACACCGCACAAGAGTAATCATCAACAATGGTGAAAAAAATACTGCTCCACAAGAAGTTGGCATGCGATAAGGCTCCCATAAATCACAGTGAATCAAATAAAATATATGAGTTGATTTATTTTACTTTAAGGAAAATGTTCACGACACTGTTTTACCCACAACATACCTTGCAATTAGACTTCACCGTACTATTATTTCCTTTATTCGTCTTAAAACCAGGAAGCATTTCAATCACTTTACTTGATGGATGCCTGAGTGACTGAGTCTGAGATGCCACAAATTGCGGTCTACACAACATATCTGATGCACACTGGCAGATAATGTCTCATTCAAGTAGTAGAGCGCTTCTCTCAGTTCACCGGCTCTAATCAGCGTCCTGAAAGTGTTGTCCTGAATAATAATAAAAAATATTAGTAAATTGCACCAAATAATTTGACTCCCCAAGCAACTATGATACAAAAATAAAATTGTTGGTAAGTTTGGGTACATAGAAGACATGAAGTAATTTTATTTTTCCAACAACCGGCTCTCTTTGATGACATCCGTCAAATCTCCATTAGGAAGGCCAACCGGAAAAACATCAAACGTGTGCACATTGCATAACAGATTGAGATTCCCTGTCAAATGACGAGAAGCCCCACTATCTGTAATCCAACTTGGGTTGTGCAACTTACCAATCAAATGTTTAGTCCCACCGGGTTTAGCCACCTGGGTGTTAAAAAGATTTCACAATGCAGACCATTCTTGATCGGCAAGAGAACCCAACCCTGAACGATCACCATCTCCAACTCCTCTTGTCATTCTGCTCACGGCTCCAAGAGTGTGTGTCGCATTCGCCTTTGGTGCAGCTCTGCAACCCCGACTAGATCCACTCTCGCTGGCTTTCACTGGATTGTGGACGAAGATCTTTTTCCTTGGTCGCTGACCATGTTCTTCCCCTTCGCCTCGAACCTAGCTCTGATCATATGATAAATTTTATTCTAAGAGGAAGGAGAAAACCTATCAGGTCGAGGAGATAAATGCTGAAATACGTTTTCTGATCTGTTTTATTGATATCCTTTGCTTTATATACACATACTCAGCCTTAACTGTACAAGATAAACGAACTATAACGGGAAAGCCAAACAAACAGGGAATGCAGGGCTGGTGGGGGTTTCCTAAAACCAAAAACAACAAGTATAGATATAAACAAATACAAAATCAAAACAAGTATAGGAACAAATATGCACGGTATTAATTGAATCCTTTCTTATTTAAATTGTGATGGTCATAGTAGTTTTTGATATTGCATTCTGTAACCTTATTTTCAGTATCTTGTTGTAATGAAATTTTATACTTCCATGTATTATTAACTTGTTTGTTGCAAAGTTTTCAAGTTTGTTTATCTGAAAGAGTTAGTTCACTAGTTTCATTGCGTTGGGTTGTATTAGGACATATCCATCCAATTCAAATCCAGTTGGTTGTAGGCGGAGGGCAATGATCTATATTAAGGGCCCAGCACTACGTGAGTTTCTCAATGTGGGACTATAGCTCCAGTACACACCCTTAAGTGTAGGGTCTTTGACCTTTAAAACATTGACTTCGTTTATTTACTTAGTTTGCATGGGAGTGTTCTGTGGTTCATATCCTCTGCGGATGCCATATTAGAACCTATGTATTGATTCACAAAGCAGTCGGTTACCAGTGAAGAGGCTCAAGATTTTCGTTAAATGCATAAGGCTGCATATGTTTTCCGATGTGAGATTGTATTCTTAACAAATTGCGCTTTATGATCACAACTTATGCAATTGATGTGAAATATTGAAATCGAACTTTTATCTTATAATATTGAGTTTTGTAGTGATTTTTAAATGATATTTTGAGTGAGTTGGTCCTTTTTGTATCCATATGATCCTCCAAATTTGATATTCTCTATTTTTTGTAGTTCCTTATTGTAGTTTTGAGCAGTGCACATATAATAGGCTTATTTTTTTTTTCTAATTTCTCAGTCTTGCAGTATTATCCATTGTAATTTGGCCGGTCCCGTGATAGCTTTTTTTCATCCTGTTAAAAGATACATTTGGAGTTGATAAGTGATTTTTTGTTGTAGATGTCCATTGTCCATGTATCAAAGTTTAGGGTGTAGAACCCTATCATGGAATTGCCAATCATGGATTATTTTAATGTACCTATCAAAGCATATTTACTCCGAAATTACTCAAATTTTATCTCTATAAAGTTCCTTCTTAACATTTTTAAAAAATCGCAATGCACGAATTCTTACGAAGGCCATTGCAGTCCGGCTTCAAGCGCTTTATCATCGACTATGCAGTCTCAAATCAGAGTTCTAGGAAATAGCTTTTCTATAAATTGCTTGCTTTTGGATTGATTACTTAAGGTATAAGGGAGTGATTGATCCCTTGGTCTAAGATTGAAGACTACAGATACGAAGAAAATACTTCATATTTTATTTTTTAGCTTGCTTTAGAAGGGATATGCATGCATTTCTCTTACATTTCAATACTTTTTCAAATTCACAATTGTAAACATTGGTTAGAATAAGACCATGATCTGTAGCATTATTGTTGCTAACTTAGAACTACAATTTGTTCAAATTTTCTGTTCCATTTAATGTGGAATTCATAATGGAAAGACCTGCACTGTGAACTGAAATTTTTACTGCTCTCTCATTATCATTTTACCTTGTTTAGTCTCCATGTGAAATAATTTATTGCCCCTGGCACCATCTTAGCATGGTGACAACTTTCTGACCATATATTTTGAACAGGTGCTTTAGCTTTCTTGCATACTAGTGGATTTAGGCTCCATTTGGAGGGACTTATTTTCACCGGTGAAGCGGTTACGACCGCATGAACCGGACCTTAATTAAGGTCCGGTCATGCGGTCGTAACTGCTTGACCGGTGAAAATAAGTCCCCCAAACAAAGCCTTAATCTGTAACTTTACTTGGATTTGAGTTGACTTTAGATTGGTTTCATATGATATGAAAGGGTTGACTTTAAATGCAACCAAGTGTCCACTTTGCGTTGATTTATATTTCTATGTTCTCGTGGTTCCTGGATTGTTCACTTGCGAGTTGCGGCGATAGAGGCGTGCACGGTTGTCTTTAAATACGATGAAGATCGGGCGATTTTTTTTTATGTTGGAGATGAACTGATGTATGCTCGATTGTGCTATTTGCTCGAATTTCGTAGAAGTTTCGATTATTTGTGTTTGATCTGGTTTTAGGAAACGTTTTCGGGCGTCATTCTCGTTTGCTATTTGCTGGTTGCGTCGCTTCCAACGCCTATATCTCTCAGAAGCTATAATCTCATTGGGCTTTCTGGTGCGGTTATTGTCGCGGAGTTTTTTGCATTTGGCGAGACCTAATATTTCTTGGGTGTTCTTTAACGTAATTTTAGATAAAATTTGCTATCCCATGGGTCCGGTGTATTAGTTTCGCCGCAGATTGCATTTTCCTCGTGTGTTTAATTAACTTTACTAGCATGGATTAATTCACTATTTTGATTGTTTTTCATCCTTTGTTTGATAAATTGATTTCTAGTCGTTAATTTCTCTTTACCAGTGTAGTTTTCAACTTGAGCAATTAGGGTCCCATCAAATTAGCAATTAGGGTCCCATCAACTTAAACGAATATTTGGCGGGAGTGGGATTGATGGTTCAAAATGGAGGCTGTTCAAACAGAAAAAAAACAGCGTTCGTGTTTTCTGAAAAACACGGCAGCTGAGAAAAAATACTCGACCAATGGAGCTCAAGAGTGCGTTAATCTGGTATCAGAGCTTAGGTCGTTAGCGTTAATTTCTCTCTTTAAATTATTCTCCAACTTGAAGTAGGCAATTAGGATCACATCAAAGTCGTATCAAAGGATTTTCGGCAACTAAGAGCACGCTAATCGGGCATCAGAGTTGGGTCATTAGCGTTAATTTCTCTCTTTGAATAATTCTCCAACTTGATTTAAGCAATTGGGGTCACATCAAAGTGGCATCAAATCATTTTAGACAACACAATTTGGTATCAAAGCTAGGTCATTTCCGTTAATTTCTCTCTTTAAATAACTCTCGAATTTTACTTGGGCGATTAGGGTTACTTTAAAGCAACATCAAGGCATCAAAAACATTACCAAGGTGTTAAACATATTCTTCTCTCTTTCAGATTCCATTCAGTCGCCTATCTTCAGCAGACTTGGTGGTTCGAGGTGGACGGAGAAATCGAGTTCAACTTCCCGCCCGGCACATACAGCCTATACTTCCGCCTTCATTTGGGACGGGCGTCCCGGCGGCTCGGCCGCCGCATCTGCAGCACCGAGCATGTCCACGGGTGGAACATCAAGCCCGTCCGCTTCCAGCTGTGGACGTCGGACGGCCAGCACGTGCTCTGCCAATGCAATCTCGACGACCCCGGATGCTGGATCAGGTACCACGCCGGCGATTTCGTCGTGGAAAATGCGAAGGTCGCGACGAAGGTGAAGTTCTCAATGAAGCAGATCGACTGCACCCACACGAAAGGCGGTCTCTGCGTCGATTCCGTGTTAATATGCCCCAAGGGGTTGAGACATGAGAAGGCTTCTGCTTCCGTCCGCGTGTAGTTTTTTGTGGGAATTAAGCTGGGAGTTATACTAATAAACCTACAGAAGTAAAGAAAGTTCCTTTTTTTTCTTTCTTTTCTCAGCTCTTTCACCTCCATGTGTTCTTGGAAGAGTAATCTGTAGATAGTAACTTGTCTCTCTGCTATTTTTGAGTGATTAGTGAGAGGTTTTGTGAAGTAGCCTTCTATGAAGTGAACTGGCAACTGGTTGCAGATATTTTACTTGTTTTGTATGCATATTCATGACATTGTGTTAGCAGGTGTTCTTTTGTTCTCTTTTTTTGTTAGACTTCAAATTTTCTTCTATTTTGACACTTCCAACCTAGAGCTGGTTTGGCCGGGCGTATTTCCCGTCGATGAAATTTGCGTGGAGGCACGGTTGCCTCGGCGCGGATGAAATCTGCAGAATTTTGTGGGGCGGGGTGGATCCCACTGTGGGATTGCAGCCCTGCCAAACGAGCTGCAGGATTTGCCCCGCCAACGAGTCCAGCCCTGCCAAACGAGCTGCAGGATTCGCCCCGCCAACGAGTCCTTAGTCTATTAATATTATGTGAATATGTGATGTAAATCTAAATGGGGGGAATTTTTATGAAGATTGTCTTAGGAATGAAGGGGTTGGAAAGCAATTAAAAAAAATAAGAAATTAACAACAAACACAGATTTACTTGATTTGGTAATCTTGCCTCGTGAATTAACTAGGATTTCTCTTTTTTTTCCTTTCAGTTTTTCAGTTACATGAAGGAACGAGAAGCAAGAAAATACTTTTAAATTTGAAGTTTAGGGATACCGTAATGATAAAATTTCATAAATATTTCTGCTCATAAAATGCAGTTGATGGATTAGGACAGTAGATCAGATTCACATCTCCAACAATTATAGATGTTATTTCTCTCTTCTTTTCCTAGCTTTTGTGTGTGCAAGGAGAGCTTTTGTGTCAACCTCAAAGTTTCTTGGGTGCTTGTCATTTTTTTTTGAAGCTTGCATTCGCAATAGAAAGAAAAGAGGAAAAGGGACGGCAAAAACGGGTCAAAAAACAAGAATGTTCTCTCGGTCACTCAGAACAACCTCAGAGAGAACCGGCGGGAAATTCTCAAAATAGGTCCAAAGAAAAGTATAGGAAATAGCATAGCGAGAACAAAAATCTGCAGCCCGATTGGCCTCCTGCGGAGCATATCGGAGCAGGACACGAGAAAGCTCGAAAAGGAATCCCAATGCATCAGCATCCGGGAAGTGGACATCCCAAAGACGCGAGTCAAAGCAGCGTGGACAATACTTGATCAAGTTGAGGCAGTCCCCCTCAATGATCACCCCTGAAGCATCAAAGCAGTCCACCGTGAGGTAGTCCCGAATGGAAGCCAGGGCCGCCATCTCCTTTCGGCTCGGATCCCATTGCATAAGTGGCCGGCTGGCCACAAAGAGGACCGTACCAGAGGAGTCACGAGCCTCAATCCCCACCCCGGCTTGGCGAGAAGGTAGGAGAGCGCCGTCAATGTTGATCTTGAGCCAGCCCGGGGTGGGGGACACCACAGGGTAGAAGACAGCCGGGAGGGCCGGGTGGGGTCCCAATTCGCTTGGGTGGGGAAGGTCACCGATCGAGAAGCGGACTCCAACACCTGCGTCACAATAATGGTGGGAGTGACATACTCTTGGAGGTTGATTCTGGCGTTGCGCGCCTGCCAATACTGATAAACCGCAAAACCAAGAATGGTAAACGTGTTGGATCAGTTGGCCGAGTTGGAGAGGCCATCCATGAGGGCAGTCCATGAAGAGACACAGGGAAGGGTCATCCCCCACCGCTGCAGCGCCGTCCCAACAGCCTGGAGGCAACTACACTCGCCGAGGAGATGGTCCCGCAACTCAGGAGCGACGCAGCCCTAAGGGCAGCAAGTCTCAATCGCCAGCCCGCGGTGGGCCAATCAAGTTCGAGTAGGAATATCATCCAAGGAGAGACGCCACCAGAAGGAACGATGTTGATGAATCGTGACAATACGATCAGACTCCACATCTCCAACAGAATGGGAGAGCTTTTGTGTGAAATTACTTTTTTGCCCCTCTTCGGGCCAATGGATGGGCAATTGCTAGGCAGTTGGCACTTGGCAGTTGGCACTTGGCAGTTGGCACTTGGCAATGGATGATAGATTTTTTTTTTTATTGTTATTTTTGTAAGCATTTTAATAATTTTTTTATTTGAATTTTTTTTAAGGAGGGGCAGCTTACCCTTAAACTTTTTTAAATAAAATTTATAGGCAATTTGTCATAATTTTAATGTGATAATAGCAGTCTAGTGTGAGGGAGTAAGGGACCCCTTATCCCGTTCGGCAGGATTCGTGTTGCTCAGTTTCTCCGGTGGGCAGCGGCCGTGACGACGACATCAAGCGAGGTCGTGAGTTGGTCATCGATGTGCGCTGCGCGCCGGAGAAGACGAGGGAAGCGAGTTCTGTCCAGTGGGGCCATGGAGTCTTCGTGTCATTGTAAAAATATGCTGTTATTTTACGTGTTATAATATGCATTTGTCCTCGTGTTTTTGTGCACACATTTTTCGCCCGGGTGCGCATTTTTCGACCGGCCGTGCGAAAAAATGTGCGGCCGTGCGAAAACTGTGTGTCCTGGCGAAAATACTCGCCCGGACGAAAATTGCGCTCCCATGCAAAAAATATGCCCCCGAGCAAAAAAATGTGCTCCGGGGCAAAAAATGCACGTTTGGACAGAAAATTCTTATATGAAGCCGAACAGTGAAATTACTAATTCCAATTCCCATGACAGAATTCCTGCATTCAGCCGAACAGCAGAATTGGAATTGAATTCAATTCCAATTCCTGCGGGAATGGGAATTGAATTCAATTTCAATTCCTGCAGCTCAATTCCAGCGAAACGAACGCACCCTTAGTGATTTTTTTGTAATATAAAATGATTGAGAGGGCAAAAACTTGCAATTTAGCAAATTTACACGGGAGATCTTAGTAAACGATCGTATACACCGTGATGGGGATGAAGCCCCATATATAGGAATGGATGTGCACTTAACCATCTCCCTCATGATACCTCATACTGTGGAGATCATGGGTTTGACTGGTCAACCCACTCCCCCATGATTTCCACCACAATAAGAGAGATCATGGTGGCCTCCCACTCAACAACTACCGCCGTCAACCGCCGCCGCTTGCAGGTCGGCCACCGTCTGATCGTTACTGAGCATCCGTCGCCGTCTGATCTACATGTAACCACCCACTAAACCACCAAGTTAGTGGGGTCCGCCATAACCACCTCCTGGAGGCTATAAAAGGAGGCTCATGCCTCCTCATTTGCGGACCCTTCTTGCTCCGGAGTCTTTTTTTTCCTCAGGCCAGAGCTCTGTTGAACTCCTCCCTCGGGTTATCTTCAAGCCGCCTACGAGTCAAGTCCCCAAATGCGGGGAGAAGGGAAGAAGACAACCACCGTCAACGCTCAAGCGCACCAGCCACCAATTTAGCATCTAGCATTCCATTGGCGCAGCCTGTTGCCTGTTACGAGTCAGAAATTCTCTCTCACCTCCAAACTGTAACGAGTAGCGGCCTGTCGCCCTCGATTCTCTGAACACATTGTAACTGCAACCTCATAGTGGACTTTGACCGGTACCGACTCGATCACGTGGTTTTTTACCCAGTTGAGGAGTTTTTTCACGTTAAAACCTCTTGTGTCGACTCTCACTTTTCATTGACTGGGTGCGCGCTCGATCGTCCCGAGTGCTAAGACGGTCCAGTTTATTCTGCTCCGACCGGGACCCCGAGTTAGTTCGCAACACACTGTAAATTGATAGATTTATGGTCCGTTTGGCACGGTGATGGGCCTGATGGCGTCGTAAACGCATGGGTTAAACCGTCATTCGTTAAAGATCATCTAGCAAACATTATTCATTTGAACATAAAAGTGGATGAAGTTCCTTGGGTGGGCGTTAACAAATGACAATTTAACCCTCATAATCATGACAGCCACCACCGTGCCAAACAGTCTTATTTTATCACCTTCTAACGTTCGTGTAACAAAAGTGTTTGCAATGGGCACCGATCGGCAGTGGCGTACGCAGAAACTTTTTTCGGTGTGGACGTGCTTAAAAATTGTTTGATTCATACTATTAAACCGCGCCAAAAACTATTTTTTCGAACAATGGGGTATTAGCCACAGTTTAAACCGTGACTAATACAGTTATTTTTTTAAAAAATAGGGTATTAGTTACAGTTTATAGTTTAAGCCGTGACTAATATATGAATTTTTTTAAAAAAAATAGCGTATCTGTCACAATTTAAATCGTGGCAAACACTGTTAAATTTTTAAAAATAGAGTATTTGTCACGGTTTAAACCGTGACAAATACTATTATTTTTTTAAAAAAGTGCGTGGGCGGCCGCCCACCCTCGCCCGAAGGTCGGTCCGCCCCTGCCGATCGGGCTCATACTGCGAAGATTGCACTAGCAAGAAAGATAAAAGAGAGTACAAACAGGGGGGGGGGGGGTAGAACATGAGAGAGAACAAAAGAACAGAAGTGAGTCCAAAAATAAAACTAGCTGCCCTCTAATCCGCGACTGTCCTCAGCCACGATCCCCAGCAAGGTTTCATCCGCGCCACGACCGGTGTCCCAAAGAAAGTCGTCGGTCACCGCCTGACGCCTTCAGGGCGCAATTAGCCGCCCGATTGGCCTCACGTCGGGCATGCTGGAATCGCACCGCGGAGAACTCAGAAAGAAAGGTGAGATCCACATCCGGGAGAAGCTCAGATGGGCGGGCTGAGCTCCGAGCTGCCGCACTGCAAAAATCCAGGACATTGGAGGCATCACCCTCGACAATCACACCCCACACCTCGGAGAGAGCCGGCAGGACCACCCGGCAGATGGCCAGGACAGCTTCAAGTTCCACCCGACTCGGGTCCTAATGCTGCAAAGCAAAGACAGCGACCGCCAAAACCAATCCAACATCCGAGCGAACAACAATACCGAGCCCGGCTCGTCGTGAAGGTAGGAGGGAACCGTCCACATTAACATTGATCCAGCATGGCGATGGGGGCACCAAGAAGGAGAGCGAAATAGCCCTGAGGGGCGATTGGTGCCCCAACATCCTAGCATACGACCTTGGTCAAAGAGTGCAAGATTCTCCACAACAGTAGCAACGATCACCACCGGGGTCCCAGCCTCCCGGTTGTGCAGTTTAGCATTACGGGCGCGGCAACACTGGTATATGGCATAACAGAGCAGACAAAACAATCAGTGTTGGCGTCCTGCCGTGCAGCATAGCCCTCCAAAAATCATCCCAAGTCCATCCAATTGGGATACGTAAGCCCCATCTTAGGAGTTCCCTCCCGGCAGTCACCAGCCGGGTGCATATCCAACGAGGTGGTCATGGTCCTCAGCAGTCCCGCAGTCCCATGGGAAAAGATCTGAATCCGACAGCCCCCGTCGATGCAGCCAAGAGCAAGTGGGCAAGGCGTCCCATCCAATCCGCCACCAGAAGAGTTTTTCCCGCGGATGAAGACGGAGTCGCTTCAGCCAAACCCAATCAGCCACCGTGTTTTAGGGTGGCGGGGCGTAAGCGAGCGACGAGATGGACCTTCTGCGCTGCTATTGTAACAGTTCTAGAGCATCCTCACCCTTCGTTCGGGGCAACTGAACAATGATAAGCCGAAGGTCACGACCAGCCAACTGATCAAGAAGGTCGACCCGCAATTTACCATCGTCGTCCAGCAGATCATTCACGCAAAGGCCCTCGAGAGTAGTCGAATCAATAAAGGTGGGCCAGCGACTTAGAGGAGTTTCAAAGATCCAGCTATTGCGCAACGCATTTACCCTTCTCCGATCGGGCTCATACTATACTGTGAATTTATGAGTGGTGTTACATTATTGCGGTGAAAATGCGGGTTGTGACAGTTGGTATCAGAGAGAGGTTAAATGCGCGTCATGATGCCACGTCAGTAGGAGATAACTACGGACGCTCAGGCAGACACAAAACTAATCATGAATAAAGTTTCCTTTTTAAAGTTATTTTAAGGAAAATCAGCTAAGTGCAAAAGTTAGCCGTATCCCTCGGCTTAGTGCCTCATCTAGTCCACGAATCAAAATGTATTTCTGGCGGCAGTGTTGGCTGTGGTTGTTGTCTCGTCATAGCGAGATAGATTGTTGTTGGTTTAGTTTTACTAGTTCAGACATACTTTTGTTTGTGAGTTCATGTCAGCTTGTTGGCGCCCACTGATTTGTTAGTTGTTCAATACTTGCTAGCTGTTCATTTCTTTAAATGTGGATGTGGATTACTAGTTCTCTGGGAGGATTTATGTTAGGAATGCACGTTAGGTATTTTCAACTATAAAATCTACTACTAATACTTCATGCATCGCATAATTTTGAAACTCTAACATGTTATTTTTAGCAACCGTAAATCCTATTTTTCCTACTATACTAAATTTATAGTCTTACATGACATGAGTTGTCCTTTAGGGACGTTTTTACTCATGTAGGATGTTTGAGTTAATCTAATCAAGTATTTTTCCGCAGCGTATAATACATTTTGATTCGTGGACTAGATGAGTCACTAAGCCGAGGGATACAGCTAACTTTTGCACTTAGCAGATTTTCCTTAAAATAACTTTAAAAATGAAACTTTCTTCATGATTAGTTTGGTGTCTGCCTGAGCGTCCGCAGTTATCCCATGCTGACGTGACATCATGACGAGCATTTTCCCTTACTCTGATAATCCTTATTGCGACAGCCCTTCCTTCTGCAGTTTTTTGATCGCAACAGGAAGAAGGATCTGGTTGTTTCCCTACTCGAAATCTGTTGTGTTTCTTTCGTAGAAATTTTCTTCCATGTTTGCAAGGTTGTGAAGATTTGATTCGGTAGTGGAACCCTTTTCCAATTAGGATCCGTTCGTTTCGCAGGAATTGAAATGCAGGAATTGGAATTGACTTCAATTCCAATTCCCGCAGAAATTGGAATTGAAGTCAATTCCAATTCCGTCGTTCGGCTAAATGCAAGAATTCTGTCATGAGAATTGAAATTATTAATTCCAATGTTTCGCTCAATATTAGAATTTTTCCGTCCGAACGCGCATTTTTCTCCCGACCGTGCATTTTTTCGCCCGGGCGCATATTTTTTCGCCATGCGAAAAATTCACGGTCGGGCGAAATATTCGCGCCCTGGCGAAAAATACGTGCACGTGCCTAAAAATGTGCTCCTGATCTAAAAATTCATGTCCGGCTGAAAAATGCACGCTCGGGTGAAAAATGCGCGTCCGGACAAAAAATATGCTCCCGGGCGAAAATTACACCCCGATCGAAAAATAAGCCCAGACTGAAAAATGAGCCCCGACCGAAAAATGCAATCCTGGGTGAAAATGCGCGTCCAGGCAAAACAATACACGCACAGGCCTTAAAATGAGTGCCCGGTCGAAAAATTCAAGTCCGGGCGAAAAATTCGCCCTCGGGCGAAAAATGAGTGCCCAGGCGAAAAATGCTTGTCCGGACGAAAAATACGTTCTTAGGCAAAAAATGTGCGGTCGCACGAAAAATGCGCTCCATGGCGAAAAATGGTCGCCCGGGCGAAAAAATGTGTGCCCGCTCGAAAAATGCGGGCTCGGGCGAAAAATGCGCGCCCAGGCGAAAAATGCAATCCCGGGCAGAAAAATGTGTGCCCTGTCGAAAAATTCGCTCTTCGGCGAAAAATGCGGTCATGGGCGAACAACAAAATTTGCGTTGATATTTTTTTGAGAGAGCCGGGGACACGCTAGTAGGGGTGGGAATCACAAATAAAGGCCTCGTGAGGTAAGAATTCAGGGCGCCGTGTTTCTTCTATAATCAATTCTCATGGGAATTGAAATGAATTCCAATTCCGATGCAATATTATGGCCGCCGAACAGTCACAATTGGAATTGACAATTGAATGTCAATTCCAAAGCCCCAATTCCATCGAAACGAACGGAGCCTTAGAGTCCGTTCGGCGCGCAGGTATTGGCTTTCTGGAATTGGCTTTGCCATCCAGAAAGTCAATTCTCTTGTTCGGCGCGTCAGAATTAGACGGGCATTGGTTTTCACTTGAAAACCATGGGTTTTCCTATATACCTAAAAATCCAGTCCCCCAAAACTTACCTCCCGCTGCAGGTTTTCCAGATTTTCACCGCTACCATGCCCCGACCCCGACCACGACCCCGCCCCCACTCCCATGACCCGACTCCTACCCCCGCTCCCGTGCCCGACCCCGACCCCGATCCCGCTCCCGTGCCCCGAATCTGATCCCTCTCCCGTGCCCCGACCTCGACGCTCCGACATCGACTGCGCGACGTCGACGACGTCGAAGCTCCGACATCGACGCTCTGACGCCGACTCCTCCCACGCCACTGGAATATATGTACGCTCCGACGCCGACTCCTCCGTGCCGCTGGAATATATGTATGCTCCAATCTTCTTCCTCTTCCTCTTGAGATTGTGACAGTTAGACAGATCTAAATTGGATAGTGATGTGTGTTTAGTGTGCGTACTTGTTAGTTGATTCCTCATCTTTCTATCTTGTGTGTTGTTGTCATCAAAAATAACTTATAAATTTAGAGTTTTATCCAAATGTTATATCTGTGTGTTGTTGCTTCTCATGGAATAGGATTTCTGTGGTCCTTGATACTCGGCATTCCTGTCGGATTGGTTATGGTGTTAAGATTCGTCTTCGCGCAGAACGCCCGGGCCAAGCGGCACTGGGAGATTTTAATCTTAAGTATGGCCGCCTCCTCTCTCGTTTTTTTTTAAAATTTGCGTGCTCAAGCACAGCGTGCGTTGATCCTGGATACATAGAGGTGGAATACACTGCAATGATAAAAAAAAGATGTCGAGGTTGAGTAGTTTCTTGAACCCTAGTGGCGATTCAGGGATGACAAAATAGTTCCTAAAAATTATAATTCCAGAAAGCCAATTCCAGTGTGCAGCCGAACAGCTTTTACATATCAATGTCAATTCTGTTCACTGAAAACCATTCTGCAGCCGAACAACATAATTGGTTTTCTGCACAAAACCAATTCCTGCAGATATTGGTTTTCTGGCCAAAGCCAATTCCAGAAAGCCAATACCTGCGTGCCGAACGGACCCTTAGAGATTTGCAATGGAATAAAGATCTTCCATGGTTTTGGTTCTCTCAAGTTGCAGATCGCCTTCAGGTTCAGTGGAGAAGGAAAATTTGGGCCCTCACAAAGTTGTTCTTGCCTCAGTTTTTTGAATCTATTTTCAACAGTCATTGTTGGGGGAAATTTTTCTGACTTTTGAAATCTCTGTATGGGATGCGCCCTGTACTGCCGCGTGGAATTTTGAATGGAGGAGATCAAAGCTAAAAAATCAAATCGGAAAAGTGAACCCGTTCGGTTTATTTGCACAGAAGAGCTCGGAGTCCGGGCACCAGACGAAATCATTTTGTCATTATTGGTGGGGATGATCAGTGACGGACGCAGTAATTTCCTTCGGGGTGAGCGGACTTGAAAATTACAAAAATAAATAAATTGAAAAATATGAAACAAGTACATTAATAATGACAAAAAATAGACAAAAGTTGCACATACCTCAGCACTGGTCGGATGGGAGGAAGAAGAATCCCGAGATCGCAAATCTCAAAAAGTCTGCCTCTGTTGAGGAGGAAGATCTAATCGGAGTCACGTGTCCCGATGTCCGTCTGTCAGGTTTTGAGAATGATGTAAACAGTGTCCACGACTTAAACTGTAGCATATATTTCTTCTTTTAAGCAACGAGATATTAATCATGATTTAAAAACCGTGACAAATACTTTTATTTTTTTAACAAATGGAATATTCGTCATAGTTTAAACCATGACTAATATCAATATTTTTTTAAATAAATGAGATATTAGCCATGATTAAAACCGTGACTAATATAAATATTTTTTCTAAAAAATGAGATATTAGCTACGGTTTAAACCATCATTAATACTGTTAATTTTTTTTTAAAAATAAGTATGTGCGGCCCACACTTGCCCGGCCCAAATAAAATCCCCCCCCCCCCCCCCCCCCCGAGGTCGGGCTGATATCGAGTCGAGTTCGAGCGATTTTGGCTCGGCTCGAAATCGAAATTTTTGACTCGAACTCGGCTCGAAATCGAAAATGATTTCTAGTCGAGTCGGCTCGACTCGAAATGACTCGATTCCAAGTCAGCTCGAAATCGAATCGAGCCGGCTCGAAATCGAATCGGGTTGACTCGAAATTGAATCAAATCGGCTCGAAATTGCGCAATTTTTCGTTTTATTCATATTTTGCTCAAAATTAAATTGGTCAACCTATAAATTTAACAAATGAAACATTTAAAGCATTCATTCTCTTTATTTATGTTTTAATTTTATTATTTTTAATCTTAAAATAGGAATATTTTAATAAATACATAATTTTTTTAATTAATTCGAGTTGATTCAAATCATATTTCGAGCGATTCAGGGCTGACTTGAAATTGACTCGAAACAAGATTCGAGTCAAATTGAATCGACTTAAATTGACTCGAATCAATTTTAACTGATTCAGATTCGACTCAATTTTCGAACGATTTTCAAGCGACTTTCAAGTTTCGAATAATATGCTCAGCCCTACCCCGAGGATGATAATCCATCCCCCCCCCCAAAAAAAAAAAAAAAACGAAAACTGATATTTATCCCCAAATTCTTTTCATACCTCTCCGTCGAGCCCTAATCTCAGTTATCCGCATAGCCCTCGCCCCCTTCTTCTCTCGCAGCGGTGATCGTCCCTGGCCGTCTGTCTTGGCTCGCATCTCTTCATCGTTGGCCTTCCTTCCTCCCTCGCATCCACTCGCTTGTCGGCAACCTCTCTTCGCAACACCATTTCTAGTAAGAACCGAGCCCTAGCCGCTTACTCCCTTGCACCTCCCGCAACGACGTTTGCTCGCCGGCCTTCCTTCCACCCTCATAGACACCGGCGGACCCAATTGCAGGCATACCCGGGCACGTGCCCGGGTATGATTTCTGGATTTTTGGAAAAGGCCTCTTGCTGACGTGTTGGAAAAGACTTTGGCGTGTTGGAACTTGGAAAAAGCTTTGGCATGCTTCCTGCTGACCTGCTGGAAAAGACTTTGGCGTGCTTCCTACTGGCGTACGTGTTTTCAAAATGGTCTCATGCGCTTTTTTATGAATTAACAGAGTGTGCCCTAACTCCCTCCTTCCGCCATCCCATCCAACTTCCTCGACAGCGTGTCGGCGACGAAGACGAGCATCTACCCTCGAGTCAAGCAGCTAACTCCTTCGTCCAAGACCTCGACGAAGACGAAGACGAGTAGTCTGTGACTGAGCTTCTCCATTTGCCCGCGCCTCTGTGATGAGGATGCGACTTCTCACTGACGTGCGGGGTTTAGATGGGGGGAGTTTAAGCCATTTGATTTTCCATGTCTCAATCTGAAAATAAGTTGGCTCCTTTGAGGGGATTCAGCTCAGCATTCAATTCGGAGACCGGCGAGCAGGTGGCCATCAAGAAGATTGCGAATGCTTTTGATAATAAGATTGATGCCAAGAGGACACTGTGGGAGATTAAGCTACTTCGACATATGGATTATGAAAATGTTGGTGATTTCTCCTCTCTTTTTTATTTCCCTTCCACAAAACACTTTATTACTTCAATTTCTCATCTTCTGTTTATTTGTTTGACATGCCTGACATTTAAGCTCTGTTTTGGGTGATTAACCACATCGTTCACAACCGCCGCCGCCGCGTCAAACGGAACATTGGTCGGGTGATTATAGCAGTTGGTGCCCGGGTCAGACAAAAATTTTGGGTCTGCCATGCTCATAGTTGTTCGCTCGCCGTCAACTCCTCTTCACAGAACCTTTTCTGGTAAGTGTCGTGTCTTCCTTCTACTGAAGACCCAATAATGCTCATTGTTTTGTCCCTGTTATGCAATATTTTTCTTATTAATTTGGGATTTCTGGTAGGTCATTTGGGATTTTTCGATTCTGAACAAGCTAGGAGCCCCAAAAGATCAGTAACCAAATTCCTCTTCCAATCAGACTGAAATTTCTAAAGGTATACTTTGTGTTGTGGTTACATTTTTTTGTTGATTAGTATGCGTTTTTTATGTTTATGAGTGGTTGTTTTTTCATTAGTATGCGTGTTATGATTGTTTTTAGGAGCCTAATCAATCATGAGCGCAAAAGAGTTGACATTGTGTGAAAATGACAAGTTTTTCAATGATGTTGGAATGCACTTTGACACATCCGCTTGTTTTCAAAGCAAAGAAGATTTGATTGAATGAGCTAGGAATGTTGTCAAACAGTTGGAGTTTGTCATTATTATAACAAGGACAGATAAGCTCGGTGATAGAGCAATACCCAGAGTTATTTTGGGGTGTGACAATGTTGAATTTTTCCGGACCTTGGAGTGAGCATGGGTTATCTCAACTAAAGTTAGTCACAACCAGAAACACATGCAACAACAAGAGTCTTTATTGATTAACAACAATCCTCTTTACAAGACGAGATATACATGACGAGACATGATTCGCCAAAACAACCACAGGGAGAGCAAAGACAATTACAAAGACAAGACAACACAAGCCGCGCGGACTCAAACACCAAGCCGCCGGTCTACTGCTATGGAGTCTGCACAATCCGCCAGGTCGCCAGACCGCAACCCAAGCCGCGCAAACTGCCCATTATTCCAATGTTAAGCTCTAGCCGCTGATCTGCAAGCCGCCTAACCGCGAGGTTACCTAGTCGTCAGACTGCACACGTTGCGATGTCGAACTGAACAGTCCGCCTGAAGCATGCGACTTATTGAACCCCGAACACCATTTGCCAAAGAGAAAACCATCTGGTCGCTGTACAACCCCGTATTCGCGAAGAGTGGACCCAAAACGAGGCGGACGCGTTTTTAAGCTTTTTGGGCGTTTTGAACTCTTGGTGACCAATTTTGGCTATGTCTTGGAAACATACTAGTAGGGGGAGAAAATATTTCTCCCCCCCATGGCACTCTGGAGAAGCCGGCCGTAGGCCGCCCAAGCCGCCTCAGCCCGGCCCCAGGCCGCCTAAGCCGCTTCAGCCGGCCCCAGGCCGCCTCCGCCCAGCCCCAGGCCGCCTAAGCCGCTTCAGCCCGGCCCCAAGCCGCCTCAGCCCGCCCCAGGCCGCCTAAGCCGCTTCAGCCAGGCCCCAGGTCGCCTGAGCTGCTTCAGCCCGGCCCCAGGCCGCCTCAGCCCGGCCCCAGGCCGCCTAAGCCGCTTCGGCCCGGCCCCAGGCCGCCTAAGCCGCTTCAGCCCGGCCCCAGGCCGCCTCAGCCCGACCCCAGGCCGCCCAAAGCCGCCCCCAGCCAGGCCGCCAGCTTGCCTTGCCCCGTCTCACCAGACCGCCGCCTCGCCCAGGCCGCCGTCTCACCGAGTAGGCCAGCTCGCAGGCTGCCCAGCTCGCCCAGCCAGGCCGCCAGCTCGCCTTGCCCCGTATCGCCAGACCGCCGCCTCGCCCAGGCCGCCGTCTCGCTGAGTAGGCCAGGCCGCAGGCCGCCAGCTCACCCAGACAGGCCGCCAGCTCGCCTTGCCCCGTCTCGCCAGACTGCCGCCTCGCCCAGGCCGCCGTCTCGCCGAGTAGGCCAGCTCGCAGGCCGCCCAGCTCACCCAGCCAGGCCGCAGCTCGCCTTGCCCCGTCTCGCCAGACCGCCGCCTCGCCCAGGCCGCCGTCTCGCCGAGTAGGCCAGCTCGCAGGCCGCCCAGCTCGCCCAGCCAGGCCGCAGTTCACCTTGCCCCGTCTCGCCAGACCGCTGCCTCGCCCAGGCCGCCGTCTCGCCAGACCGCCGCCTCGCCCAGGCCGCCGTCTCGCTGAGTAGGCCAGCTCGCCCAGACAGGCCGCCAGCTCGCCTTGCCCCGTCTCGCCAGACCGCCGCCTCGCCCAGGCCGCCGTCTCGCCGAGTAGGCCAGCTCGCCCAGCCAGGCCGCCAGCTCGCCCAGCCTTCTCGCCCTTGCCCCCCTTCTTTTACTGTCTTGCCCTCGGGGGGGGGGGGGGGGTAATTACCCCTCTGCCCCCGGGCGTGTCTGTTTTCTATTGGCCCAAGGTATTTTGGGCGTCAAGGCATTTTGTTCATTTTACTCCCCAGGGCTTGGAAAAACTATAAATAGACCCCCTTGGGTGCTTTGGAGAGGATTCTTTTTTGGCTTCCTCATCCCTTAGCTTCTTCTTGGTAGAGTGGAGAGAGCTCTTCAAGGCACCCTAGCTCGAGCATTGGCTAGGGAGGGGAAGTGCTCAGGTAGCCTTCCGGGTGTGAGGTGGGACCTCCGCGCTAGAGCCGAGGGTCTGTTCATAGTCTCCTAAGTCTCCGGTCCGTGACGTTCTCTCGAGTGTAGTAAGTGTGAGGTCACCCCTTTCAGGGACCCCGAACTCCACAGGGACCAAGTTTTTGGTTTCAACACTTTGGTGCGGTAAGCGTGGAGAGTGACTAGCACAGAAGATCTTGGGAGAGTGTCATGACGAGAGTTCAAGGAGGTAGTGATGATCTCGGCGAGCTCCCCACCCCAGGACCCTTTGTGGGGAGGCAAGAGTTCATGGCCTCCATCTAAGGCATCATGGAGATGCTGCAAAGCATTGCTCCTCAGGGTGGCAGCTCCACCCCGACCCCCCAGGAGTTAGCTCCCCCTCTCGACGAGTCGACTCCCAGGGGTCTAGGCGGGATGACCCCGGCAGGGGGAGAAGGAAGTGCACCAGGAAGAAGGCCAGGGAAGGAGAGGATGGGAGATGGGGTCGAGCAAGACCTCACCGGCCGGGAGCTGTTCTCCAGCCCGGCGAGTGCCAACCTCCCAGGCGAGCAGGCCGCGCGAGTAGAAGTGGCGAGACCACCCCTTAGGGGGTCACCCTTCAGCGAGCTGATCATCTCAGCTCCCGTTCCCGAGGGGTTCAGAGAGCCAGACATGGCTTACTATTCCGAGAAGGATGATCCCGTCCAACACTTGCAATGGTTCGAGGATGCGGTCTTCATCAGGCCGATGACAGATGCCTTCAAGTGTCGCCTCTTTGCGATCACATTAAAGGAGAAGGCAAGGGACTGGTTCCATCAACTCCCTCCAAGGTCGATCTATGGTTTCGAGGACTTGAGCCGAGCTTCCAGCTTCGCTTCTTCTCCACTCCAAGAAGCGAAAGAGGAGCCCCGAGTCCATCTTCCCTGATAAGCAGGGGGCTGAGGAGTCGCTGGCCCGTTACGTTGACAGGTTCCAAGAGGAGATCCTGGAGGTCCAGGAGATGTCAGGGTATGCTCTCCAGATGGCCTTCACTGTTGGGCTGAAGGAGGGCTTCTTCAAGATGAGCTTGACCCGGAAGGCCCCCATTTCCTTCGAGGAGCTGATGGAGAGGGCGGCTGAGGAGATAGCCATGGAGGCAGCCAACCCGTCATTTGTCAAAAAATTGGCAAGGCTAACAGAGGCGGAGTCGAAGGAGCAAGGAGGCGCAAGGCATCAGGAAGGAAGAAGGAGAGAAGAGCAGAGAGCTCAGGGGTTCCAGGGACAGGAGGGTCCAGAACCAGGTTGGAGACAGCAGGGAGGACCCATTCAGGGTCCAGGAAGAGGTCACAACCAAGGTGGGGGGGGGGGGGATTTTCATGAAGGCCGAGGGAGGTTCAACCTCCAAAGGCAAGTCCCTAGGCAACTCCTACCCCCGCCACAACAAGCGATGGAAATTGGTCGAAGGGAGAGGAGGAACCGCACGGGAAGGAGAAGAGTCAGAGTAGAGTTACCCTACTGTGAGTTCCACCAGGTGGAAGGCCACGCAACATCTACTTGCCCCGAATTTCTGGAGTTAAGAAGGACAAGAGCTCCAGCACCGCAACCTCATCAGCCTCAACAAGCGCAAGACCCGGTGCGGATTGAAGAAGTCCAGCCTGAGGCAGCAGAGGAGAGATGTGAGGACAGGGTTGATGTGGGCACCCGGGGAAGGATCAGATGAATCACGGGGGAAGAGGGAGGTAAAAGAAAAGTGAATCATCTTTTTGTAATGAACTTAGCTTGCGTTGTATCAGCTATGGTAATGGTAGAAACCACCGAAAAATATTTATGGTCCATGAAAGGTCTCACTCCGAGATGGATTCCGCTGTCAGGCTCTCACTAGCTGGCAGGGCAGGTTGATCTCTCGTGGAGGCTAAGTCCCTTAGCTTCGAGATGGATTCCGCTGTCAGGCTCTCACTAGCTAGCAGGGCAGGTTGATCTCTCGTGGAGGCTAAGTCACTTAGCTCCGAGATGGATTCCGCTGTCAGGCTCTCACTAGCTGGCATGGCAGGTTGATCTCTCGTGGGGGCTAAGTCCTTTAACTCCGAGATGGATTCCACTGCCAGGCTCTCACTAGCTGGCAGGGCAGGTTGATCTCTCGTGGAGGCTAAGTCCCTTAGCTCCGAGATGGATTCCGCTGCCAGGCTCTCACTAGCTGGCAGGGCAGGTTGATCTCTCGTGGAGGCTAAGTCTTAGCTCCGAGATGGATTCCGCTGCCAGACTCTCACTAGCTGGCAGGGCAGGTTGATCTCTCGTGGGGGCTAAGTCCTTTAGCTCCGAGATGGATTCCGCTGCCAGGCTCTCACTAGCTGGCAGGGCAGGTTGATCTCTCGTGGAGGCTAAGTCCCTTAGCTCCGAGATGGATTCCGCTGCCAGGCTCTCACTAGCTGGCAGGGCAGGTTGATCTCTCGTGGAGGCTAAGTCCCTTAGCTCCGAGATGGATTCCGCTGCCAGGCTCTCACTAGCTGGCAGGGCAGGTTGATCTCTCGTGGAGGCTAAGTCCTTTAGCTCCGAGATGGATTCCGCTGCCAGGCTCTCACTAGCTGGCAGGACAGGTTGATCTCTCGTGGAGGCTAAGTCCCTTAGCTCCGAGATGGATTCTGCTGTCAGGCTCCCACTAGCTGGCAGGGCAGGTTGATCTCTCGTGGAGGCTGAGTCCCTTAGCTCCGAGATGGATTCCGCTGCCAGGCTCTCACTAGCTGGCAGGGCAGGTTGATCTCTCGTGGAGGCTAAGTCCTTTAGCTCCGAGATGGATTCCGCTGCCAGGCTCTCACTAGCTGGCAGGGCAGGTTGATCTCTCGTGGAAGCTAAGTCCCTTAGCTCCGAGATGGATTCCGCTGTCAGGCTCCCACTAGCTGGCAGGGCAGGTTGATCTCTCGTGGAGGTTGAGTCCCTTAGCTCGAGATGGATTCCGCTGCCAGGCTCTCACTAGCTGGCAGGGCAGGTTGATCTCTCGTGGAGGCTAAGTCCTTTAGCTCCAAGATGGATTCCGCTGTCAGGCTCTCACTAGCTGGCAGGGCAGGTTGATCTCTTATGGAGGCTAAGTCCCTTAGCTCCGAGATGGATTCCACTGTCAGGCTCCCACTAGCTGGCAGGGCAGGTTGATCTCTCGTGGAGGCTGAGTCTCTTAGCTCCGAGATGGATTCCGCTGCCAGGCTCTCACTAGCTGGCAGGGCAGGTTGATCTCTCGTGGAGGCTAAGTCCTTTAGCTCCGAGATGGATTCCACTGCCAGGCTCTCACTAGCTGGCAGGGCAGGTTGATCTCTCGTGGAGGCTAAGTTGCTTAGCTCTGAGATGGATTCCGCTGTCAGGCTCCCACTAGCTGGCATGGCAGGTCGATCTCTCGTGGAGGCTAAGTCCCTTAGCTCCGAGATGGATTCTGCTGTCAGGCTCTCACTAGCTGGCAGGGCAGGTTGATCTCTCGTGGAGGCTAAGTCCCTTAGCTCCGAGATGGATTCCGCTGTCAGACTCCCACTAGCTGGCAGGGCAGGTTGATCTCTCGTGGAGGCTAAGTCCCTTAGCTCCGAGATGGATTCCGCTGCCAGGCTCTCACTAGCTGGCAGGGCAGGTTGATCTCTCTTGGAGGCTAAGTCCTTTAGCTCCGAGATGGATTCCGCTGTCAGGCTCTCACTAGCTGGCAGGGAGGGTTGATCTCTCGTGGAATCCCAGGTCCCTCCGCTCCGATGATGGACCCGCCGCCAGGCTCCCACTAGCTGGCAGGGCCGGTGGTACCCCTCGTGGAGCAAGTGTTTGCACCCCCGAGGCTGCCTCGTCACCCAGGCTCCCATTAGCTGGCTTGACAGGTTGACCCCTCCGGAGTCGCGCGCGAAAAGTGCTCTCCGCGAATACGTGAGGTTGGATGTTTCTTTCCGAGCTTGTGCCAACCTCGAAAAGAGCAGGGATTGTGTACAACCCCGTATTCACGAAGAGTGGACCCAAAACGAGGCGGAGGCCTTTTTAAGCTATTTGGGCGTTTTCAACTCTTGGTGGCCAATTTTGGCTATGTCTTGGAAACATACTAGTAGGGGGAGAAAATATTTCTCCCCCCAAGGCACTCTGGAGAAGCCGGCCGTAGGCCGCCCAAGCCGCCTCAGCCTGGCCCCAGGCCGCCTAAGCGCGCTTCAGCCCGGCCCCAGGCCGCCTCCGCCCGGCCCCAGGCCGCCTAAGCCGCTTCAGCCCGGCCCCAGGCCGCCTCAGCCCGGCCCCAGGCCGCCTCAGCCCGGCCCCAGGCCGCCTAAGCCGCTTCAGCCCGGCCCCAGGCCGCCTGAGCCGCTTCAGCCCGGCCCCAGGCCGCCTCAGCCCGGCCCCAGGCCGCCTAAGCCGCTTCGACCCGGCCCCAGGCCGCCTAAGCCGCTTCAGCCCGGCCCCAGGCCGCCTCAGCCCGGCCCCAGGCCGCCTAAGCCGCCCCAGCCAGGCCGCCAGCTCGCCTTGCCCCGTCTCGCCAGACCGCCGCCTCGCCCAGGCCTCCGTCTCGCCGAGTAGGCCAGCTCGCAGGCTGCCCAGCTCACCCAGCCAGGCCGCCAGCTCGCCTTGCCCCGTCTCGCCAGACCGCCGCCTTGCCCAGGCCGCCGTCTCGCCGAGTAGGCCAGCTTGCAGGCTGCCCAGCTCACCCAGCCAGGCCGCCAGCTCGCCTTGCCCCGTCTCGCCAGGCCGCCGCCTCGCCCAGGCCGCCGTCTCGCCGAGTAGGCCAGGCCGCAGGCCACCCAGCTCACCCAGCCAGGCCGCCAGCTCGCCTTGCCCGTCTCTCCAGACCGCCGCCTCGCCCAGGCCGTCGTCTCGCCGAGTAGGCCAGCTCGCAGGCCGCCCAGCTCACCCAGCCAGGCCGCAGCTCGCCTTGCCCCGTCTCGCCAGACCGCCGCCTCGCCCAGGCCGCCGTCTCTCCGAGTAGGCCAGCTCGCAGGCTGCCCAGCTCGCCCAGCCAGGCCGCAGCTCGCCTTGCCCGTCTCGCCAGACCTCCGCCTCGCCCAGGCCGCCGTCTCGCCGAGTAGGCCAGCTCGCAGGCCGCCCAGCTCGCCCAGCCAGGCCGCCAGCTCGCCCAGCCTTCTCGCCCTTGCCCCCTGCTTTTACTGTCTTGCCCTCGGGGGGGGAGGGGGAATTACCCCTCTGCCCCGGGGGGTTGTTTTTCTATTGGCCCAAGGTATTTTGGCATCAAGGCATTTTGGTCATTTTACTCCCCAGGGCTTGGAAAAACTATAAATAGACCCCCTTGGGTGCTTTGGAGAGGATTCTTTTTTGGCTTCCTCCTCCCTTAGCTTCTTCTTGTAGAGTGGAGAGAGCTCTTCAAGGCACCCTAGCTCGAGCATTGGCTAGGGAGGGGAAGTGCTCAGGTAGCCTCCGGGTGTGAGGTGGGACCTCCGCGCTAGAGCCGAGGGTCTGTTCATAGTCTCCTAAGTCTCCGGTCCGTGACGTTCTCTCGAGTGTAGTAAGTTTGAGGTCACCCCTTTCAGGGACCCCGAACTCCACAGGGACCAAGTTTTTGGTTTCAACAGTCGCTGTCTGTGACCTGCTGTTTACCGCCTGTTGCTTAACCATAGAGTCCACACTATCCCTGACCGCAGTCAGAGCCAAGTCCTGGCTTTCCAGCGCTATCCGCACAACCTGCACAGCACAAACCGGTCAACTCTATCAAACCGTGCGGATACTGGAATCCAGTACGCAGCAACTGTTGATGGGCTCACTTACTGTTCATTCGCTCTCTTAGGTTCTCTATTCCTGATGTGACATGAGTCCTATTTATAGGCGCGATGAGTAGTGTGGTCACCGCCTTAGCCGATAGGATCACCGCCACATCCCACAGCAAAAACACGTGTCCGCAAAACCGCAGATACACACCAGTCCGCTGCTGCCTGTGCAGGAAAGCTAGTCCGCCATAGCTTCACCAAGGCCGAACAACAATACCAGTCCGCCTTGTCGCCAAAGGCCAGGCCAAGACCGCCACAGCCGAACTCTGCAGCAAATGTCCGCATATCCGCGGACACAGCTCCAGGCTGCTTATCCCGAGCCCACAGCCTCGCCACCAAGGCAACTGCCGGACTCAGCTGACACAACTCCAGTCCTCTTATCCCGAGCCCTCAGCCAACTGTCGGACTCCGCGGACACAGCTCCAGTCCGCTTATACTGCGGATACCTCTAGTCCGCATATCCTACAGACTGCTCCAGTCCGCATATCCCGCAGACTACTCCAGTCCGCATATCCCGCAGAGCACAACATTCCAGGGACTCCAGATGGGAGACAGGGAGCAGCAGCAGGGGACATAGCTCCAGTAGAGTACGGTGCTCATGGAGGGGGGCCAGGCTAGCACAGGAGCACTAGCTACTGGTTCCGTGAGTGATTAGTTACTCAGCTTTCGTGAGTGTTTGTAGTGACGATTTGATGTATCGGGCTTGAGCACATTTATATTTCATTGTACAATTTTATTTCAGTATTTTTATTATATATGGACTTGATGTGATTTTCCTTTACATATATTAAATGTGATTGTGGACTTCATTTTATCCATACTATGTGTATACTTCTCTTTCTCTTTGGTGATCGTAAAGGCCGGCATGATCGGCGTTTTCTAGTGGCGATCTTCCCGAGAGTCTGGTGTCACCACAAAATGGCGGTTCTGGGCATAAGACCTCGGTGGTTTTAAAAGAAAAAAAAAAACTAGTATGTCGATGTAACAAAATGGGTATCGAGACAAAAAGCGCATTGGTCCAAAGATCAATGGAAGTCCACCAACAAATCCATTTGTACGGTATCCTTCAGCGCTTCAGAGCTCATGTTTGCGGGCAC
>CM077153.1:8948918-9087701 GCA_039583875.1 Platanthera guangdongensis | reverse complement strand
AGTTGTACGGTCAAAAGCTCGATGAGCCGGCTCAAAAAAAAGCTCGGACTCGAGCACGAGCATGTCCGAGGTCGAGCTCGAGCCTGAATTTAGAGCTGAAACTCGAGCGTAAGTAAGCCTGTTCCGAGCTCGCGAGCCGATGTTCGCGAGCTTTTTTTTAATTAAATAATATATTAGTATTAGTAGTAAATATTTTAATATATATAGGAATTAATATAAATTATTTAAAGAAGCCGAGCCGAGCTCGAGCCAACTCTTTTGATGAGCTCAACCAAAGCTCGAACTCGTTTGCAGGCCTACAACAAAAACTAGAGAAGAAAATAGATTTGTGCATAATTGTGCCAAAACAAATTTGTACTAAAAACTCATTAAAATCATAGTATTTGTTACTCAAACATATTTGAAAAAAATTGAGCATAATAAAAGAAGAAAGTGGCATTAATATAAGTAATATTGTTTAATTTTGGGTCGAGCACTCTCCCCGAGATGATCAAGCCCAATCACGGAAACCTCCGGAATGCATAGAGCCAAACAAGCGTTTCAATAGCCGGCCCGCAGTCCGTACAGCCCAAACCTTCTCTCCAATTTTGGGAGATATGTTGTAGAGGTCTAAGACTTGAACTGCAGACCTCCTTTATAAGAGGGGAATCATTCCATCTCTCAATCCAACTGAAGATTGTTGAGGCCAAGCTTCAACATGGAATCCTTAATATTTCTTGATTACATTTCGAATAAATGATTTCGTCAAAGATAGATAAAGTTTTTGCGTTTGCAGGTTGGAGTCCACAACATGATGTGGTAGCTTGAACCATGTGAGCTTTACTCAAAAATCTTATGCTTGTGACTTTAAAATCTTCTGGCCAACAGCATTTGCTTGTGCTAAAGCAAGCAAGCACAATTAAATGGAATAGACACAAAATATTACTATATTCTTGGACTTAGAAACGAAGGCTTCGTTGGGGGGACTATTTTTATCGGTTCAAGCGATTTTAAATCGCATGACGGACGTTAATACGACCTGTGCTAATGCGGTCCGTAATTGCTATACCGGTTGAAAATAAGTCCCCCAAAGGAATTTAATTTAAATTCTCAAGATGGTATATTTGAAAAAGTTATGGTCATGGGCAGGTAGAAATGAATCATCCCAAAACATGCATTTCACGATTAGATGCGGTTGGCAGGATGCTCGACTAGGAAAGTGTAGGGCAAGGAAGATCCCTAGAATCCATATGCCTCATTAAAGACAAAATCTATGGAGTTCCTCTATGAAGCCTAGTTGTTGTACAGTTCGTTATTATTCATCACGAGAGCCCAAACCTAGTGGTTTTCCCAAATAACCTTAAAGAGTGGCCATCATCTATCGGGAGTTCATCTTCGAAGCTAGTCGTTGTTCAATCTGCTATTCATCGAGATGAGCCCAAACCTAATAGTGTTCCCCAATACCTTAAAGAGTGGCCATCAATCTAAAGGGATGTAGTCACCAAGGACAATTGAATAGATAGCGACTGGCTCGCTAATGAGCTTGCAAAATTGAAGCTGGGGCACCAAACTAACTAGCCAGAGATATCTCCTAGACAAAGCTCAGCTCCCATGTGAACTCGCCGGACGGAATCCACCACGCGACAAGCTCTCTCCTCAAAGATCCTGGTTCGAGTGAGCCAATCTAAAGAAGTCTGGCTAAGGCGACTACGCCTAAGGTGATAACAATCAACTCGCCAGCTTTATAAGTTCCTGAGTACGAAGTCACCCAAGTATCAGGTACTAGTATCTCAAAAAGGCGGGGGTAGCTATTCGCAAACTATGTAATCCCCCAGATTGCCTATAAATAGGATCGTAGGGCACAAGATAAATACAAGTTGACCCCACACCCCCCAAGGTTCTCACTTGACGGGTTTGTGTCTTCCTTATGCCGAGCTGATCATTGACTTAGGAGACAAGATTCCTATAATTTTTGGTGTATGACATGACCTTCTATCTGCAACCTTGGGTGCTATTATAGTCAGTCTTGCTTCTTCTCACTTCTCGGATTTCTTCCATTTCTGGTATGCTCGAGTCACTGCTAGACGCATTTGATCACTCCTTGGTCTTCATGAACCGAACATTTCTTGGTTCCAACACCCGCGACACATTGCTCTTTTTTTAGTGACAAACTAGTAAATTAAAAAATAATAGGTCTTAATTAATCTATAAAATAAAATATCATAAAAAAAATTAAAATTAGAACACTTAAATGATATAAAAGGGCTTTTATATTGACAGCCCCTATACGACTATTGACAGCCCAAAGATAATGTCAGGCCAAAAAATTACTATTGACAGTCCAATGGATACTGACAGTGCAAAAACTAGTTTTTAAGTCATTTTTAGGAAAAATATTCAGATGAAATTGTTGTAGAGTCTACAAAATTTCATGTTGAACACTCTTTCTAAAATAAATATAGTAGAAATATTTTTAAAAAGACGGTGTTTCACAATTTTGATATTATTAGCAGATATATTATGTATGTTTTTATTATTTTGCCGAACTTACAATATGAAACGCTAGACTCCAATATAAACGCCGTGTAAAAATCTTCAAAAAAAATAAGAACGGTATTAACATTCGCAGCCGGCGATCACTCGTGGCTTCAGAATATATTGTGGATGTCAATTCTCGGCGCCGCTCGAAGGTTACTTCCGCCGCGCTGCCCGCCTCGCCGGCGATTTCCGGCGCTGTGGAGTCCGTTCGGGTTCGTCTCCACCACATCTCCCCGGGGAAACGAGGATCCTCGAGCTGGAAGAGGTGCAGAAGGTCCTCGCCGATGTTAAGCCGACGATGTCACGGTGATTCCGGTGGGCGGCCGGTGCGATTGGACCGATCACGTAGTCATTGCCACCGGCAGATCCACCTGGCACGTGAAGAACATCGCTCAGGCCCTCCTCCATAAGGCAGGTTGTCGCCCCCAGTTTGTTTCTCTCCTAATTTCTTCATAAGTACTGATTGCGGAGTAAAGGAAACCTAAAAAATGATTTGCTTGCTGGTTGATGTTGTTACTTTCTTTAATATTGTTGATATTTGATCTATATTATATAATTATGGAAGGTTAAGGAGTGCAGCAGTGTTTGCAGGGTTGTCTGCCCCCAATTTTTCCTAAATTCTTCATAATTAGGGCATACCTAGGATTGCAGGGTAAGTAAGACTGTAAGGGGATTAGTATAATGTAGCATGGTTATGCTACATCATGCTTTACACAATTAACCACTTGTAATATGACATGTGGTGTTGTAATGGAATATGAAAAGATTAATAAGAGCTTGGTTTCTTTAATTGTCTTCTCCTTTGCCTGCTGGCCTTCGTCTCTCGTATACGGCTATTGTTGAAGTTAGGAAAATTCTGGTCCCAAATGTTCGGACCAACGGGTAGCTTGAGGTTACTGGTTATGCGGTTCGACTCTACGGGATAAGATGATAAGTGCACTAGAGAAGGGAAGAACTGCCTATAAATACACTCAGATGATACAACAGGGAGGTCGCACAACGTACCCGGAAGTTATGAAAAAACTTCCCCTCCGCATTCTCGGGTGCCCATGTGGTTTTATTTATAGACAAATTCAATGAGAGGGGGGTATGTATGCGAGAATACCTTAGCCCTGCGATATACCTATCATACGACTTGAGGAGCAACCTCACCCACATGGATACTAGGAGGTGCTACTCGCCTATAACAAATGTCGCGAGAACCCTCTCTCTGGCGGTCTTTGGATATTCGCCCATACCGGCGAGTTGCGCGGGGTACTCACTCATACTGACGAGTTACAAGGTCTGCTCGCCTATGTTGGCGAGTTGTAATGCTACGCGCCACACTGGCGAGTTCCAAGGGCTACTCGCCCATATTGACAAATACTCGCCACTATTCTCTTCCTGTAGGATGTCGAGTTCTCTTCTGGTGAGATCCGCAAATAGCCGCCAGGTTGTCGAACTGAATGGTCGGCAAATAGCTTTCTTCTTATGCATTTAATCAGCCATCTCGTCCGGTTTCAATTTGTTCTATTTTGGCATTGAAATCTTTGTTTGTTTTCTCAAACATTTTTCTATTTCCCATTGTTTATTTTGTGCATTCCATGCTTCTCCTTTTGTTACTTCATACAGAGTTGTCTTGTGTTTTGTTGATTGATAGGCAAAACAGAAACAAAAGGGTGCTGACCGCATGATGCTTCCCGCAGTCGAAGGCCATGTTGGAGGGAAGTGGGTTGTGATTGATTCTGGTTGGTTTCTTATTAATTAAGTATATCAGCAGGATTCATTCAGGCTGTAACTTTTTTCTTTATTAGGTACTGTGATAGTTCATGCTCTAGATGAGAAGGCAAGAACATACTATGACTGGGAAGCCATTTCCTGAAAGAAAGTCCTCCAAAAGGGTCCATCCGGTTAAGATCAGAGCTCATTTTCATGACAATTTATAAAGGGCCCATCCTGGTTAGATCAAATTCATTTTCATGACAATGTTTGAGGGTTTACTAATTCCAGTCTTGTTGAAAGCCCGAACAACATGTTTATGCATAGAAGATAAAAAAAAAAGGAAACTCGGTGCACAAAGGCATCCCCGTGCATCCCCACCACACGAGTGAAATGTAGGCAAACTGTTACCTGTTGGAGAAAAACAGGTGCACCAAAAAATAACTGGGACAATCACGAGGCATGCTCGTGCCCAACTTTAGAAGGTTGGTTTCTCTTAGAAGCCCCTCTTCAAAATGAAGATCTCAAACCTAAAAGATAAAAGGTAAAGCTAACACTCTCATGCCACATCCTTATATAGGGATGGGGCTCACATACCATTTACCCTAATGCATACAAGTAAGAATACATAATACAATAGTAAGTTGCACACACGTGTAACACAAACCTTACTATACATTTTGCAAGAGGCTGTTTATACATAGAAGATATTCTACTATTTTCTATCTTATGCTAGCATATTTGAATCTTGCATGTGGTGTGTGTGTGGGGGGGGGGGGGGGGGGGGACACTTCTTTTCACTTTTGAAATGGTGAATGTTTAGTATATAGTTTAGTGAAGCCAACACTAGTATTGAACACTGCTATCAATATCTATTTACTGAACAAACGAAGTGTGAGGATTCATAAAATAAACATAAATTGTGGGTATATGGTTAGTACTGATGACGACGATGTGGTTCTTGAGAATTATGTGACCATGAATATTAGGCCTTATTAAGTGTGATGGGAAAAAGTTTGATTTTGAATCAGTTTGGTGCTATGGTGGTTTTTGATTCCGTCACCAGAGAAATGAATATGCTTGTGTAACCTTTATTCTTAAGCTCCGGTTCTGCGAAAATGCCAAAATCTCAAGAATCACTGGCGTTCCATTTTCCAGCGAAGCCACTGACATTGCTCTTCCAAATGAGGACTTCATATATGCCATGTTTAGGAGAGCTGTTACGGTGTGGTGGCAATTGTGAATGCATCTATGAAAAACACAGACAACGTTTTGATAGCTGTGGACACAGACATCATTTTTCAAAAAACTGTGCTTTAGGCCAAAACGCCACCACAATCATCAGAGATGTGGTGAAAGCTTTAGATGTAACGAAAGCTCAGACCTCAAAAAGTGAAAATTTGGTAAAAAAAATGCCACGGAAGTTTCAAATGAAGCTTATCTGCCATCACCATTTGCTACCTTAGTTTTTCTCACTACTATTGATCAAACACCACAACTGTCCCGACCAGAGTCTCCATCATTGTTTTGAACACTTCCTCTTCTTATGTTGCCTTTAAGTTTTAACGGACAATGTTTTAACGCATATTGTTCCCGCGATTTGTTCAAAATGCATCGGCATAACATCGATATCATATATCTACCATTAGCGTTATTTTCTAGCTGATCTATAATTATGTATGTTAGAAATCACGGTGGGCCCTGTTACGCCCCCGGACGAAGATCGGCTATTTGGGCGTCAGTACGCGAGACGACGGGGGAGATACGGTGGTGACAACGGGGCTGAACCAACTGGTTCAGCCCCCACTTTTTGAAGAACCGGCCCTCGGGGGCTGAACCAACCGTTCAGCCCCCACTCTTTGAAGAACTGGCCTTGGGTCCGGTATAAATATACCCGGAACCCCCTTTGGTTGGCAAGCAAGAATATTCCAGGTTTTTCGTCTTCTCTATCTTTCTCAACCCTAGTTTTCTAATCTTCTCTAGATCTCCATCTCCTCCCCTTCTTCTCCTAACGGTATCAGAGGACTTTTCTCCACCATGGTAACCACTCGAACGCAAGAGGAAATCGGCCGCTTGAAAACCTTAGAGGAAAATCTCGTGATTGACGCATTCGGTGGCCGCAATCGAGGAAAACGTGAAAACTTCACCCAAAGGTTAGAAGAACGAATCGACACCCGAATGGAGAATATCATGGCGTTGTTGGCACAAAATCTGAAGGGTAAGGTCATGATGGAGGAGGATCCGGGCGGATCTTCTACTGCACGCGTCGATCCGCACGGATCGGCGCCAACGGAGGGCAAGCCGGCTCGACGCGGGGAGCGGGCATCGCGCAGGGGACCAGATCGAGCACGGGAGGCATCGACACAGGCGGGATCGGCTCCAGCGGGGTCGACGCAGGCGGGATTGGGCCCGACGGGTTCGGCGCAGGCGGGAGTGGCCCCGGCGGGGTCGAGCGGCCGGGATTGGCTCCGGCGGGTTCGGCGCAGGCGGGGTGGCTCCGGTGGGTTCGGTACAGCCGGTTTCGGCACCGTGTGGGCGGCTCGGGTGGTTTTGGCGCTAGAGGTGGCGGGTGGCCGATTCCCCCATATGGAGGGGGGGGAAGGGCTGCTACCTCACCCAACAAGAGGAGGCATGCAGTGGGGTGGGGCTCCGGTGGCGGGACCGTTTCGCCATGGCTTCCCGGGCATGCCTTTTGAACAAGAAGAACCAAGAAGGCCGGCGGGATATGGACAGGAGGCCGGATGGCGTGGACAGGTCGGTCAGGGCCGTACATGCCGGCAAAGTTGACACACATGAATTTTCCGAAGTTCCATGGCGGCGACGCTTTGGAGTGGTTGCAGAAGGCAGAACTGTTTTTCAGTTATCAGAAGGTTCCCGAAGGATAGTGGTGCAGTTAGCGTCGTTCCATCTGGAAGATGATGCTTTCTAGTGGGTGCAGTGATTTTTAAGGGGCAAGGATTATGTGCCCTAGATGGACTTTGTGGACGGGTTCACCGCTCGCTTTGGGCGTTGGAGTATGAGGACTTTGAGACACCATGCAGAAGCTTCGTCAGAAGGGTACCGTGATGGAATACCGTACTGAGTTTGAAAAGTTGGCGTACCGAGTACAGTGGGAAGAAAAAACGCTGCTCAGTTGTTTTGTGTCTGGTCTCAAGGACTATTTGCGTGATGAGATCCAGTCCTACATGCCCCGCAGCTTAAACCATGCGATCAGTCTCGCTTAGATACAGAAGAACGCTACAACAGCAACGTACCCGCATATCACGTACTATGACCACGACCACCACAGCTTTGTCAGGAAGGAACCGCAAGGTCCAAGCAAGCCAGTTGTCACTGGCTGACTTGGGCGGAACTTCAGGCGCGGAAGGACAAAGGGTTGTGTTTCAACTGTGACGAGAAGTTCGTTCCTGGGCACAAATGTCAGAAGGTTCAGGTGTTTATGTTACATGAGGATGGGGAGGAGTTGGACGAGGGTCCTGAGCGGAGCTGACAGAGGAGTTGGCAGTGACCGAGTTCGGAGTTTCGCTACAGGCGATGGAGGGTTGCACGACCCCCCTCACTATGCGCATGACAGGCAAGATCCGGAGGGAAAACAGACTGGGACACGTGGTTGATCAAGGGGCGTCCTTTCAGGTTATGGTGGCCGATGTTAGCAAGTTGCAGTGTGAGGGAGTGTTGAGGCAGATGGAGCTCAACATACAGGGCTACACGGGACGAACCGATATTTACCTTCTTCGGATCAGAGGTTCCGATATGGTGTTGGGAGTGCATTGGCTACGCCAGCTACGGCGAGTCACTTTTGTCTGGGATCACATGACCATGGAGTTCTCACAGCACGGGAAGCAATTCTGTTTGAAGGGTATCAAAGCATCTCTGGTTAAGGAGATATCTGTTCGAAGTCTTCAGCGACTTGACGAGGAAGGAAGCATGATGGCGGTGTTGTTAGGAATAAAGGTGGGCGACACTGGGGCATTTGAGGTACACGTCCAGATGCAGTCTCTTCTTGATCGGTATACTGATATATTTCAGGAGCCCCATGCTCTCCCACCACCGCGCTTTCGGGACCATCAGATCGTGCTTAAGGGGGGAGCAGAGCCTACCAACGTCCGACCATACAGATATCCACACATGCAGAAGGCTGAGATCGAGCGCAGTGTCTGGGAAATGTTAGCTGCATGGATCATCCGCCCCAGTACGAGTTCTTTCTCCGCCCCGATTATCTTGGTTAAGAAGAAGAATGGTTCGTGGGTGTTTTGTGTCGACTACCGCGCACTGAACAGTGCTACCGTGAAGGATAAGTTTTCCATTCCTCTGATTGAAGAGTTATTGGATGAGCTACACGGTGCACAGCGGTTCACCAAGCTTGATTTGCGATCCTGCTATTATCAGATCCTGATGCTGGAGGAAGATATCCGCAAAACGGCCTTCCGAACACACGACGGTCACTACGACTTCCTGGTGATGGCCAACGGCCTGACCGGGGGGCCGTCCACTTTTCAGGCCAACATGAACGAGATCTTTCGGGAGCTCCTACAACGCTTTGTGCTGATCTTTTTTGATGACATTCTCATCTACAGCGCCAGTTGGGAGGAGCACTTGACCCATGTCGAAGAAGTCTTTTCTATTCTCCGCCAAAATCAGCTTTATGTCAAACGGTCAAAGTGTTCCTTTGGTCAGGAGGAGGTGGAGTACTTGTGGCATCTCGTTTCAGCTCAAGGCGTCAAGACTGACCCCCAGAAGATTGAGAGTATGCTTACCTGGCCGCGGCCCCAGACTATTCGGGCACTTCGGGGCTTCTTAGGCCTCACGGGCTACTATCGTCGCTTTGTGAGAGACTATGACAAGATTGTCAGGCCTCTTACCCAGTTGCTGCAGAAAGACGCCTTCCTCTGGCAGGATGAGGCTGAGGAGGCCTTCCAGGCGCTCAAGAGGGCGATGACGACGACACCGGTCCTCGCACTACCAGATTTCAACAAGGAGTTTGTCGTGGAGACTGATGCTTCCGGAGTGGGGCTCGGGGCTGTGCTGATGCAGGAGGGGCGACCCATAGCCTTCTACAACAAGGCGTTAGCCCCCCGGACGCTAGGTTTGTCCACGTATGAGAAGGAGATGTTAGCGGTGATTTATGTTGTGGCGCTATGGAGACCTTACCTATTGAGACGACACTTCAAGATCCGGACGGATCATCAGTCTCAAACACTTCTTGGAGCAGCGGGTCTCTTCACCTCTCCGACAGAAGTGGGTTACCAAGCTTCTGGGCTATGATTACGAGATTGTCTACCGACAAGGGAAGGACAACCGGGTTGCTGATGTGTTTTCCCGCTTGCCTGAGGGTGCCCTTGCCCAGATTTCTACACCATTGTTAGATTCCATTGATGAGATCCAGGAGGAGGTATAACGTGATCGGGAGTTGCAGACTATTGTGGAGGATCTGCGTCAGGCGCGTGCGACAACTCCGGGCTACCATCTTCAGAATAACAGGCTGTACTATCGGGGTCGCGTGGTCATTCCCTCACAGTCTGCTTGGTGGACGGTCATGATGCATGAGTTCCATTCATCACCAACGGGCGGTCACGCCGGTGTTCTCTGCACTCTTCAGCGCGCACGGGCCAATGTGTTTTGGAAAGGGATGCGCCGGGTTATCCATCTATTTGTTCAACAGTGTAACACTTGTCAGCTCCAGAAATTTGAGGCCACTTCCCCAGTCGGGTTACTTACGCTCTTGGAGATTCCGCCCCAGATTTGGGATACTGTCTCCATGGATTTCATTAATGGCCTGCCCAAGTCTAAATGCAAGTTCGTCATCTTGGTGGTGGTCGATAAGTTGTCCAAATACAGACATTTCCTCGCGCTGAGCCATCCGTACATCGGCAAATCTGTCGCTGCCCTTTTTGCCCGCGAGGTTGTCCACCTTCATGGCATACCTCGGGCAATCATCTCGGATCGTGATTCAACGTTTGTTGGCAACTTTTGGAAGGAGTTGTTTTGCTTAAAAGAGACCTCTTTACGTTTCAGCACGGCTCACCATCCCCAGAGAGATGGCCAGACAGAGGTACTCAATCGGGGCGTAGAGACGCACCTCTGCTGCTTCGTTATGGATGAGCCGCGCACTTGGACGAGTTGATTGCATTGGGCTGAGTACTGTTACAATACTTCCTACCATTCAGCCAGCAAGCTAACCCCCTTTGAGGTTGTGTACGGTCGTCCTCCTCCTTCACTGAGCAGTTATGAGTCGGGTAGTACGACATTGGCCGCGGTTGACCGTGCACTCCGTGATCGTGACCGCACACTCGCCACTTTGCGCGAGAATCTCCGGACTACGCAGGATCGCATGAAGGCACAGACTGACAAGCATCAGACGGATCAAGAGTTTCAGATGGGGGATGAGGTATTTCTCAAGCTCCGCCCCTTCCGGCAGTTGTCTGTGGCACAACGGACGAACCAGAAGCTGGCACCCCGTTACTATGGTCCCTTCCGGATCACCCGACGGGTTGGGCCGGTTTCTTATACGTTGGCATTGCCCGAAGGCTCGAGGATACATCCGAATTTTCACGTCTTCTTGTTGAAGCAGAAGATCGGCGACACTATTCCGCCCAGTCCTCTCTTGCCCGAGGCTACCAGCGCGGGCGAGCTGCGTCCGATCCCTGAAGACATCCTGTTGGTCAAGTGGAAGCGCCGAGGCACGGTGTACTGTCCTGAGTTACTAGTCAAGTGGAAGAATCTGACAGCAGAGCACAACACCTGGGCCGACTTATTGGAGTTTCGGGAGCTCTACCCCGATTACCACCTTGAGGACAAGTTGGTTCTTGATGGGGAATAGATTGTTACGCCCTCGGACGAAGCCCGACTATTTGGGCGTCAGTACGCGAGACGGCGGGGGAGATACGATGGCGATAACGGGGCTGAACCAACTGGTTAAGCCCCCACTCTTTGAAGAACTGGCCCTCGGGGGCTGAACCAACCCGGTTCAGCCCCTATTGGGGCCGGTCGGCCCCCTTGGCTGTCCAACCTTGGGTCCGGGTATAAATATACCCGGAACTCCCCTTTGGTTGGCAAGCAAGAATATTCCAGGTTTTCCTCTTCTCTTTCTCAACCCTAGTTTTCTAATATTCTCTAGATCTCTATCTCCCTCCCCTTCTTCTCCTAACAGGCCCATTTGAGGGAAGCACATGATATCCAGATCCGTGGACGACTGCAGTCGAATGACGAGACATCCCCAACCAAATCACTCAGGATGAATTTAACCGGGGTAGGTTGTTGAGGCGTGGGATCGAACCCACGACCTCCTTTATCAAACTCCTAAGCGGAGACTTGATACCCAACTGAGCTGCAGTCATCCACGGATCTGGTTGGGGATGTCTCGCCATTCGTCTGCAGTCGTCCACGGATCTGGATATCATGTGCCTCCCTCAAATGGGCCCCACCGTTGTTTCTAATAATGTAAAACTTCCCGTTACTTTTGGAGAAAAATTTAATTACTGAAACTCATTTTTCTTTCTCAGTCGTAGAACTTGCAATTATTTTTGAGAATAAAACTATTATTGAAATTTTTATTCGCTTAGTACATTTAGGTACCATGTTTGAAAATTTTACATACAAGTACCATATAAGTGTTGATAAAGATGTGATACATAGAATCTAAGCAGTTTAGCCGAAGTGAAGAGGCGCTTCCGGGATATTATGTGATTGTAAAGTACCATTAAAACTTAAAAGCAAGTTTTACCGTACTGCAATTATACCAACAATGTTGTATGGTTCTGAGTGTTGGGCAGTGAATTGTCTACATGAGCAAAAAAATGGGAGTTGCGGAGATGAGAATGCTTAGGTGGATGTGTGTACACACAAGACTGGATAAAATTAGGAATGAGTGTATAGGAATAAGACATGAGAGGCACCAATTGCAGAGAAGATGCAAGAAGCTCGACTAAAATGATTTGGACACACACAAAGAGTTCATTAGTGCCACCTCTTAGGTGTTGTGAGAGTTTAGTCACTAGGCATGTTAAATGGGGGAGGGGTAGACCAATAAAGACTTGGATTGAAACTAAAGGATAGACATGATGTACTTAGGCATTAGTGGATATGGCACAATGGCGACAAAGGATCCATATAGCCGACCCCACTATAGTGGGATAAAGGCTTGAGTATTGTTGTTTGTTTTTTATTTTGTTGAGATAAATATAGTTTTGGTTTTACAATATCATAACTAAATATTTTTGCATAGGTTTGTTGCAGAATAAAGTTTGCCTTTTCAACATTTTTTTTGGAGTTTATTGTTGAAAATATGGGATAGTTATAGAAAATCAATGGATCCAAACAAATAGAGACATTTTGAGTGCATGATACATAAAAAATCAATTTGTATTTCATAATTTATCTTGATGCCTACATATGACATGCTTAATAGGCTTATTTGCTGTGCGAATTCAAGTAGAATTGCTTCTGCATCCAGGTGAGATTGTACGCATAACACATCATCTTCATAGTTGAAAAAAAGAATGCGTGGAGGAATTAGTGGCTTCTGGTTTGTACTTGTTAGTGGAGTTGTACCATACGGGTTTTGGAGAGGGCCTTATTGAAGTAAGCAAATTGGGGACCAGCTTGCATGAGTACAAACCCAAGGCTGCTATGAGAATCATTACGTACAGTGAAGAACTTTGTAAAGTGTGGCATAATGAGGACGAGTGTAAAAACAATGGTAGACTGAAGAAGCGAGCTTGTGTTTGGTCTTCGAGGTCCTCCAACAAAATGATGCATTAGACTCCTTGCAGAATAAGATGGCCAATGGTCGAGCGAGGGATTCATAGCAGAGGATGAAGCGAAGATAGTAATTGGTGAGCCCGAGGTATCCCCGAACATGCCGTACGGTCATTGAAATGGGCTAATTCAGAATTACCTTTGCATTGGTGAGATCCATGGCCACGTCAACTGCTGAGATTAGATGAGGTGTCCCAAGTGCTCAACCTTTGTGTGACCATAAATACAGTTTTATGTTAGACAGGGCCAATGCCGCTCATTGAGTTCATGGAAACTCCAATTGTTGTATCTGCGTAGAATGATCCGTGTACGATAACTTAATCGGACAACTCGCGGGCCTTAAACTTGTGATGATGATTTCACCATATTCTGTGCCGAGTAGCAATCAAAGTTCCTTGTTAGGACACTCATGTAGATGTAGTGGAGAATAGAGTTATTTACAATGGAAACATAGGCTTTTACTCTATAGCTCGTAGTATTTTTGTCTAGTTTTAGGATATGTGTCTGGCTTTGGTGATTTCTGTGGATGTTGGAATGGTGGGTCTGCGGATTCGAATTGATAGGGTAGGGTTGATTTTGTTGGTGAAAGTGTTAGGATGAGGAAAATATGGAGCTGGAGAAGCCTTCTTCATTGAAGCGGGCTTGATGAATGGTGAAGGCGAGCTCATATGTTGGCTTTAAGGGCATGTGTGAATTGTCCCAAGTAATGGGTTGTTGCAAGCCCGAGGATGTTGTTGATTAACTCCACCACAATGTCTAGCGGACAATGCATGTTGTTGGGTTCCATACAGTAGGATGAGTTCTTCTTTGAATGAGTGTAAACCATGACCGAGTTGGTTTGGCGGTGCCACCGTAACCAATGGAGGGTTAAGGTTCCATGTAGATCAGGGGATGGTACTTTGTGTTCTGGTAGGGTGGCCGGTAGCCTGAAGCTCGAAGAATTGTTCCATACGAGCAATCTGCCCAAGAGGGTTGACACTCAAATATTTGAATGTCAAGTAGGCAGGGAAGGGAGTTCGATGATGATGCCACTGGTCGGGCGAGATGGATGGTGGTGGGCAGTGGCAAGTTGTTGGCGGGAGAAGCAGTACAAGAGCAACTCGCGGTCCGTAGAGGGTGTTTCGCAAAAGTTGGATGGTGTTTTTTCAAAATTTATAACTAGGAGAGGAAGAACCCGTGGAGAGGCCAAGGTCATCAATGTGTTCTGACACACCCCTAGTCATGGGCGTACGAAGGTGGTATCAACAATGGTGGGAGGGCACAAGTCGAGTGAGAAAGCTATGTTGAGCAGTGCGAGGTTTGCCTCTTTGGAGATGGCCATTCAAGTCGCGGGAGATTGCCATCAAACTAGCTCAACACGGCAACAAGGTTGGGCTCAATAGGACTGGGACACATTGATTAGGGGTGGATGTGGCAGATGCGGGCAAAAGAGGTGATCGGATCAAGTGTTAGTGACAGTACCTACAGTTTTCCTCGCGCTGCCAAATCTCTTCGGGCTTCTAGCCTATCTCAACCCAAAGTAAGCACTTAGATCCGACATACTTTCCCTTAAATATGGAATGCAAATAGCCTTTTACTGGGGCTCCATTTAAGGCTATTGACCTATATAACATAAAGATTGAACTGCCCCTAGGACCATGTACACGTAGGGTTTGTTCGACGTGACGGTGGAGGTTGTGAGCACAATGATTGCGAATTTTTGTTCGTGAACGCCCGATCGTACCTCTGTAATTGCATCCCCATTTAGGTTCAAAATGAGTTTTTTTTGCTGCGGCGGTCACAATTGTTCCTCTATTTTCTTGAATATACACGCAGGGAATGTCTGTCGTGATCTCGTCCATAGCGGGTCCCGTACTCATAGCCTACATATTTTCCCTAAATTTGTATGATTAAATCATATACCAAATGATGCAATTCATACCCTAAATTTGTATCTACCATGAAAATCACAACCCCTCCTTATAAGTATAGGCGAAATAAAAGTATGGTGCCAAAAAGAATACACCCTCAATTTTTCGGGGGCCATTTGAACCATTTTCATACTGATACTATTCCTTGCTATAATCTTTTGGCTCCGTTTGACATGGCGGTGGCGGTCGTGAATGCGGTAGTTACGAACCGTCGTTCATCCACTTTTATGTTCAAACCGAATTCCATTTTCTTGGTGGCGGTCGTAACCATTGCGCATGCCAAACATACATTTTATGACGGTTGCGTTTTTTTCCAAACTCATCGGTGCAAAAAGTCGCGCCAAACGGAGCCAAATTATTATACATAAAAGAGCAGCCTGGTGCACAAAGCATCCCCGCGCAGCAAGGCTCTGGGGAAAGGTCCCACCACAAGGATGAAATATAGGCAAATCTTACCATGCATTTTTGCAAGAGGAGCCTTTATCGTACATAATTTAAATAATTTCAGCATTTTTGACGCATTTTGGACGCATTTTTGTTCTTAATGCACATCAAATAAATTTAGTGGCACTTGATGATATCCTTTCAAGTTCAATGAAAACTAATAGGAAGATTCTTCCTTTGGTCTTTATACTTCATTAATTTCCTTGGCACTTGGCACATAAATAAGATTCATAGTAGATCTTCCCCACATTTAGGCTGCGTTTAGTGCGGCTTATCGCGACTTATTTGCTCCGGTGAGGTTGGACAAAAATGTCATTGTCATACCAAAATCTTATGCCTCAAATTAGTTTTTTTTTTGAAACATTTGTGATATCAAACATACATTTTATGACAATGACGTTTTTGTCCAACCTTACCGGAACAAATAAGCTACAATAAGCCGCTCCAAACGCATCCTTACTTACATGGTTTTATTATCTTCTCCCTTAGCTTCATCAAACAATTGGCAAGTCATTTGTTGTGGAAAAAAATAGTTTTTTGTGTTATTTTTAAGTCTTAGGGTCCCTTTAGCATGAATGTGTCGGTCATGAGCGCAGTGGTCGGGAACTAGTTCATGAACGCCTGACCTCACTTCTGGAGCCACGTCTACGTTTAAGTTCAAAATGAAAAAAAACATTGTCATGCCACACGGGTGTAAAATGTGTGAAATTTAAATAATTTTTGGGAACGGATCTCGTTCCCAAAAGTAGGAACGAATGTACATAAATCCAACTGTACCATTGTATAGACTAAATAATACAGTTGGATAATATAGTTGTATATTTAGGTAGATATACAACTGGAATACAGTTGGATTTATATACATCCGTTCCTACTTTTGGAAACGAGACCCGTTCCCAAAATTGTTCGTGAAATTTTATGCATCCATTGTAATCTTAACTTCAATTTTTTAGATAAACCAAAAACATATTTGAATGTTTTTCATTGTCACTTAGACTTTTGTTTTTACCCACAGCAGGATTTGGAGAATGCATTTGTGAAGGTTCGGCCGATAAATAACTCGAAGAAGAAACAGCCGGCAAAAAATGTCACCTGACCAGATGCTTTCGGAGCACTCTCTCAAGGAGTTCCCATCAATGTGTGCGAGCTTAAAATCCCGTTTTAAATTTTCGTTCTTTAATGGTTTTGGTGTTCGCATCGCTCTTGTAATAACATTTGATTTTGCGAATGTTCGTCGAATTTTGTTTGTTTATGTAGCCCTTGCTGATGGTTCCTCTTCCAGGGGTTGCTTTTAGAGAACGTGGAAACCAACATAATAATAAATCACGGGCCGTATTTGATAACAATTTTTGTGCCGCACCTCATTATGCGACTCAATCTGCATTGTTTGCTAAATGCAGACACTCCATTTTGAGATGAAAATTTGTTTGTGGTCGAACGATGGAAATGGATTGTGTTGAAGACTCATCTCCATTGCTCGAGTTCATTGCGGCGAGTCTTTCTTTGTCGATTCCCCATCCCGCTTTGATAATCAAAGAGACTCTCGGGTTTCATTATTATTTTCCATTCTATCCGGCTAACAATTTCTCGAGTTCAAGTTACACAACCCCATTTTTGTGATGTTGATTCAAAAAATGTATGAATTATGGGGGTTTATGTATTGGCTTGGAAGACTGACCGTGTTTTCTTCCGTGTTCTTTTCGACTTATAAAAGCATGCTTTCTTCCATTCTAGCGCGTGCACACACATTTGATCATGTAGAGGCCAGCCTTCTTACTGCAGTATCCCCATAAAACATGATGTTGATTATTATTTAACCTTCTTGACGAGAATCAATTTAAATTAAACTTCAAGAGGCTTCAAGAGTGCACATTGGCAAAGATGATGCTATTTGAGCGAGGACTGCCTATCGCTGGCAAGGAATGAACGAAGGGTGTGAGCAGTAAGGGAGGGCCATACATCTTGGTCGAGGGTTTCCAGCGAGGAATCATCACTGCGATGACCACATCAAGTATGCGAGGTCCATTCAGAGTGGGGAACGCATGTATCAATCCCCCGCAGTCCTAGAACGCGTAATGTATTGCCCATGGTGTGTTGTGATCGAGCTCCATACCAAAGACATACCAAACAAAATAGCACCCACATTCCAAAACCGCTCCCCCGCAAAGAACATAGCCTTTACTTTCACATTCATTATAAAAAGTTCTTATGCAAGGTCTGTTTGTTTCGGCAATTTTGATAATCAAAATGTTGTATAGTAGTCATATTTTCAAAATGCGCAACATCAGACAGAACTATTGCGAATCACATAATTCTGCTTGGGTTCTGCGTCTTTTAAAAATAGCTCTATTATATGACATTTTTAGAAAGTGTTCAACATAAAAGTTGCAGGCAAATCTCATCGAGATCTACAACTTTTATGCTGAACACTTTTTCTAAAAATGCAATATAGGTCTATTTTCAAAAGGCGTGTGTTCCGCGTTTTATACTGCTATTAGTAGTCATATTATGTGTGTTTTAAATTGTTTTGCGCTGTCAATATAAACACCTAAAAAGTGCCATAAACAGGCATTTATCATATTTTTCATTAGCGAAATAGTCATTCTTAGCTTTCATTTATGAAGCTGAATAAAAAAAGATAAGAGAATTATATGATATTTTATGGTGATTGTTATTAACACTGCAATTTTGGCTAGTCGCACTACGTTTTTTCATAATTTTTCGCGTCTTTTAAAAATACGTCATGTGCATGCATTTTTAGGAAAAATGTTCAACACAAAATTGTAAATCTTGTCCTTTTCCTAAAAATGCATGTAAAAGGCGTATTTCTAAAAGGCGAAATCTGAGTGTATTTTCAAAGTACACATTGTACATGTATTTTTAAGAAAAGTGTTCAACACGAAAGTTATAGATCTCAATGAGATCTACAACTTTCGTGTTTAACACTTTTCCTAAAAATGCACGTATAAGACGTATTTCCAAAATGCACGAAAGATTGGGAAAAAACATAATGCGACTAGCCAAAACTGTAATAGCCAAAACTATAATGCTAATAACAATCACCTATTTTATACAGGCTAGCTTAATCCAAGGGAGGTAAACCGTGTTTACCAACATATACATAAATTTAATGCAACCCCTGAGAAATCCAAAGAGCTGGGCGTCCGTAGAAATGCGCGCGTGCAAACGGCCGTCTCCCCTAAACCTATCTCGTATCCGTTGTATTTCATAGTCTTCAAATTACTGCATACATATCACCATACATGATGCCCAACATAGATCATAACAATAACAAAAATCCGCTCAACATAGCGAAATTTTCATCTCCACCCCTCTGATTCCACATTTTCGTTCTTAAAACTCTGCTCCAAGCCTCTGTGAATCTACGATAGAGGCTTCTCGACTACCTCTTCTTTTCGTCATCTTGAGCGCGCCTTTCTCTATGCTTGGTTTCACTTCTATACCTCTCATCCATTTTTGCTCTTTCGTAGTCCACCGAACTCGACTTGCTCTGGGTACGAGCTCTTTTTCCGTCCGGCTCGACAATTTCTGCTCCTCCGTGCCTCCCATTTTCTCCTCGAAATCTAGACTTGTATTCGTCGATCTTAACTTCTCTGTCATTGAAATTTTTGTGACTTTTTGAAGGAGCGGAATACTTGTCATTGCCCCACCTGGAATCGTCGTCTTTCGCACCCCATCCGGTGTCCGCGCATCGCTGGCACAAGAAAGTTTAAAACAACTTATATATCAAATGACATGCACTGTGGATACATGATTAACAAGCCATAATAGAACACATGTTCAAAGGATTGAGCTATGGAAACTTGACTCTAGAGTAAAGAAATTGAACCTATTTTAATCAACTAAGATCTCCATAGTTTCAACAGTTTGTTAAACATGAATATAGAAAAAAGCTCTGTTTTGGGGCGGCTTTTTTGCTCCGATGAGTTTGGACAAAAACGCCAACATCATCAAACGCAGGTTTGGCAAGACAATGTTTATGACCACCGCCAAGCAAATAAAGGTAGTTTTGAACAAAAAAGTGGATGAAGCTCCTTAGGTGAGGTCGGGAGTTCATGAACGACCATGCTAAACGGAGCATAAGTCAGGTCCTAATAACATCTCAAGGGCATAATTTTCTATTAAAATACTCAGATTATCTTCCCCATTTTCTTTAAGGCTCCGTTTGGGAAGACTTATTTTCACCGGTCAAGCGGTCACGACCGCATGAACCTGGCCGTAATTAAGATCTGGCTCATGCGGTCGTGACCGCTTGACCGGTGAAAATAAGTCCTCCTAAACGGAGCCTAAATTAATTCAATAACTTTTAAAATACTCATTGTCACCATTTGATCACTATTTCTTAGTCTTCCTCACCCCTTTCTCTTATTATATGGTGTTAAAAAAATGCACAATAACTTGTAAAAAAGGCAGACTGAATGTTTACAGCGACCTCCACTACAAATTTGCAAAATTACAAGTTGCGCCCTATCTTCGAATTACAAAAATATCCATTGTAGGCAAACACAAGGATTAAATGTAGACAAATCTTACCCAACATTTTTGCAAGAGGCTACTTCGGGGATTCGAACCCGTGACCTCAAGGTCACATAACACCTCAATCGGTGTGCCAAGGCTCCCCTTCAGTATATATTTATATATGTATGACAGAGAAATTGCCCTGATATGCATATCAAAATTTTGGATTAAAACACAACAATTAACTTCCTCATCTCCCAAATTAATTTTATCAACTTCAGAAGTACTCTATTTATGTAGGGTAGTGAAGGCGCGCCGCGACCGATTTGCATGTATTCCCGTAGGAGGCGGTGAACCGTGGCCCAGACAGACAATCGAAGTCCGTGGTCACGTCCAGATCTTCGAGTTGAGCTACTTTTATATTATGTGTTTTTTATTTCGAGATGTATTTAGCCCCCGATCGGTCCAAATAGTATTAACCGTCCGATCGGGGTGGTTTATTTTCAATTTAAGCATGCATTTATTAGGAGGTTTTGGTGTAGGGCTATATAGAGGCGCCGGCTGGTGTTAATGGGCATCAGATGTTTTGGGAATTTTCCCGGAACTGTTCGGTCACTGAAGGTGTGACGCCTTCCTTCCGCCTCTCCTAGCGTGACGCCGGGATGACTACCTCCGCCTCCTCCCCTCTGGTGCGACGCCGGGAAGCTTCTTCCTCTCCGGTAAGCTCCTCCCCACATGAGCCCCTTCCGCCTCCCTCCTCATGCGGGTATTCTACACCGCCGGTCCACTGTTCATCTTTCTCACCCGTTCTTCTTCCTCTCTTAAAGCCACGAGTTCTAGTTGTAATCAAGTCGTATTATGTAATGTCTTTTTGGTTTTTTTGGTCTTACCCGCATAAGGGTATTTTGGGTCTTTGTATGTTTTTCTCCCTTCCTCTATATATATGAGTAAAGGGAGCTCATATATTCACTTGGTTTTATTCTCAACTTGGTATTGGAGGGATTTAACCTAATCCGCATCGTTTCCTTCCTTCCGCCGCTCGCCTCTTCCCGTCAACGCTCGCCCGCATCCGCCTCGCATCCCACCTCCGCTGATTTGACGTCGCCTCCATGGTGAACTGCGGCACTCTTGCCGGCGGTGGTGCGCGCTGCAGGAGACCGCCGCCTCTCTCCATGATTCGCGTCGTGTTACCGCCGTTTCTCATTCTTCTCTCTGCGATCGACGACTGTGTCTGAGCCAGTCGTTCTCTCTGCTGCTGCGTCGGCCATCCTCTGCGATCGATGACTGCCACGCTGATTTCTCCCTGGCGCTACTTCCAGATCCACTGCTTCCAGATCCGCAGTTGTTTGCGATCGATGACTGCTACGCCATCCTCCCTGCTGCTGCTTCCAGATCCGCTTCTGTATCAGATCCTGTCGATGTTTTCTTCGCCAGCAGTGCCTCAAGATCTGCTATCTGCCGCTGATTTCACTTATGGCTGGAGTCTGCATAGAGATATTCTAGTGCCAGGTCTCCTATCTGCCCAGTGTCTGCATTGCTAAGGTTGATATTATTTGGTCCTGTCCTTTTTTTCTAGGGGATGATTCTTCGGCGGCAGTTGATTCTGCATCGCCGAGTGTTGTGGCACACCGGATGGGTGACCCTTGGCGGTCTTCAGGTCACGTTGGCTCCCTGAAGATCACCACGGTGCCCTTAGATGAGACGAATTATCTTGAGTGGTCTCGGGCAACACAACATGTCATCCGCAGACATCAGCTATTTGGATATATTGATGGGACCATTGTGACGCCTCCTTCGGGTGATCCCTCTTTGAAGAGATGGGATTCCGAAAATTCTCTGGTAGTATCCTGACTCTTACATTCCATGACCCCGAAGGTGTACCGAAGTTACATGTTGATGGATTCTGCCTATGAGATCTGGACTAGGGCACGTGAGACGTATTCCCAGATCGGTAACTCCACTTAGATTTATGAGCTGACGCGTCGGGATGCTGGAGTTACGTCAGGGAACCATGACAGTGTCGTCTTACTTCTCTGAGTTCGAGCGTATCTCTCAGGAATTGGATTATTTTGAGCAATTTACTCTCGTCTATAAAACTGATGCAGTGTTGTTACAAAAAAAGGACGAACAATTTCGTCTTAATGTGTTTTTGGTGGGCTTGAACATGGAAATGGATTTGGTTCGAACAAATATTCTACACTGATCTCCTCTTCCATCTCTTCGGGAGGCCTTTAGCATGGTCCTTGGTGATGAAGACCGTCAGAGATCCCTTAGCACGGCTGCTCCTCACTCTGATCGATCTGCCCTTACTAGTGTTGGCTGAGGTGGCTACCACCCCACCAACACGATTCCTACTTGTGATTATGTTACCGAACAACATGACGACAAACCGCCTTGGAGGGTGTACGCACGACGATCACGCACGCAGAAGGAGGACGGGGGTAATGACGTGGTATCGCCAGGCGTTACTCATCGCGATACCGCGGGCGGAAGCGCGCCAACAAGAGACCCGGCGGAAATTCTAGATGGGGAGCAAGTTTAGTTTTAATCTAAGAACATTTTGATTATTTTGTTTTATTGAGCCTCATTGTATAAGAGGCCAATTGTAAACCCTAAACCTTATCTTTGGATCATCTAGCAAAGAAAGGGTGTTGATCCCTCTCGTCTATTCTCTCCTTCTTCTTCTCTCTCCCTCTAACCGGCCCTTCCCCCACCTCCGGCCTTTCCCTCTTTTCCCTAGTGGTAACATTTGGTCCGACCTGCCGCTCAGCCCGTCGTTGCGCTGCCTGATCTCTACATCATGACCGTCACAACTCGGAACAACGCCGCCGCCCCCTCCGAGATCCCGGACGACCTCCGCGCCCGGGCCGACGCCCACGACGCCGACATCTCCGAACTGCGGGCCTCCGTGTTCGCCCTCCAGGCCGCCGTCCTCACCACCTCCAACACCACCGCTGCCATACTCGCCCGCCTCGAGCTTCTCGTACCCGCGCCCCAATGCCCGCTGCCACTTCGTCCACATCTATCCTCGGCCGCCGCCCCCGCCCCCCGTTTCGCCGGTGTTCGCGACCGAATCGTAGTCGGCGGCCCCGCAACCCCAGGTTGGCCCCCCCTTGCGTTGGAGTTGCCCTCCTCTACGGGCGTCGATCCGATGGGGTGGATTGCTCAAGCCGAACAATTCTTCGATCTCCATCTCACCGCCAACGGCGACAAGGTGAGTACTGCCATTGTCGGCCTCTCCGGCTCCACCTTGCATTGGGCACGGTGGCTCCGCCAGGTTCAACCCCAGATTTCGTGGCCCGAGCTGAAGCACGAAATGATTCAATGCTACGACGCGCGGTACTGCTGCTCCGGCATTGAACGCCTTTGCAGCGTTCGCCAATCGGCCGACCTCGATAGCTATATTGATGAGTTCGTGGCATTGGTCTCCCACGTCCCCGGGCTGCCTCCAGATCACTATTTGGGTTTCTTTCTACAGGGCCTGTGACCATCCCATTCGCTCCCGCCTCCGCACTCATCAACCCCACACCGTCTCGGCCGCCATTGACCTCGCCCGGGCCGTAGAGGCGGATTTGGGCATCCGGCCCCCTCCACCGGCCCCCCACGTTCCTCCGGCCCACCATGTTCCCCCTCGGCCGACCCTGCCGCGGGAGGGGGCCCCTCGCACTCCTCACCCCGGGGGTCCTCGCCCGGGCCGCAGCCCGCCACACCGTTTTTCTGATGCTGAATACAACGACCTCCGCCAAATGGGGTTTGTGCTTCCGTTGTCGCCTGTCGTACTCGTCGAACCATGTCTGCTCGGTCAAAGAATTTCACGCCTTGTTCGGCGACGACCATCTCGATGAGGCGCCGCCGGAGGCCGATGACCTCGCCGCACTTTCGGCCGCCGATCCACCCCTCCCCGCCGGGGATGGCCTCCACTGCTTGGAGCTCCCTTATTTCTCGGTTGGAGGCATCACAGGCCCGCACACGATGAAGCTCCGCAGCCGCCTCCAGGACCGCGACATCGTTCTCATGATCGACAGCGGCGCCAACCACAACTTGATCTCGGAACATCTCGCGCGCGAGTTGGCGCTCCCCTTCCGGCCGTCCACGACCTTCACGGTGTGTCTGGGTGACGGACGTCGCCGGCCGACGTAGGGCCTCTGCCAGGCAGCGACGATAGCTCTCGGTGCCTGCACCGTGACAGCCGACTTCTACATCTTCAGCTTGGGTGACTTTGATGCCATTTTAGGGGTGGCTTGGCTCCAAACACTGGGCAACGTCCGGGTCAACTAGGCCATGATGACTATGCACTTCCAACAGGGGCCCATTTCCCACTGCCTCACGGGTGACTCGACCCTCCTCCGGACTCCGGTTTCGTTCTGAGCCCTTCGGCACACCTCCGAGGTGGACTTCTATGCTTGGCTTTGGCCTCTTCAGGGTGTCGAGGCCGACCCCGCCCCACCACCTGAGGACGTCCACCACCTCCTACATGAGTTCTCCGATCTCTTCGAGGCCCCAACCGGCCTACCCCCGGTCCTCCACACTGACCACGCTATCGTCCTCCAGCCCGACACTTCCGCGGTGTCCGTGCGACCATACCGCTACGGGCACGTTCAGAAGGACGAGATCGAATGCCTCGCGAGTTACCGGCTATTACCGGTGGTTTATTCAGGGCTACAGAACGGTGACCCGTCCCCTTACACAGTTTCTCAAGACCTCGGAGGAGGGCCCTTTTGTGTGGTCCGCCGCCGCCCTAGCCGCATTCACGACCCTGCAGTCAGCTCTCGTGCACGGGCCGGTGTTGGCCATGCCCGACTTTCACCAACCGTTCGTAGTGGAGTGCAACGCCTCGGGCACCGGAGTCGGCACAGTCCTCATGCAATCAGGCCGCCCCATTGCCTATTACAGCTGCGCTTTTTCATCTTCCATCCGGAGCTGCTCGGCGTACGAAAATGAACTCATGGCTCTCGTCCTCGAGGTCCAACATTGGCGCCCGTATCTCTTCGGTCGGCCGTTTGTGGTCCGGACGGACCATTATAGCCTTCGCTACCTCCTCCAGCAGAAAATTGCCACACCGGCACAACAATTGTGGGCCGCCAAACTATTGGGCTATGATTTCTCGATGGAGTTTCGCTCTGGCAAGACCAATCGGGCGGCCGATGCCCTCTCCCGCCAGCCACACGCACCAGAATTAGTGGCCCTTACTCGACCAATTTGGGAGGAGGGCGCTGATATCCAGGAGGGGGTCGAACAGGATCCCGTGCTCGGCTCCATTCGTACGGCTCTCATCGCCGACCTGTCCGCACACCCGCCCTATTCGCTCATCGGCGGCCGGTTGTTCTACCGCGATCGCCTCGTGTTGTCCGCCAGTTCCACGTGCATTCCGCAACTATTGGAGGAATTCCACGAATCCCCGTCCGGCGGCCATGTCGGCACGTTCCGTACCTATTGCCGCCTCCTTGTTTTGGCCGCAGATGTTTCGACGGGTCAAGGCCTATGTAGCCGCCTGCCTTCCATGTCAGAAGACCAAGTATGAGTCGATGTTTCCGGGGGGGGCCTTCTGCAGCCCCTGTCGGTACCCGAACGGATTTGGGAGGACATCGACATGGATTTCATCACCCGGCTACCGTACTCCGCCGGGTTCGACTGCATCTTGGTGGTCGTGGACCGTCTCTCGAAGTATGGTCACTTTATTCCCCTCCGCCATCCCTACACGGCCGCCACAGTGGCGGACAGTCTCATCGCCGAGATCATGCGTCTTCATGGCTTCCTGCGCTCTATCGTCAGCGATCGGGACCCTCTCTTTTTGAGCAGTTTTTGGACCACACTTTTCCGCTTGCAAGGCACTTGCCTCCGGATGAGCACCGCCTACCATCCCCAGACGGACGGGCAGTCCGAAGTCCTCAATCAGAGTTTAGAGACCTACCTTCAATGCTTCATCGGCGAGCGGCCGGGCACCTGGGCAAAATGGCTTCCATGGGAGGAATACTCGTGCATCACGACTTATCATTACGCCGCCAACACCTCCCCGTACGAAGCAGTATACGGCCGGCAACCCCCATCTATCGTGCGGCACCTCCCGGGCGAGTGCCCCGTGACCAGCCTAGCGGCTCACCTTCAGCATCGTGACAACATTTTGGACAGCCTGAAGCAGCATCTCCGCCGAGCCCAGGCCAAAATGACTTCGTTTGCCAACCAGAAACGCCGAGACTTGCAATTCGCTCTGGGGGAGAAGGTGTCCATTAAGCTCCATCCCTACCACCAGCTGACAGTCGCCCGCCGCGCATGCCCCAAGCTGGCGCTGCGTTTCTTCGGCTCGTTCGAGGTGCTCGGCCGGATTGGGGCCGTGGCCTACCGCCTTCGCTTGCCGGACGACAGTCGGATTCATCCTGTATTCCACGTGTCTCAGCTTCGTCACGTTATCGGCGACCACCCCACCTTGGACCAATATCCCCGCCGACCTTGATTTCTCGGATTCGACACCCTTGTACTCGGCGGCTATCTTGGATAGTCGGTCCCCCCACCCCAGCACCGGTTTTCCCGAGGAAGTCCGGATGACGTGGCGACATCGGCCGCCGTCGGCGAGCACATGGCTTCTCCAAGATGATTTTGGTCGCCAATTTCCGGATTACTGCCTCGAGGACAAGACTAATTTCCCAGACGGCGGCATTGTTACCGAACTGCATGACGGCGAACCGCCTTGGAGGGTGTACGCACGACGATCACGCACGCAGAAGGAGGGCCGGGGAAATGTCGCGGTATCGCCAGGCGTTTCCTCATATATATCATCGCCGCGAAACAGGTAAACAGTCCTTCGTTGTTCCGCAGCTGCCAGTGTCGTCTTCGGACTCTGATTCTGATGTTGATCTGCATGTTCCCATTGCGGGGCTAAGAGGTAAGGCTGTGTGTACTGCACACCCTATCTCTAATCATGTCGCTTATGATCATCTCTCTCAGCTTCATCAATGTTTTATATCTTCCCTGTTCGTCATTACTATCCCAAAGACATGGCAGGAGGCGGTTCACATTTCGGCATGAACTCAAGCAATGCAGGAGGAAATGTTCGCCTTGGATAAGAATCACACATGAGATGTCTCTTCTCTTCCACCTGACAAAAAAGCCATCGGTTTTAGGCGGGTCTTCTTTGTTAAGCAAAATCAGGATGGTAAAGTTGAGCGATATAAAGCCCGTCTGGTGGCTCGTGGTTATGCCAAAACTCAGGGGGTCGACTACCAGGAGACTTTTGCCCATGTAGCAAAGATGGACTCTGTGCGTGTGATCCTGTCTTGTGCGGCATGTTTGGGCTAGCACCTACATCAGCTGGATGTCAAAAATGCATTCATGCACGGTGATCTCGATGAAGAGGTTTATATTGTACAACCTCGTGCTCGCGAGAGGGCCTCAAAGCGCGTATAGTCGAGGCAGGCGAGTGGAATTGATGGGCGAGTGGGACCATGGGGTCCACTCGCAGGTGGCGAGATAAGAAGTCCCTTCAGCAGGCGAGACGCCCCTCCTGGGGGCGCGAGAAGGCCTTTGGCCTCGAGAAGGACTCACAGCATATAAGGTTGGCGAGACGGGAGGAAGGTTCGTCTCGCCGATAGTTTTTCCCACTCGCCATGTAGAGAGAGGGCTTTTTTCACATTTCTATACTCAAGGGGGTTTTTACTCTTCTACCCCTAGTATTTTTACTCTTTTGCCATTGGTGGTCTGCGTATAACTCCTCAGAACAGCGGAGTTTGGCTGTTGGCAGACCCAACCAAGGGTACTCTGGTAATTTCAGGTCAACCCAGTATGGTTATTTGCAGATCCAATTCAGAAAACTATAAATAGACCCAGAGGAGTTCTTCAGACACAGATTTTTTGGGCCCGGGGCTTCAAAGGATTTTTCTGTGCTTTCTGAGGAGCTCCGAGCCCAGCTTTTGGTTTTGGAGGGGAAGCTCTCAGGGATCTTCCGGGTAAGCGGTGGGACCACCCTGCTGAGGCCTTGGGTCAGTTTCTAGTCCTTCACGACCAGTCGGAGGTCAGAGCTTGGGACGAGTAGGTGTTGGCTACACCCCTGAATTTCGAGCTCTTGTCGAAGTCAGATTTTGGCTTCAACAGTTCTGGTGCGGTGAGCGTGGAAGTAGTTGATACAAGAAAAGCTTGAGTTTAGTCCGATGGCAGGAGGTGAAGGTGAAGGATCTGGTTCAGGAGGTTCCCCCTCCCGGGGAGAAGAGGCGACAAGGAAGATGCTGGATGACTTCAGGAGAGAGGTCCTGCAGACCATCATCTTGGCCTTCTCGGCCAGAAGCGAGTGGGTCACACCTCAGGTCCCAATAGAGAAGGTCCCGCTCTTGGGCGAGAACGCCCCTAGGCAGCGCCCGGGAAGGAGGTCCCGGCGGAGGCTGGCGAGAGGGACGTGGCGGCGAGAGAGCTCTTCCCAGGCCAGCGTCCTGGGAAAGAGATTCCGGTAGAAGGTGGCGAGAAGGAGGCTACTGTACAATAGCTCTTCCCTGGGCATGGTCTCGCGGATCGGGCCAGCCAGCCGAGGCCGCGAGACGTGCCCTCTCGGCAGGCAGGTGGCGAGAGCCCATTTAGTGAGCTCATCATCTCGGCTCCGGTGTCGGAGGGGCTCCGGGAGTCCGACATGTCCTACTACTCGGGGAAGGATGACCATGTACAACACGTGCAGTGGTTTGAAGATGTCGTTTCGATAAGGCAGATGACGGATGCCTTCAAGTGTCGGCTGTTTGTCATCACGTTGAAGCAGAAGGCGCGGGACTGGTTCCACCAGTTGCCGGCAAGGTCGATCTACTGTTTCGAAGATCTGCGAAGAAGTTTCCTCTTGAGGTTCTCAACATCGAAGAAGCGTAAGAAGGAGGCGGAGTGCTTGTTTGCGGTGAGGCAGAAACAGGACGAGACGTTGGGACATTACGTGGACCGGTTTCAGTAAGAGGTCCTCCTGGTCCAGGAAGTTCCAGAGTATACGCTGATGCTCGCGTTTACTCTGGGACTGAGGCCGGGTTTCTTCAGTATGGAGTTGAAGAGGGTGCCCCCCTCTCCTTTGAGGAGCTCATGGAGAGGGTGGCAAAGGAGACAGACTTCGAGAGGGTCAATCCGGCGTTCGCAAGGAAGCTGGCCAGGTTGGCGGAGGATGATGTGAAGGATCCAGAAGCAGGAAGGCGGAGGGAGCATAGAGAAGAGAGAAGGAGAGAGGAACCCCAAGGTCAGGGGCTGCAGGGACAGCATCAAGGACGGGGGGCCCGGGAGCCGAACAACCGGATAGGTTGGAGGCCTCAGGAGGGTCGCCCCCAGGAGCAAGGAGGAGGTTTTCAGGGAAGAGACAACTTCCGCGAGTCAAGGAGGTTCGATCAACTGGCATGGAGGCAAGGGTCGAGGGATCGCTTCCAGCATCAGCAGGAGGCAATGGAGATTGGTCGAGGTAGAGGAGGAAGGAGAGGAGCTCGGGGAGGAGCTGGAAGGAGAGATGGTGGAGAAGGAAGAAGGGGTAGGGTGGTGTTGCCTTTCTGTAACTTCCATCAGGAGGAGGGTCACGCAACGACCACCTGCCCAGAGTTCTTAGAAGTGAGAGAAGCCAGGGGGGTGAGGAGGCCGGAGCCGCCGGTGAGGAGGCCGGAGCCGCCGGTGAGGATCGTGGAAGTGCAGCAGGGGGAGGCGGAGGATAGATGCGAGGACCGGGTGGATGTAGGAACCCGGGGAGGGATCGGGGTGATCCACGAAGGAGTTGGGATCGAGGCTGCTCGTAAGGGTAGCCTCCAGACCATGTACCGAAGGGGGGTAGCCTCAACCTCCCAGGCTCCACCCCCGAAAGAAAAAATTATTTTTTCTTCAGAGGATATGCCGGATTATGAAGACTCGTTCTGCGACGCCTTGGTGATCCAGACGACGGTAGAAAACTTCACGGTCTCCAATATCCTAGTGGACAACAGGAGCTCCGTAAATGTGATCTTCAAAAAGGCCTTCGATGAGATGCAGGTTGAGGGCAAGAGAGTGCTAGCTTCGGACGGACCATTGTTCGGTTTCTCAGGAGAAAGGAAGGAAGTGGAAGGGGGAGTAGGGCTGCACGTGAAGTTGGGGGGCGTGTCACGGAACTGCAGGTTCATGATCGTGGACGCCCCGAGCAGCTATAGCGCCATCTTTGGGCGTCATCATGAAGTGGAAGGGTATCAGAGCGAGGTTCAATCGGTGGGAGCCATCAGGACCTGTGCAGCATCTGAAGTCACGGTGATTCCAAGCAAGGTCTCATCATATGGCGGCAATGGTAACTTCGTCAAGTCAAGCCTTTTTATACACCCAAACCGGTATTCCCATTTTTGAAGGTGAAGCATATGATTTTTGGAGTAAGCAAATGAAAGTTTACTTCATATCTCAAGGACTGTGGGAGTTGGTCCAAAATGGATACCCGCAACCCTCTGAGAGAACTCCGGCTGAAAATCTAGATGCGGCACAACTAAAAAGTCTGCAAGATGATAAAAAAAAAAGGATGCAAAAGCCATTCTAACCATTCAGCAAGGAGTAGGGAAATCGATTCTCCCTTTGATTATTGATGCTGAAACCTCCAAAGAGGCCTGAGAAATATTAAAAATAGAGTTTAGAGGTGATGAAAGAGTGATTTCCATGAAATTAACTGTTCTTTGGAAGGAGTTTGACACCTCTAATATGAAAGAAGGAGAGACAATTCATAGTTTCTTCTCTAGAGTCACCTTGATTGCAAACCAACTCAAAACATATGGAGAAGATCTACCAGAAAGAAGAATTGTGCTGAAACTTATCAGCAGCTTAACACCAAAGTTCGAGCATGTGGTGACAGCCATTCAAGAGGCTAGAGACATCACCAAGCTCACAGTTGCAGATCTTTTGGGGTCTCTTCAAGGCCATGAGGAAAGAATGAAGAAGAAAGAACCTCAATTGGAGCAAGCATTCCAAAGTAAAATCCACTTCAACACAGAAAAAAAGGACTGGAAGAGAAAGAAGAAGCTGGCCGAGAATATGGGAGAGAAGTTTGAAAATAAAGGTACAAATCTTTTTTGCAAACTATGCAACAAAAAAACTCATAATACTAGAGATTGTTATTCCAAGTGCACAAAGTGTAAAGTTCAAAACCATTTAAAAAGGACTGCTGGTTTAAAAACATAAAGAACAAAGAAGAGGCAAAATTAAGTGAACAGGAACAAGAATTCCTGTTTTACTCAAACTCTCAGCCAAGAAGGAATGAAGAAAATGTGTGGTTGTTGGATAGTGGTTGTTCCAACCACATGACCAATAACAAACCTTCCTTCACTTTCCTAAATGAAGATGAGAAATCTCAAGTAATGATGGGAAATGGAGAGGCCACAAGCATAGAAGGAAAAGGATCTGTTGCTATAACACTGAAATCTGGAGAAACCAGTGATGCGGAGCAGAGACGAGGACACGTTTTGGGCCCGTTCAGGGCTGTTGGCAACTTTCCATATATGGCGTGCCCGGATCGACGATCGGGCTCCGCGATTGCGTCCGGAGCGTCGGCGCGAGTCAAAACGCTATATTACTTTATATTTTTTGAGTTTATTTTGATGTATTTTAAGGGCTAACCCACCGGCCAATCATAGCCGTTGATGGGGATGCCCTAGTTTGTGTTTTCTTATAAATATGATGCTAGGGGGCTGATTTGGGGGCATTGCAGAATTTGGAGAATTCATTTTCGGATTCCTGCGATCCTTCCCCGGTGCCGACGCCGTGGAGCCCTAGGTGACGACTCCTAGGTGGTTTTCTTCATCCCCAAGGTAATACCCATCCATAGTCTTCTCCCTCCCCCCTCGAAACCCTCATCCGCATCCCCTACAACCCCCAAATCTCAATCCCCACCGCCAATTACTGTTCATGATCACTGTTCACGGGCACTGTTCACCGAAACTGTTCACGGGCACTGTTCACTGTCACTGTTCATCCGTCATTACTGTTCACCGCACTGTTCATCCGCCGACACTGTTCATCCGCCGGCCCTATACCAATCCCGCAGCCTCCTTCCCTCCGTGGATCCACTTCTCACCGCCCCGAAAACCCTAGATCTATTTTGATCTAGTGCTACCACCCTCCGATCCGTTTTCCACCGCACAAACCTTCCATTTTTGCCCGGATCCGCTCCTAAATATCGGATCCACTCACCCCCGGCCCGGATCTACTCATTCGTGTCCGGATCCGCCGTTTTACCTTCCGTTACCACCACTTTCCACTGAGGGCAGCCACCGTCACCGTCGTCTCGCCACCGGTTCCACCTCCGATCGCCCGTTTTGCATCCGGTCCCTCAAATTCTCCACCACCTCGGATCAGCCCACTGCATCGTGAGTATCTCGTGGTATTGTGTTTTGTATTTGACATTTGCACTTGGTTGTTTATCTATATTTGTGCTATGATCATAGTTTGGTAGTTGTTGTACTTTTGCGCTAATATTTATTTATGGAATTAATCGTCGCCGCTTGCTTGGGCCCTCCGCGCGGAGGAAGCCGTTGTCAAATCGCTAAAATTATTTAATTGCTTCTTTATTTTGATTAGCTGCGTGGTGTTGTTAATTCTCATTGCTTAAATTAATTGTCGTTGCTATCCGACTGTTTCATTGCATGTAGCATTGCATTCGCATATCCTCTCACACGTGCACGTAGAGTCCTAGCTTCCGAGCACCACTAGCCTACCCCTACATCATTTGGTATCAGAGCCTAGGTTAGGCTATTTGCATGCTTTGTAGTGGTAGGTCATATAGAGTCTTTAGCTTCATCCATGACTAATTATCGTTGTCGTTCCTCTCCTCTCTTGAGACATTCTGAGTCTGCCTATACCCAATCTCATAGAGCGACTTCAGAGAAATCCTCACGTTATCATGATGATTATTATCGTCTGCGGCACACCACCTCTCGAGATCGTGTCGACCCACCGACACAACCTCACCACGCCAGAGACGATCAGTATGATGATTGTCGTCGTTCATATCCTTACACGCGAGCGGATCGTGTTGATCCTTCGACTCGACCCGATTACCTTAGGGATGACTATTATGAGGATCGTCACTTTGAGAGAAATCTTGAGAGTCAGTTTCGTATAGTTTCCCCTTTCTTTGACGGCTCATCGAGTCCCGAGTCTTTCAGTTATTGGCTTGTGGACATTGAGTATTATCTTGATTATTTTGAGTTATTCGGTGAGCGTCGCGTTAAGTTTGCGAAACTTAAACTTTTAGATCAGGCGAGAGCATATTGGGCTAGCGTTGAGAGGACCCGCGAGCGAAACCGTCTTTGTCGCATCACTAGTTGGGTGGACATGAAGCGTACATTGTGTCAGAGGTACCTGCCTTCATCATATCGGAGTCGCTTGCTCGACCAATTATTTTTCCTTCAGCAAGAATCCATGTCTGTCGCTAATTACAAGGATTATTTTGATGAGTTAGTTGTGAGGAGCGATATCCGAGAGGATTCAGCCATGACCACTTGCAGATTTCGGTCTGGGCTTCGATCTGACATCCGTACTAAGGTGGGTTATCATAGCTCGAAGTCCCTGGAGCAGACGTATCAGCTTGCCCTTCACTACGAACAGTCTTTGAGATCCGTCAGAGCTGGTCGGTTGGACCCTCACCTTGGCCTCCGCAGTACGAGTCCTCATATTGAGGTCACCATGACGTCTACCACTGTCCTGTTACCCACGACGGAAGTGGTACCTGATACGGATTGCTCTCACCCCAGCGAGATGCTTATCCCACTGAGTGACCTATCTCTTGTCTCTGACCCGTCTCCCGCGACCCCGAGTGAGAGTGAGCCTGAGCGACCTATTGAGTCTGCAGTATTGTGTGACTTGTGTCTCTCACCCACATCTCTTCTTTTGTCATGTACCGGGTTAGTTAACACCCTCACCGTAGACCCAATTCTTGACACTACACCCACAGACCCATTCTTGAGTGTAGGTCTATGTTGCTCTCCCGTTGTCATTGCCCCGAGTCACATCACGACCGAGAGCCCAGAGCTTGATGTTGATCTCACAGTGACTATGCCACTCATTCAAGGGAACACGACCCCTTACGATGGTACTCACATGGAGGACCTTGACCTTAGTGACGAGCCCCCTGTTGAGCCTCCTGATGATCCGCCACATCTTGGTAAGGTTGAGACTCAGGTGAGCCACTCAGGTATGACGCCTCTTTCATTATCATTTCTGACCTTGCCAATGAAAAGGGACCTTGAGTGGAGCATGACATATGTAGGGCCTACCTTGAGTCCACTTGAGTATACTCATGTTGGGAGGACCTATCTTATGATGCCTCACACTCTGGATGAGTTTTGGGACACGCCACCCGCTGAGCCACCCGATGAGTTCTTTCTTGTCTGGGACGCTCACCATATTTTAGAGTCACGAGTTCTAGTCAGTGCACATGATTTTCACTCAGGTGGTCGTCTCCTTCATGATGACTTTTCTTACACACCTCCTGGGGACCCCCCTGATACGCTACATTTCCCGAGACACATTTGGCTCTTTACGAGCACGTATTTGAGTATAGTTGTCTCTCACGGTTATCTGAGCGCTCGTCACACACAGGATGAGTTTGTCTATACTCCACCGAAAGAACCTCCTGATAGACCACCACATTTGAGAGACATCTCAGGAATTATTGGATTTTCCTATAAGGAGTGTACTGTGTCTGTCATGTTGTCTTTGCATCATTTGCATTACCTGCATGAGTCTGCTGAGTCATTTGCACAACATTTGCATGATTTGCATGAGTCGGTCCGCCGACGAATATTAACAAGCAATGATAATTATAAAGCCCATGCAGATAAGCGAAAGCGAGAGCAGATATTTAACGTAGGCGAGAAGGTAATGGTGCGAGTCCGCCCCGAGAGGCTCCCTTCGGGGCCTGCCAAGAAGTTAAGCGCGAGGCGAATAGGTCCATATTCCATTATTAGTCGTATTGGGACCAACGCCTACCGGCTTGACATCCCGGCCAGTATGGGAATTCACCACGTGTTTAATGTTGAGGACCTGACTCCATACTATGAGCCTCATGAGTATGTGGACCCGAGCAGTGGAGATGCCCAGCCACCCCCACCCCCACGGTCGTTACCATATCATCCTCATACGTCCTCACCCATTGTTGGCCTCCACCCACCCGGGGACTCGTCTTCTTTGGTTTCACCGCAGGCACCACTGATCGCACCGGGATCCGCCACTCGTGAGTTGACCGTTGAGAGCTTCATGGAGACCAGACTCCACCAGTGCATTCCCACTACAGACGTTGGTGACTCTTGGGTACTTGCAGCAGAGTTTGATCGATTCGCCCATGGACTTCGACTTCAGCACGTCCGTCTCCATTCACCGGAGATGACATCTTTTCGGTCAGGGGGAGTTGATTGGCGAGGACACTTTCCTGCGACGACACTTGGGCGACCTCAGGTGGACTTCTTCGAGTTTTACCCGGCATGCAGCGAGAGAATTTTGATCCCTATTCATCGGGAGATGAATTCTTTCAAGCCGGGGAGATTGATGCGGAGCAGAGACGAGGACACGTTTTGGGCCCGTTCAGGGCTGTTGGCAACTTTCCATATATGGCGTGCCCGGATCGACGATCGGGCTCCGCGATTGCGTCCGGAGCGTCGGCGCGAGTCAAAACGCTATATTACTTTATATTTTTTGAGTTTATTTTGATGTATTTTAAGGGCTAACCCACCGGCCAATCATAGCCGTTGATGGGGATGCCCTAGTTTGTGTTTTCTTATAAATATGATGCTAGGGGGCTGATTTGGGGGCATTGCAGAATTTGGAGAATTCATTTTCGGATTCCTGCGATCCTTCCCCGGTGCCGACGCCGTGGAGCCCTAGGTGACGACTCCTAGGTGGTTTTCTTCATCCCCAAGGTAATACCCATCCATAGTCTTCTCCCTCCCCCCTCGAAACCCTCATCCGCATCCCCTACAACCCCCAAATCTCAATCCCCACCGCCAATTACTGTTCATGATCACTGTTCACGGGCACTGTTCACCGAAACTGTTCACGGGCACTGTTCACTGTCACTGTTCATCCGTCATTACTGTTCACCCGCACTGTTCATCCGCCGACACTGTTCATCCGCCGGCCCTATACCAATCCCGCAGCCTCCTTCCCTCCGTGGATCCACTTCTCACCGCCCCGAAAACCCTAGATCTATTTTGATCTAGTGCTACCACCCTCCGATCCGTTTTCCACCGCACAAACCTTCCATTTTTGCCCGGATCCGCTCCTAAATATCGGATCCACTCACCCCCGGCCCGGATCTACTCATTCGTGTCCGGATCCGCCGTTTTACCTTCCGTTACCACCACTTTCCACTGAGGGCAGCCACCGTCACCGTCGTCTCGCCACCGGTTCCACCTCCGATCGCCCGTTTTGCATCCGGTCCCTCAAATTCTCCACCACCTCGGATCAGCCCACTGCATCGTGAGTATCTCGTGGTATTGTGTTTTGTATTTGACATTTGCACTTGGTTGTTTATCTATATTTGTGCTATGATCATAGTTTGGTAGTTGTTGTACTTTTGCGCTAATATTTATTTATGGAATTAATCGTCGCCGCTTGCTTGGGCCCTCCGCGCGGAGGAAGCCGTTGTCAAATCGCTAAAATTATTTAATTGCTTCTTTATTTGATTAGCTGCGTGGTGTTGTTAATTCTCATTGCTTAAATTAATTGTCGTTGCTATCCGACTGTTTCATTGCATGTAGCATTGCATTCGCATATCCTCTCACTGCACTTTTTTGATGCAGTGACCCAGAGCCGACCCGCTCTGTCGACCAGGCCTCGCACCTGGCCTAGCCAGAGGCCCACGTTGGCGGCCCACTGTCGGGTCCACCGTGGCGTCACACCATGGCGTCCCCTTTATCAGGCCCGCGGGCCGTACACCCCAACCCATCTCCGGGCCCAACCACAGGCGCACGGTAGGTTGTTGAGGTCAGGTTTCGATCCCCTGACCTCCTTGATAAAGAGCTTTCAGGCAAGCTCTCATCAACCAACTGATCCGCGACTCAGTTGGTTGATGAGAGCTTGCCTGAAAGCTCTTTATCAAGGAGGTCAGGGGATCGAAACCTGACCTCAACAACCTACCGTGCGCCTGTGTTGGGCCCGGAGATGGGTTGGGGTGTACGGCCCGCGGGCCTGATAAAGGGGACGCCATGGTGTGACGCCACGGTGGACCCGACAGTGGGCCGCCAGACGTGGGCCTCTGGCTAGGCCAGGTGCGAGGCCTGGTCGACAGAGCGGGTCGGCTCTGGGTCACTGCATCAACCAGGCTCATCCAGGATGTGCAGTACGTGTCAGGCCTCTCCCACAACCTACTAAGCATTGGACAAATGTTTAAGTAAAGGGTACAAAATTGTATTTGATAAAGAAGAATGAAGAATTTTCCAAGACGATCAACTTATCATCAAATCCAAAATGTCAAAGAACAGGATCTTCCCCATGGATCTACAACAGGACTTAAACACAAGAGAACTCTGCAGTCATGCTCAAAATACAAGAACTACAGAAACTACATCTCTATGACATGCAAGGTATGGGCACATAAATTACAAAAATTTGTCAAAGCTAAGTGGTTTAGTTGAGGGAGTACCAACGTTACAAACACACAATGTTGTGTGTGAAACCTGTGCCTTAAATAAACTTCACAAGCAAAACTTCCCTCATCAAACACAGTGGAAAGCCTCAAATCTGCTAGAACTGATCTATGCAGATTTATGGGGTCCCTCCACAACTCCTACCTGGATGGGAAAGCATTATTTCTTACTCCTCATTGATGATAAAAGTAGGATGGCCTGGATTTATTTCTTAAACCAAAAATCTGAGGCTTTCCAAACTTTTCTCCAATTTAAAGCATATATAGAAAATCAAACAGGACTAAAAATAAAAGGTCTAAGAACAGATAGAGGAGGAGAGTTCAACAGTTTTGAATTTACCTCCTACTGCCAATCCCAAGGCATAAAAAGGAAGCTGACTGTTCCAAAAAATCCACAACAAAACGGTGTTGTAGAGAGGAGGAACCGGACAATAGTTGAAATGGGAAGGTGTATGATGCAATACAAGAATCTACCAAAGGAATTTTGGGCAGAGGCCTTCAATACTGTCGTTTACATCTTGAACAGAAGCCCCACTAAAGCTCTCCAGAACTGCACACCATATGACGTATGGTATGGAAGGAAACCAAATGTGAAGCATATAAAAATTTTTGGGAGTATTGCATACACACTATTGCCAAAAGAAAATAGAGATAAACTTGACAAAAAAGGAGATAAACTGATCTTTGTTGGCTATAGTCATGAGTCAAAAGGCTATAGGCTTTTCAATCCTATCACCAAGAAGATAGTAGTTAATAGGGACATCATATTCAGTGAAGAAGACACATGGAGCTGGGATAAACCTTTGGATCAGATTCCAATCTTGGGCAATCCCTTGGAGGTTGAGATTGAAACCACACAAACAAGTGAGGCAACACCACCATCCAGTCCAAGAGAGGGGATATCTTCTGATGAATTATCAGATCACAGTCCAGACTCATCACTTCCAAAGAAATTTCGTTCACTTTCTGAAATCTACAATTCACAGGATTTTGTTCTTATGTGCACAGAACCCACAAGTTATAAGGAAGCCATCAAAGACCCAAAGTGGGCTGCAGCAATGGATGAATAAATGCTAATGATCCACAAAAACCAAACCTGGGAGTTGGTTTCTAAACCTCCAGGAAAGGGGATCATTGGTCTAAAATGGGTTTACAAAATTAAACTAGATCAGAATGGTAAAATTCAGAAATACAAAGCTCGTCTAGTGGCAAAAGGCTACTCACAGAAATCTGGAAAAGACTTCACAGAAACCTTCTCACCGGTGGTAAGAATGGAAACGATAAGAACACTTCTAGCTCATGCTGCTCAGTACAATCTGCAAGTGCACCAATTGGATGTAAAATCTGCATTTTTGAATGGAGAATTACAAGAAGAGATTTTCGTTCAACAGCCAGAAGGTTATGTTAGAAAAGAAGAAGAAGAGAAGGTATGCAAACTCAAGAAATCCCTGTATGGACTTAAGCAGGCTCCCCGAGCTTGGAATGCCAAAATAAATAATTTTCTGTGTTGCAATCAATTCATAAAGAGCCCAAATGATCCAGCACTATACATTCAAAAACATAAAGATGACTACTTGATCATGTGTATATATGTTGATGATATCCTGATAACCAGCACAAATACAACTCTCATATATGAATTTAAGCAAAGGATGATGACAACCTTTGAAATGAGCGATCTTGGAATCATGAGATACTTTCTAGGATTGCAGATTATTCAACAACCTGGAAAGATCTTCATCCGCCAACAAAAGTATATCATAGAGTTGTTAGAAAACTATGGAATGAAGGATTGTAATCCTTCACATACTCCTATGTCTACTGCAGACAAGCTTACCAGCACAGAAAATGAAGAGAAAACAGATGAGGAGATTTATCGAAGCATTGTCGGCTCTTTGATGTTTCTTACAAACACACGTCCTGACATTGAATTTGCAGTTGGCATTGTTTCAAGATTTGTGAGCAATCCAAGTATAATACATATGAAAGCAGTCAAACGCATTTTAAGATATCTTCAAGAGACTAAGGACTATGGTCTATTTTACTCACGAAGTGAAGAGGAGGCAAAGAGGCTAATTGGTCACTCTGACAGTGACTGGGCAGGAAGCCCAGAAGATCGCAAGAGCACTGGAGGTTTTGTGTTTCAGCTAGGTCAAAATACCATTACCTGGAGCTCTCGCAAACAAAAAAACATCGCCCTTTCCTCTGCTGAGGCAGAGTATATTGCAATTGGCGAAGCAGCAAAAGAAGTTGTATGGTTACGAAGGCTAATAGAAGAAATAAGAGGAGAAGAAACAGGGGCAACAGAGATAAAGATTGACAGCACATCAGCTATGACAATCTGCAAAAATCCGGTGTTTCACAATAGGACGAAACACATTAAGATAAAATATCACTTTGTCAGACAACTTTCTGAAGAACAACAGATCTATCTAAGCCATTGCCGCACTGAGGAGCAGCTTGCTGATGGAATGACCAAGCCCCTCGCCATCGACAAGTTTGTTTTTTTCCGCCGTGCGCTTCGCGTTCTGAAGATTGAGGAAGCCCTAGATTAAGGGGGGGGGGGGGAATGTTAGGATAAATAAATAATCTTTACTTATCCGTGCCCCAATCTAGAAGTTTCCCTGTAATGTCAATATAAATAAATGTATTAATTAAAGTACTGTATCCAGAACTTTCTACTCTTCACTATAAATACCTGTAATGGTTGCTCTTATCAAAAATAATAAAAAAGCCACTCTTTTATCCCTGTCTCTCCCTCCACCTGTTTGCATTCATTTTTCTACAGAGTATGTGGGATAATTTGATGGGGAATGACATGTGGAGGTGGGGGTGAGCAAGGGAGTAGGAGGAGATGGAGGAGCCAGGTCCTGAAAGGATGGTTAGAGGCTAGTTGGTTGGTGCTGGAAGGTACGGCTAAGGGGGTGGTGGCCGGCGAGTGCCATAAGGAGGAGAAGACGGCAGGTGGCTTTTATAATAGCAGCCAGCTGGTGTTCGAGTGGGGGGGGGGAGGTGGGGGGGGGGAGGTGGGGGTGTGGAGTGGGGTGGGGTGGGGGGGTTGTGTGGTGGAATGGTCTTGGGATGAGGGGGAAGTGGGTAGGCAGCACGGATAAACAAGGAAAACAAAGTGAAATACCAAGGAGTCAACACCTAGGCCTCGTAGAATTGGCGAGAAGAATTTGCAATAATGATGCATTCTCCATCACATCTAGAGATACACCTTAGTGCGGCTCCTTATTTCCGTTGGTTATTTTCTGGCTTTTTGCGTTATATTACTATGTATACTCTTCTTTTTGCATGTGAATGTCACACGTTTGAAGACGGCTTACCGGATTGACCGACAAGCAAGATCATGAATAGAAAAGTCCATAGGATAATTAAAAAGAAAAAGACAAGCTTTAATTATTTTAAGTAATGAATAAAATAAGAGAGTAAGTATAATATTACTCATTAAGGAGAATAATTTGATTAAGAAAAAAAGATTCATCTTTGGAATAATAATGATAGCAAATAAAAATATTGGGAATTATAAGTTGGCCATAAAAACCTCAAAATTAGAAAGGAGTCGCCTTTTATTTCAGAGAAAACAAAAGTTTTTCATTTTTTTCTATCAGCCAACCCGTGCCGCTCTTATCTCATTCCCGCAAGTTCGAGCGATAGCGTTCTCGCCTCCCCCCTGTGAACGATGTTTTCATGAAGGGTGTTCTATGATGACATCTTCAACAATTCACGCCGATGTCACCAAAGCACTGTTCCTCCGTGCCACCCCCTTGTTAGAGATATGTGAAGCCTGCAGGTCACTGTCGACCTCGACACCTCTCCAATGAGTTGTTCATCTGGAGAGCATCCTCTACAGGCCACTATCGATCACGACATCCATTTCAATGACCAATTTTTTGGTTTCACTCTACCCGTCACAGTCTTAGACGTTCTCGCTGATCGTGACTGCTTATATTGGTTGATCTTCTAACAGTTGTAGCCATTACTGTTCGGTAAAATCCATTGAATCTCCACGGCTTAAAAATAAACTGAAGTATTTTATTTAGTTCTCTTAAATAATTTTAAGCTCGCTCGAAACTCTATAATTATTCCTGATTGTCATTATTATGTCATAAATTGTTTTATGTGATATTCATCTATGGACTCATTGATCCGGGCAAGGCCTCATTCCAGAGGAACCAAATAATTTTCACTCTCAAAACTAATGATAAGTTTTAAGACGTTTATCCACTATGAGATTGATAGTGTAAAAATAAAAGTGCGAGTTAGCTTTCCATCATCAACCTTAAGTTTGAAAATTCACCCGCCCGCCACCTTAGATCAGTTGGTGATGAGCATTCGCAGGAGAATGCTTTATCAAGGAGGTCGGGGGATCGAGCACTGGCCTCAACAACCTATCGGCTCTGTTGTGGGGTCAGGGATGGGTTGGGGTGTACGGCCCGTGGGCCTGATAAAGCCTCCTGGTGGACTCCAGGTGGGCCCCTTGGTGGTGATGCCAAGGTGGCGGGCAGGTGGACTCCTGGTCCCGCATTAGATGTCCTCTCCAATGCACCAATTATCTCTCCGTCGGTCTACCAGGTGTGGTTGAGTTCGTGATCCATGATATTTGTAATGCTCTCTGCTGTCGGGTATGAACTCTCATAAGTCAACAATTGTGTTAGTGGTCCCAAGGGGATTGTCGGTGGTGCCAATATAACCATATGGGCTTGGAGGGTAGGCTGGTGATGAGACTGAGGTTGATGAATGTGAGGTTCAGGGATGGGCTCAAGGTACGTGTCTGTGTACTCGCGTGCTCAAAACAAGGAGCCAAATCCTCACCATTAAATACCGGGTGGATACTCATATTCTTAAGGATATCAAGCTCATAGGCGTTTGCTCTGATCCTTCTTATGATTGTATAAAAACTCATTCACTTGACATTTAATTTTTTGGCAGACCAGTTAAGGAGCATTTTCGCACGGATGTGACCCATCACATGCATGGTCTCTCGAAAAAAGTTGCTCACGTCCACGACTATCTGCATAAGCTTTATACAATTCATTACTAGTTGCAATATTGCCTTGAATCAATATAAGTCAAGCAGATGATGGACACTGGACTCAACATACTCACTATGCTAGGAATTTCTAGGGCCAGAATGAGGCCAATAGACTTCCTAGGTTGATTCCCTAATACTACACGGAATAGAGTCAAGCTAGTAGACATATTAACCGAACTATTGTATGCAAACTATGCTATCAGAAGAATTGAATTCCAATAAGTAGTATCCTCACCACCTAAGCACCTCAGTCTGCCTATCAATATATGCATATGAAAACTTAAAAATCATATTCGTCTTTTGTCATCATGTCCTCCAAAAGTAACTCACGAACCTCACATCTTGATAAAATATTATAATCTTGGGTATACCATGTAACCTAGATAAATATCTCATGAACAGAGGCGCAACATGGGATGTGTCAACAGTCTTGCTACATGTAATGAAATGTGCAACGACAACATATATGAAATTGTGCTTCCTAAAAGTGTGAGGGAGACAACACAAAATCCATACGAATGTTGACCCATGGTCTGTGAGGAAGCGACAGTAGTGTGTATGATTTTGTCGCGATCCCATGGTTATCTGGTAGATACAACAATGATGAATAATGCGAGCCACATCCTTTTTCATCATTGACCAATAAAAACAGTCATTTGATCAACGTTATCATTTTGTCTCCACAAAGTGGCATGCAGCGCCACCAACGTGCATATCCATACTATTGGAAAAGCCCATGTAAAGAGGTCCATGTTGGAGCCCTTTTTTTAGTTTATTCTTTCTTCTCACCTCTTTAGTCCCACATCATGTATAGGGATCTCTTCTCTTTCTCTCCCTCATATAAATGCGTATTCATACCTTGTATTTGATCATTGAGAAAGTATATATAAGTTTTGGTTTTCCTCCACACATACAAACGTTGACCCATAGTCGGTGAGGGAGTGACGGTGGTGTGTATGGTTTTGCCTCAATCCCATAGTCATCTGGTAGATACAACAATGATGAATAATATGAGCCACATGCTTCTTCAACATTGACCAATAAAAACAGTCATTTGATCAACGTTATCATTTTGTCTTTACAAAGTGGTCTGCAACACCACCAACGTGCATATCCCGAACCAAGTAATTATAGGAGGTTTGAGGGATGCCCAAGCGAAGAGCCCCGATATAAATTACAATCCGCAATTAGGAACCCATTAGTGGGTTTCGGGGATCACTCGACAAAATCTCATTGAAGTCCGGGCAGGAGGTATAAATAGTAATTAGTCTCTCAAATTCGTCCACCCGCGCACTCAACGTATGCAACAAGCTAACTCGGTGGCTGAAAGCATATGTAGGATTGCTCTCAACACCGGTACAAGCACAATGTTTGAGAACATATTGGAAGTTCTGCTACTCGACCGCTTGTCATGATAATGCCCTCAACATCCTTTGAGAGTCGAGGTACCATAAGGCCTCATGGACAAAACAAAGAACAAACTCCCTAGTTAAGAGGTAGTGTCTCCAATAGCGCAAAGATTGGAAGATCACATTAAATTCTCTATCATAGTTTAAGTATTTCTCTGTGACTTCATTCAACTTCTCACTAAAGTAAGAAATTGGATGACCCTCCTAACTCAATACTCTTTCAATGCCAACATCAGATGCATCTCATGATACCTCAAATACACTGCTAAAATCCGGGAGCCTCGGTATAGGAGCAGAAATAAACTTCTCCTTAATTTCTATAAAAGCCCTTGTGTCCGTCACGATTCACTGGAAATCTCATTTACGAAACTTGTAAAAGGGATCATAACCATACAAAATCCTCTGATAAACCTTATATAAAAAAGTGACAAATCCATGAAAACAGTGGGGTTCATGTAATAGTCATAGGAATGAGCCACTTAAGAACTGATATGACCTTATCAGGGTCAATGGAAACTTCAAAGGCAGACACAATAATACTAGGAAATGAACAAATTCCGACATAAAGTTGCACTTACTTCTAATGACTTGCGGAGGATGTCAAAAGGGATCGCAAGTGAAGAAGGTGATCGGGTGGGTCTGTTCAAAGTAGACGATCAAAAACTTGCTTATATAAAGCGTCACAAAACTTGAGTTCGAGCCATAATGAACGTAAAAGGGGCATTTGATAGGCCGAATGACATAACTAGCCGCTAGTAGAGCCCATTTTTAGAGCAGTCGTGCACTCATTCTCTTCTCGGACCCGGATGTGATGGTACCCATTGCGGTGGTCAATCTTTGAAAAGATTTAGGCACCTGCCATCATGTCAAGGAGACCATCGAATTGTGAGCTAGGAAGCGATACTTTATTGTAATCTCATTAATATCGTTGATATCAATACACATGTGCCAGCTGACGTTCCTCTTAAAGGTAAGAAAGTCGGGGACTACACATGGGCTCAGGATCTCGCATCTAAATTTTTTCTTCAACAAGTCATCGATTTGTCGCATGAGCTCATAATACTCATCGAGATTCATACGATAGTGTGGGATATTCAGTAGCAAAGCTCCCGGGATAAGGTCGATGACATGCTGGATATCCTGTGGGAGTGGGAGTTTGTCAGGCATGGTATCAATAAAGTCATCAAGGATGCGACAGACATCCAGGTGAATTAGGGGTAGCACAGTAGTGTCCACAAAAAATTTTGCAAGGCGAACACTGTATAGATGAGACCAGCCTCTCAACACACTCTCATAAATTCACTCCTCAAGATATGAAGGGGGCTCAATGAGCTTAGTGTAAACAAAAGGCCCGACCCAGCAACCCTACCCTTGGACTGATCCTTGGGTTGGGTTGGTGAGAGGGTGATCTTACGACCCTTGTAGTAGAATACATGTCTATTCGATCGGTCTAAATACGTGACCCTTGTATACCTAACCGCATGTGAGCTACTTCCATCGGAATGACATCACACCACACACGATCCTTGAAAGATACAAGACTGGTCAACCCAAGACACCACTGAGTGACTTTGGATCACGGTTTTGTCGATCCAAAAGATTCAGTAAGGATGTGGGTGCAACCCTGCTTTTACTTTCATCCATTGAAGGACCTTTTGGACCACGATATTCATGCAACTTCCACTATCTATGCCTAGCTTGTAGGCGCTAGCCGCACTAGGGAAATGCGTATAGAAGATAATGGTATGTCAGTCAATCCTCATTTGCACACGAGATATGAAGAAGACGCCTAACGACTCCCATCTTTAGCAATCTCTCAGCATTTAATTGGTACTAAGTTCAGCCAACTACTCTATAATAAGATTTCCTATGCTATAACATCTAAAGCATTAGATTCCCACGAGCGTGAAGGCTCCAGCAATGACCTCTTTGTCCTTTGAAGCCACTGAGGCATGATTGAGCGTAGCGGTAGCGGCTGCAATATAGATAGGTCCACTAAAGACCAATTTGTCGGGTCATGAGATGACCTACTTTGGACCAGTGGCGCACAAATATTACTCGTACTCTAGAGCAAGTTGAAATAGCTGCTCGATCATCTCTAAGCAACGAGGAATTAGTTTTCTAAGAATGTCACATTAAGAACAGTCTTAAAGCAGAATGCAATCACAATAACCACCTCTCTAATGTTGATCCTTAGAAAAAGCTCATCAAAATGAGACATGTACACCGCCACATAGAGGGTCCCTTATCGTAGGGCACACAACAGATTCATAAGTTGATTCCTATAAGAGGTGGGGATATTTTTCACATTCAATCTCTACGTCATATCAAGCCAATTGCTGATGGGGGTAATATCCCTTTCTCTCTAGTGTTGTCTATAAACTTGTCCAACTGATTTTGGTTTACCCCTAAAACTTCATCATCGCAAACCAGACGACGCTCATCCGTCATCTCATATCAGTAAAAACAATAATCCATGTCCATAAGCCAGTCATTAAAGGCCTTCGGGTCTAACGGAACATCAAAGGAGGGGAATCACGGCGGGTAATGCCATCCTCAGTAAGAGGACCTCCTCTATTGAGGCTCCTAGTAATCATCATAAAAAAATAACAAATTCAAATGTGCGGAAAGTTACAACTAAATGAAAACTAAATACACCCAACAATCAATTTCCCTTGGATAATTCTAGGTGGATTCAATCTAAGCTATGCAAAGGAAAATTGAAAGGCTGGAAAAATCTCACCGGGTAAGGGAAAAAATTAGGTAAGGTGGTATGTGGAACGCCCAGGGAAAGATGGTCGACTCCTCACGTGAACACCATAAAGGCAACGACCGTATTGAAGGCGGGGAGCAATCGAGTCCTAGAAGAGATGCGATGGCATCAGATACTGTGGAGAGGCGAGTGGAAAGAGGTTGGAGTACAGTGGAGAGGTCGGGGAAGAGGAGTGAAACCTTCAAGTTTTGTCCTCCAACAACAGAAGCCAAATGCACTTTCATGATAGTGGTTTGTTGTTTCCTCTTCTCATTATTATTTTTTTGCTTGTCTTTTTTCTCATTTGTTGAGCGTTCAAAAGTTATGACATGAAAATGATTATGATCAAAGTAGGACAAGGAAGGAAAAGGAAGGTACAACCCAACCAAGTTTATGACAATGCCTCTGCATTGCCTAGCGTGAATGATCACATAGACAATCATATCATTAGAAATACACCAATATTGCTTTTCAACAAAATAAAATACAGGAATAACACGCGTGAACAAATGAGCAGAAATATGTATAACATAGATAGTAATAGATGTCGGTAGCAATCTCATCATCTTTCGTAGTCGAATGCTTTCATCAATTCCTCCCAAAGGGAGAATCTCGTCACCCGGCGAGAAAGCCTCATTCATTGTTGGAATAAGTCAAGATGACGACTTGATAGTTTCCTTGTCTCAATCCACGAACAATTTGGCATTGGTCGTCCTCTCAACACCAAAAATCGATGATGCACTCCATGTCTAATCTGAGTGGTGTGAATAACATCACGTAGTCAATCTCATCAATCTTTGACTACTCTGCTGGTGTGAATTATAATATATATAAGTCAGTCACATCTGCAATGTCTCATGTGTAAGTTATCAAGTCAGTAATATTGTACACGAAGGAAGTGGGCACTATAGGTGGCAAATCATAAGCACCAGTCCCCAATTTATGAAGTATACGGAATGGATCGAACTTCGTCCTGCTCAACATGACGTAGGTAGCAATTGGGAATCATTCTGTCAAAAGTAGACCATCACCATATCTCCCTCCTAAAAATGTTGCTCCCTCGAATGCTTGTTAGTGATCACCTTATACCGTGTGCTTGAGATACATACTTTTTCAAGTACTTCCCCCTATACTCTTATGGGTTTGGTCATTAAGCCCAGTGGCCTCTGCAGTAATCCTACCATGGAATAGTAAAGTGTTCTTATCAAGTAGGGATATATGTTGTAGGATCTCAAAAGAGGTTTTACCAGTGGAACAGTTCACATAAATATTATAGGCAAATTTGGATTGTAGAAGTATCAAATCTCATTTTGTTGATCTCTCTCCAACAAGACATGCAAGCTACCTAGGTTCTTATAGACTACTTCCATCTGCTCATTTGTTTGGAGATGATATGCACTATGAAAGTGAAATGTGGTTCCTAATTTTGCCCAAAATGCCATCCAAAAATGACTTAAAAACCTAGTGTCACGATCATATGTGAATGTTCAATGTATGCCATGCAGAACAACTTCCCTGAAATATAAAATGTCTACATGTTATGCATCCAATATGTACAACCCTGTATCCGGCGAGTGGGGTCGCCAGAAACCAGACCAGCCGGCTCCCTTTTCTTGAGTCTCGGGCGAGCCCCAAGGGGGGCAGAGCTCGGCAGCCTCCAGCTCGCCCAGGCGAGCCCAGCTAGTCGCGCGCAAGTAGGTCCAGCCGGGCCCACACTCGCCGAGAGGAGAGTAGAAGCGGAGAGTACCGCCCAGTCCCCTCAGTTTGTCGAACGGAGCTCGGCGTTCGTCGAACAGAACTCGGAGTTCGTCGTCCTCTGGACCTTTCGTCGAGTCCCAGGCCGCTCGCCGAGTTCTGACCGCTGAGCGAACTTGCGGCTCGCGAGCAGAGCAGTCCGGACCCGTACTCGCCGCCCTTGCCGAGCAGAGGTTGTTGAGGGCTACTCGTCCATCGATCTGTGAGGTATTTTTACCATTTTGCTCCCGATGGCCTGCCCATAGCCTTTCAGAACAGCGGAGTTACGATGTTGGCAGACCAACCTGGACTGCACATAGTTGTTTGGAACAGCGGAGGTTGGCTACCGTTTTCAGAAATCTATAAATAGGACCCAAGGGGTACCTCAGAAGGCATGCTCACTTGTTCCCTAATCTTCTAGCGCCTTCTGAGGTAGCCTTAGCTCGGCCTTTGGCTAAGAAGGGGAAGCGCTCTAAGATCTTCCGAGTGTGTGGTGAGACCTCCACGCCGAGCCCTTGGGTCAGTTTTCCTTTGTCCTTTGGCTTGCAGGAGAGAAGTAGGTGCGCGATCACCCCTTCCCTAAGGGTGAACTCTACAGGAGACCGAGTTTTTGGTTTCAACACAATATTTTTTTTTCATATGAAATGAAAGGTGTCATCTTGCTAAACCTATCGATGACATAAATAGAATTGATTTCCTAGCAATATTGAAAGTCCTAAAATAAAATTCATAATGATACCTTCCTAGGGCTTACTAGGAATAGGAAAACAAGTATACAACCTGTTGTTCCAAGCAGTACCTTTGAAGGCTTGACAAGTTGGCCACGTTTTGATAAAAAGACACATCTCCGCACATGCCTGGCCAAAAATATCTCTCCTCGACTGAAGTTATAGTCTTGGGCCAAAAATAGCCACCTAATTCTCTACCACAAACTTCACGGATCAGATTTTCTCTAAGAGATCCTCAATAATACATAAGTGTCTTGCCTTAAATAAAAATCCACCTTGGATAAAAACTAGAAAGTAGGATTGGTGCCAGAGTTTAAGCAAGACTCCTAAAAAGGAAAAAATAGGGACCAATCGTATACTTGTCCATAAGAGGATATTATCGTTTGTCATAGCATAGCTAGAAGGTGTATCCTTCTGCTCAAAGCATTAGTCGCATGATTCATATACCCTGCCTTGTGCCTCAAATGTAATGTGTACAATTGTAAAAAGGATGACCACGAGCATGTCTCCTATTTAGATTTCTTTGTGATCCCAAATGTCACGTGGCCGCGATCAATATTCAAGATGAATTGTCTTTGAATCAAATAATGTCTCCAAAATTCCAGGGCCTAAACAGTTGCATAGATTTTCACGTCGTAAGTGGAATATTGCGCCTATGCATCGTTCAACTTCTAGTTAAAAATGCAATTGGATGTCCTTCCTGATTAATAACAACTCTTATACTAACATGGGAAGTGACACAGGACGAATCGATAGGTGGCGGATGTAACATTGCCCTAATCCTACGTGCAATGCAAAGCCCGACAGATAATTCAAATTAAGCATTCAATAATTTAATCGCACGTGCATGATTATGGCGAAAACAAAAACAAAAAATCGTTTAAGCAAGCGAGTTAGGCTTTCCTCCGAGTGGAGGGCCAAAGCGAGAGCACGCGGCGAATAGACCATGTAAAACACAATAGTAATCTAAAAGCAAACCACCACAATACCATATATCTAAGCAAATGTGAGATCCAAACCAATAATAATAATAATGTTAAGAAATAAGAGTCCAATACAACAAAACTCACAAAGTAGTTGATTGAAGCAGATAGTGAAGATTTTGGAGCCGAATGCATTTTGACAGTGATAAAATGTGGAACCGGAGGTGTGGAAACAACGCAGACGGCTGAAACCGGCAGTGGAAGGAAGGATTGGGCCGGAAATGAATAGATCCGGCTAGGTGGGGTGGGTCCGGGCGTCGGGAGGATGGACCCGGAGTTTAGGAACGGATCCAGGCTATGGAATGTAGAGTGGACAAGGGGAGGGCTAGATCTGAATGGAGTGGTCCAGATCTTGATAGTTTGGGTGAGGGAGGGGGATGGATTTTAGGGTTGCTGATTGGATCGGGATGGAAGCAGGTAACATGGGTTTTGGGGGTTGCATCCAATGGAGGGATCAAGGGGTTTGTGATGTAGGTTTTCTGGGATAACATAAGGACTTGGTGGGAGAGATTTTCTCGGGAAAATATTGGGGGAGCGGGGGGTTTTGGGGAGCAGCCAGTTTCAGGGGGGGATATTTGGGAAGGAGTTACATGAGAGGTATTTGCATTGTAGAGGAGACTTAGGTGGGCTGCAGCGAGGGGTTGGGTGGAGGAAAATCTGAAGGATTCAGTAGTGTAGAAATCCTTGCAGGAGGCAAAAAAATGCTAGCTGGAATAATAGTTGCAGCTTTCCTGGGAGGAAAAGAATGCTTTGAGGGTGTTGTAGCAGGGTGGTGGAAAATCAAATGTGGTAAGGTTTGGGTAGAGGTTTTGGAGAGGTTAAATGAAGGCTAGGGTTAGATAATATCTTAGGAAGGAACAACAGCTAGGAGTCGTCACCTGGTGTTCCACTGAGTCGGCACCATGGGGTGATTGTGGGGATCCGGGATTCTTTGTCTCCAAATATCTTGATCACCCAACCTAATAACGAAGTCATCTATCCTTCTTAATAACAAAGTAATCACCCAACTTAATAAAATACAGAGAGCAAAAGGCAGAAGAAATTCATAGAGGCATTACTTGCACACCGCCACACCCTAGTAAGTACCCACAATACAAATAGGTATAAAATTTTAATAGCTAAACTCAGGAAAAATCAACTTACTTTCTCATCGTGGGAAAATTTACAAGAAGATCCATACTTGCACTCGCCTCTTTGGAAAGCGCGGCAGACTCCACGGGCTTCCCTCTTCTCTCTCTCATTTTCTTCATCTTCTTCTTGTTTTCTCTTATAGCTGCTAACATGATCAACCCTGATAATTCTACCAAGAATCTTAGCACCATTCAAGTTATCTGCATGCATGAAAAAACAATAATGTCCCCAATGCAGTAGTAGGTATGCACATCAATAATAAATTTAAGATAACCAACCTACGGCTAGGATTGTGCTCCTCTGATCCTCATATGCAAGGAAGGCAAAACCCTTGGATTTTCCGGAGGCTTTATCCCTGACAAGATTGACGTCGACAACCTCCCCATACCTAGGAACTAATTTAATTATCAAAAGAAATCGGGCATGATATTTTTAAAGGAAAATAAGCAAGAAAAAGATGGATAATCATTTTACTGAAAGACCCTAGTTAGAATTCAGCATATCACTACAATAATAACTACCTATGGCTCACTGGAAGGACAAACTAACAAAAGTAGATACATTGATCTCAGGCTCTCACTGCACATTGAACAGCTAATAATTCAGAGAAATATAAAAATGCAAGTCCCAGTTTACTCAAAACAGGCAGGTTCTCTTCCAATGAACATGAAATTCCCTACAAAATGATTTGCCGCCAACAAGAAATTTTGGAGATGTTGAAAAGGTCTTTAAATTAAATTTAATGACAATTCAGCAACAAATCTACGAACCTTACAATTACACAAGATTTCAACTAACAATACACAATCCTCAACCACAAGTTCAAAATAATGATGAATTTTCAAAAAGAATTAGTAATTTTTTTATTACACCCGATATCAACCTGAAAAGACGAGTGGTCCAATCTCCAAAGCCTTCATCATTCTCTCCAGAGATTTAACTCTCATAATTTACCCTACCAAAATTATCATGGGTTTAAGGAACAGATGAGCATAATCAATAAATTGCCTTGCATCACAGGATTAGAAGCATGGAGATAGTTCTTGGTATTTTCTTGTAAAAAAAATCTGGAAATGAAATTTCAGCTCGATAGGGTGAAATATTTGTATTTTAGAAATTTTGATTACTAAGCTCATTCTCTAATGATGCAGATAACTAGGTTCATTCTTTTATCTTAGTAACTGAACACTGAGTAAAGATTGTTTAGAATTGATAAATACTTTTTGGTTTTGATGAGGTGAACAACTGAACCAAGAATTCTCTTTCTTCATCAACAGTTATAGGTTTATTTGAGAACCGACATGCATACAGCTATAAACTGACTCCTATGATCGAAGGTATCGTAACATGACTAACATCCCAATATTAATGTTGCGTTAAATTAAATTTCAGGGCCAGATTGCGTGCAAATTAATCGAGTCGACGACCTATGAGGTAACAATTTATTTTGCTTAATTAAATTAATATGCAAGATTATCAGATACTGGATAGTCGGCTCGTAATTGAAATTTTATGTACCGACCGGCCCGACTTTGAGATTTCGGGAGTTTTAGTATGCTCAAATTAGGATGTCATGGGTAATATTATTTTAATTAAATAAAAGAAATAGCACATGTCGGTTTGGTTACCGAAAACCGCTTCCCCCGATAACCCCACTCACAAAAACCCGCATTCCTCAAGTCGAGCGGAAACATTTCCGCACTCCATGAGGCGCCATTCGTTCCGTTTCTCGTAGCCGCACGCAAGAAGGAAGCCGGAAGCCCTAATCGACCACTCCTTCGCCGGAATCAAGTGTCGGCACCTCCTCCTCCCTCTACAGGCTCTGGCGGTCTCTCTCCTCACTTCCAGTGCCTTGGGAGGTTCCGTTTCTAACCCTAGTAGGTAGAGAGTTGTCTTTCGCCGTTTTTGTTTCCGGTGAGTGTGGTTCGCCTTTTCTACTTCTGTTCTAGGGTTTCTTCATTCCTATATTGTGGTTACACCCTTATGTTTCCAATTTCATATTTTAAAAGGAGGTTTTCGTTTTCTAGAGTCAATATTTCAATGGCTTTTGGGAAATTTATCGCCGTTAGATCGAGGTAACGCATATGTTAGTGTCCTTGTTCCTCCCTAAACAATTATTTTGCCATCATGAATATTTTTTCCGTCAAAAAACCCTAAGGGGGGAAAAAGTTTAAGTTAGGTTTACTGTTGGTTTTCAGATTTTTCGATGGTCGTTGGAGCGAAGGGTTGGAAAAGTTCTTAGTGGTCAGATCTTTTGGGGAAGGAGCACCATGTTACCTCGTCGCGTGTACGAGCGCCGACACGCCACTGTAAGAAATTCGACTCCTTTTAGTTGAACATTTCAGATTACTTAAATTCATGTTTAATTATGTCAGTGTACGCTTTTAGAAATTACAAGTTCCTATAGTCAGAACAAAGTCAAGGGGGTAGGTAAACACTTAGGTTAAATTAGCAGATTCAGTGCCATGAAAATCCTAAGCCTAGTATATTTAACAAGAGGGCTACTTCGTGTTTGACTCACTGAACACCAGTCTAAGTTAATTTAGAAAAGTGGCGAGGAAGGTTTTATCCTCGTGATCTGGTGGAGGCACACCACCATGTTTTCAGGCGAGTAGGCCACCTCTCGAATTTCAAGCTCAGGGTCGATGACCCTTATTACGAATATGAAACTCCTCAGATAGGAGTCTGTGTTTCACTTGAGGGACATCCAGTTAAGGGCACCATTAGGTTTGTCACTCAGACTGTAATTACTAGTTTGTGAACAATCGTCCTTAGTGACAAGTGTTAATAAAATGTTATTGAAGCTGCTTAACACTTACAACAATCATAATTCCAAATCTTCAGAAATCAACGATTTATAAAATTAAGAAAAGAATGTGTCAGATCGCACGATAGCACGATTCTATGTCAGACCATGATCTCAGGTGCCACGTATAATGTTAGATAAATTATGCAAATCTTATATTCAAGTCATATGTACTTTTAATATATTTTTTCTTTTAAAGTTTTGCGGAAGGGAGTAGTTTTTCTTACTCTCCACTGGGCCTGACCCATTTGGAACTTGTTTTTACATGGGGCTCAGAGCAGGGAATTCGTTTAGGATAGGCGGCACAGTCTTCAGTCGTCAGTTTGTTCAGTTGTACCACTGTTGTTGTACTTGTTTTTTCTATTTGTATACATTATGTATTTGTTGTACTTCACTCATGTTATGTTGTATCCGTTTATTTCAAACTGACAACATATTAGTTTCATAGTGTTGTTTACTGTTTTAGTTGGCTATGTGAATTCAACATTGTGAGGTACACTTTTACCCATAATTAATATTTCTCACTTTACTTCCAGTGTAAGTTTCCTTTTAGTACTTTTAATTTAACTGTTTTATACCAGTTTACATACCGTTACTTAGTTTACTTTTTATTGCGGGCCCGGCCGGACTGCTGATTTCCTGTTAAATTAGGTTAGAGTGTTACAGGTATATACTCTACGGCATGAGTGGGTAGAATACAAAAGCTATAGAATAGAATTACTATTTCCAGGCACTAGTCTACAGTTCAACAAACTTTTATTTCATTGTTCTTATACAAATACATACATATATGAGAGCCAAAAATGTAATAACCATATTTGTTGAGATGTTCCTATAAGGGTGTAAATAAAGCCCCATAGGTATGAGCCAGACCAGGGCTTGGGCTATTTTAGCCCCGTGCCAGATCAAGACTGGCTCGGCCTGGATCGGCAAATGTTTTGCTGGGCATTAAACGTACAACATAATAGCTTGGCATTTAATGACTAATTCGTGTTGGGCATTAAATGCACAACTTAGTGCCTACCCGACTTTCTAAAGCTAGATGGATCCAACTACAAAATTGGTCGCCCAGGATTAGGCATATCCCAACCTGGGCACGGGAACAAGTCCAACAGTGATATAGGGGAATTTTAGAGCTTCCAAGACCTGGCTTGGGCTTGGACCGGGGCTGCCCGAGCTCAAGCATATCCGAGCTTTTGACTAACCTGACTTTTCAAACCCATAATTTTTTTACACGCCAACATTCATGAATGATTTGGAATATAACATTAACTATTTGAAGATTGCTGAAGACAAAATCACTACACTAGACAATCAGCAAAATTAGTTTTTGGGAACACATAATTGACTGAGAGCTCCAAACTTTAGAATGATAATGATAGTATGATCGATTGCATAAGACAGCTAATACATAGAAGAAAAAAGAAACTTATAATCCTATGCAGAATATCAAATTCAGAATGCACATAGTTGCGGTTTGCCTGATCTTTCTCGTCATTGATTAAGTACACGTGCAAATATAGCAGTACTTTTTCAAACTGCGATAAAAAGGGAACTGAAAAAACTTACTGAGCAAAAACTGCAAGAAGATCCCCTTCAGTGAGATCAAAGGGGACACCGCCTAAAAATACATATGCAGAGTCCTTGTACTTGGCATGCCAAGAGGCCTCCTCCGATATACCAAGTGTTGCCTCAGTTGAATTAATCTTTTGAATGCGCTTCACTAAAGTAAGAGGATTCATCTTCTGGGCCACAAATTTTGAACTTTAATTGCGACGAAAATGCACTTTCCCGTTCAGCTTGCTAAAAAGTGAAAAAACAACACAAAATCAAACGCAATTTCAAGTACAAATTAACATACCAGCCAGGTCATATTAACATCAATGTTTGTGAATAAATGTAACAACAATGGATATGTCAAGCCAAAGATAACAACAGTGAGCTCGTCACCTCAAATGGTGCATTAGTCTGTTCAACCGGAGAGTGTTGATCAAGGCATGAGAATGGCATCAGCCCATGAGTGAACTTATAAGGTGGGCTTATAGGTCATGCAAATCACAATAAATATGGAACAATAACTTTCAAGGTGGACATATAAGCATGCAAATCACAAAAAATATGTCCATCTGCACTTTCACAAATTTCAAACACACTAATAGTTATTCATACATATAGCATATTCAGAATGTAGTAAAATCATTTATAGCATTCACATTATACTCAAAGAAAGGGGAAAACCATGGATATCGCAACATTTATTGACAACATGCATTGGAGAGAGACTCACCCAGTTGGATGATTGGCCTCACTTTAGGAGAGTTGGCTCAGAAATGTGGTTACCTTTGGTATTCGTAATTAATTTTGTGTTTTGTCTTTTAATGTGGTTTGTCTTGTAGTAGGGTCTTCATCCTACATAACAAGCCGCTAGTTGGAGGATTATGGTGTATTGCATATTGTCCTTGAGCACGACTCTCTTCAGAGAGAGAGACTCTTAGAGGGAACTTGCACTCAAGAGCTGGGATAACAAACATGTCTCGTTATTTTTATCATCATTCCAATTCTAATGCAATTACGACGAGTTCCTGTTTGAGTTCTTGATAGAGGGATGCATATTTGTATTATGTAAATTATAGTAATCATAATCACATTGCATATACAAGACACTTGTGCTACCATAGGGTCCATAACACATGCAAAGTGTACAGAATGAGAATTTAGAGAATAAAAAGAAGACAAATATAAATTATTCTCCTTGAATTAAAAATTACTTGAAACACATGTACAAGATGCTCCTTATATAGAGAGGAGCTAAGAATGAATCCAAGATACGACACTGAAGGATCCTAAGAGAGGAATGGGCCCAATGGGCCATTTATACATGGGTAAAGTCCAATACCAATGGTCCTCCAACACTCCCCCGCACGGTGGAGCATACAAGTCGTAAACGTCAAACATGGAAAGAAACTGTCAATATAGTAAGCGAGGCAACGGCTTTGTGAGAATATCTGAAATTTGATCAGCAGCAGACACATGTCGCAAAATCAATCTTCGAAGTTGAACCCTTTCTCGGACAAAATGATAGTCGATTTCGATGTGCTTTGTGCGCTCATAAGACAAAGGATTTTCAGTTATATGGACAGCAGCTTAGCTATCGCAGAAGAGAATGGGCAACGATAAAAGTTTGACTCCTAAAGCAGTTAGGTGACTTTCTGGCCATGTGAGTTCTGAAACAGCGGGGGCCATCGAACGATACTCTGCTTTGGTAGAGGAGCAAACAACCACAGTTTGCTTCTTGCTTCGCTGGGTAACAAAATTTCTGCCCAAATACGTGCAGTAACCACTGGTGGACCGATGGTGATCTAGGTACCAAGCCTATGAAGCACCAATACTTCTTTGGGTGACGTGCCCATATCAGATACGCATCTGGTACTGGTACGTACCGATACTCGATGGATACGTCTGTCACTCTAGTGTGTAGATACACTTAGAATTGGCAGATCGTTCTGCATATTGTAATAGGAATATGATTTTTTTAAGCAAGCAAAAGACTTCTGTGCATCTTTTACAAAAGAAAAAAATGTGACTCATAAATGCAACAAGCGTTCATTGTTTATTATAGTAAAAAAATGTGCTTCAAATTTAAGTATCTTTTTTTCGTTAGAACTATAGGAATTTGTTTTAATTTTTTTTGTTTTTTACTATATATTTAAGGATTATAAGTTGTGAATTGATGGTGTTTATACTTGTTCAACATGAATTTTTTTATGTTATATATTATCTTTAAAAAAAGCTCGTATATGTACATGTGCATATATTTATATATATATAGACACGAACATGTATATACATGTATATATATGCATGTCTGTGCATATTAAATTACATTAAATAAGCAGTTTGGAGTTGTAGAATTAATCTTAGCTATCCAACATGTGCCAATTTTTTGATCTCAGTCATCCCATTTAAAGAGAGAAGAGAGAGTGAGAGAGAGAATTTTATAGCCCTCATATCCATACATTTAGGGATATGATGGAGAGGAGGAGAGTGAGAGAAAAATTGATTTTTTAGATAAAAATTTACATTTTTACAAAATAAAAATAGAAATATTGATTTATATTTTTACGGTCATTTTAAGTACTTATATGTATATATTTTGAATAAAAATAACTCATATGTGGGCATATGCCGCTTGAATGCGGGCGCGGGCCGCTCGAATGCGGGCGCGGGCCGCTCGAATTTGGGTGAAGCCCGCTAATAGTCAATGAGCACTGAGCACGGGCGAAGCCCGTGGGGAGCTGCTCGTGTATATATATAAATATATATATATATATCTTTAACTACATTAAAGAAGTAATTTGAAGTTGCATATTTAATTTTAACCATTGAACATGTTCCAAGCTTTTGATCTCAGTCTTACAATGGAGGGAGAGAGAGAAGAGAGAGAAGGGGAAGAGAGAATCTTTATAGCCCTTTTGTCCCTACATGAGAGAGGGATAATGAAATAGGGAAAGAGAGAAAAATCAATTTTTTATGTACAAATGTATATTTTTTATAAAATAAAATAGGAATAAAGATTCCTATTTTTTACAGTTATTTTAAGTACTTATATATATATATATGCTATCAATAAAAGTATGTGCTCATATGCGGGCACAACCCGCTGATAGGCGAGCGCAATACGCTCATATGTGGGCGCACGCCTGCTCATATACGAGCGCAGCCCGCTCAACGCAGGCGAAGCCCGCTAATAGTCAGCGAGCACAGGAGAAGCCCGTGTGGAGCTGCTCATGTGTATATATGTATGTATATACATGTATATATGTGTGTATCTTTATACTATAAGGAAACCCCTAATAAGGGCATGGTGTAACATTTAAATCCTAATATGCCCTAAAAAAATCGGATTTTGTGGGAAAATTGAAGGGTATTTCGGTCATTTGGCTGAATTAGTACTTAATTAAAACCTATCGGAACTATTGCCCCAGCTCAAAAACCCGACACCCCGTTTTCTTCTTCTGCGCAGGTAGGGCAGCGCTGCTCGCCACGATGGCTGCTGCTCCTCGCCTTTCTCTCCCGTTTTCTTCTTCTGCGCAGGTAGGGCAGCGCTGCTCGCCACGATGGCTGCTGCTCCTCGCCTTTATCTTTGCACACGACAACGACGAGCCTTTCTCTTGGCCGACTCCATCAACGACATCCTCAACGCGATCAACGAACTCCTCATCTTCTCATCTTCAACGGGGACTCCTCAAACATCTGGTAAGATCCATCGCTTCTGGAGCCCTAGCCAACACCACACCCTTCAATGAGTTTTGAGATGTTCTTTTTACTATTTTACAGAGATCAGCGGGAGTGAGGAATCATGCCGCCCAAGCCGCTGGACTATGAATCCCTCAACGACAATGTGAAGAAGGTGGCGTATGCAGTCAGGGGAGAGCTTTATCTGCGAGCTTCCGAGCATCAACGGTCAGACCTCTGCCCTAGAAGACATCAACGTTCCTCCTCCACCGAAGCCATGTTTCCTTCTGGGACGCACGGGACGCACGGCTCTCCGCCGGCAGCACGATGCTAGATCTAAGGTCCGTTTTCTATTTTCGTTTTCAGATGTGAGGTTCGTTTCTATTTTTTTTTCAGATCTGAGCTTCGTTCTCTATTTTTACTTTCAGATCCAATGTTTGTTTTAGGTGTTTATTTTCTATTTCATTTTCTGATTCCAGATTTGACAGAAATAGATTTTCAATTTTGTTTTCTATTTCAGTTTCATCTGCTTCAAAGGAAATCGATTCCTTCTCGGAGCCCGCTCAGATCTGAACCATAGTTAAGGTACGACCTCTCCTCTCCTCTGTATTTCGGACTTCTTTTGTATCTTTTTGATAGAATATTTTTTCTTCTTCTCCTGTCATAATTGCTTCACCACAGAAAAGCAAAAACTGATATAAATTGTAATCCCAACTTGAATGTATTACGAAAAACGGACCTCTCCTCTCCTCTGTAAAACGGAGTCTGGATGTTTGCATCATTTTTTTTTCCTTTTGCTATAAACAGTCCCTTCAAGAGTAGGGTGAGCAGGTTTACACCTTTAAAGGAATCAGCACGCTTTCTACCATACTATTGCAAAAAATGTCATTTATAAGAAAATATATGCATCTAATATTGAGTAAAAAAACAGATATAAGCCTAAATTCAATGCCTCTATCTTTTAAATTGAACAAAGGGAAGAAAAAAGGGTGTGAGCATTGTTAATATCAAGAAATTAATCCAAAAGAACTTTATTCTGCACATATTCTTTTATATGCATCCAAAAGAATTAAAGTTTAGGTCATCATTCCACACAAAAATCATGAAATAAAAATTCATCTAAAAAATCTTAATCCTATATTCTGCTTGGGTGATTTACAACCGTCGGATTCTTCCTTTAAGTTATTTTAAAAACCAAGAAACGAACATCTGCCCCCATATCCCTCCCGATATCCCTAACCCTACACCCAAGACTCAAACGACGAATGTTGCCTCCCGTGCGAATGTCTGCACCACGACTAATGACGCCCACACAACAAATGTCGCACGCACGACAAATGTCGCTCCACGACGATGGTAGCCCCCACGACGAATGTCGCCTCCCGTGCAAATGTCGCCACCACGACTAATGACGCTCCCACGACAAATGTCGCCCCACGACAAAGGTCGCCCCCACGACAAATGTCGTCCCCTCGACAAATGTTGCCGCCTCAGCCAAATGTCGCCCCCTCGACAAATGTTGCACCCTCGACCAATGTCGCACCCACGACGAATGTTGCCCGCACGGGGTCCCCCGTGCACGACTGCTTGTATATATTATGTGTTTGTGTTTATATATGTCAATTTTAATTCTGTCGTACCCTAAACTTTTGAATTCTTATTCTTTTATATTTTTGTACCACCGCACTGAACAAGTGTCGTACCCATACCAGTGCTTCATAGGACCCAGCATAGTCAACATCGTAGTATGCAATGAGAGATAGAAGTAGAAAGCTTGTACACTAGTTATTGTCCCAGAGCATTCTTCAAGTATCTAAGAATACGCTCGACCGCCTAAAGGTAAGAGATCCGGGGAGCATGCATGAAACGACTAACCACACCGACCGCAAAGGAAATATCGGGTCATGCGACAATAAGATAGATTGGTTTACCAACAAGGCGTCGATAATACTCAGAATCAGGAAAGAGTGGATCAAAGTCTGAGCCATAGGTAGAGAGTTGGTGATTCACATCCATAGGTGTATCAACAAACTTACACCAAGAGTAGTTGTCATCATGAAGTAGATTGATGCAACCCCCATCGTATCATTTATTTTATTATTGCACCCGTTATTTTTGTCGAACATGTCCCGGCGCGTTTGACTTCTTTATGTTATGTTGAGTTGTAAGTGCATGTTATTGGCGCTTTGGGTAATTTTGTTTCGCGCATGTTGCTCGCGCAATTTTGTTTAACTCATTGGTGGGACCGACCAACGAGACCTTAAATGCATAGGTCCGATAATTTAGAGATAGATTAGTTTAGAGCATGCTTAATTTTAATTAACTATTTTAATCTAAAGTGTTTAATGTATGAAATCAGCCCGCTGGAAATGGCCCATCTATTCAAAGCCCATTTCCCCCACTCTTGAAACCCTAAATGCTTCTTATATAAGATTATGATAACCCCCTTTTGAAGGCATCCTCGACAGACCCTTCTGAAAAAGAGATTTCTTTCTGATTTCGGAAGGAAGTGTCTGCCCTAAGTCTCCCGACTCTCATTTAATTGTTCGTCGGTCACTCCCCAAGACCCTCCTGCAACAGTGAGCTAGCAACTGAAACCTCCTCAGCATCCCTGCCATCCTGTTCGACGGAAGTTCCCGACGGCCCCATTTCCTACTCTCTCTGGCACGCCTATTGTCATAGAGGACGACAAACCTCCTAGATTTCGGCAACCCCTCATGCATGATCCTTTTGGCAGCTCTAGTGCGTCTACGACACTCTTACTCCTTCCAGCAGGGCGCGGTCGTTGTTCCTTAACTAAGTGTTTCTGCCAGAGCCCGTCCAGTTTTTTGTGGGCTTTCGTCTGTCGGATTCTAGCTTATCAGTGTCCTCCAGGTTGACCCGAGCCCCGCCGACCCTTCCCTGCCAGCCTCCAGTACAGTCGATGCTACTCCCCCATGATATACCTAGCCATCCTCCTACTCTCAATCTGATGTTTATTTTATTGTGTCAATATTTAAATGCATAGGTAATTAAAAGAGCTTGCCTTAGCTAATTGTATTTTCTGATTACCGTTTATTTTCATTTCTGAAATACCCACCACCTAATTGTTATGCCTGTGGAATTAGTATTTGTGGCGTTATCATGTACGTGTGGTAGCCTTACATTCGCGAGCGACGTCTAGGTCGTTTTATCTGTCTAAAATAGCCGGCGAGTTCTCGTGAGCCGCAATTATTTTAAAAGATCGCATTTTATTATGTTGAAAATCTACGACCCCCACCTTGGTTCACATCATAAATCGAGGCAATATTTCGGCCGAGATAGGACAAGACATCAGGTCATCAGGCTACCTCAATCACCAAAAAGTATCGGAGCCGGCCCAAAACTTTAGTTTGGAATTGAGAGACTAGGTGTTTCTTGATTTGAGTAACGCCAGAAAGATTATCACCCGTGATAAGAATATCATCACCATAGACCAGAAGAATCACAGTGTCTAATGGATGTCGACGAACAAACAAGAAGAAGTTTGTCAAGCTCTGCGTGAAGCCACAATCACAAACAACCCAGCTAAACTTATCAAACCATGATGGTGGAAGATTGTTTGAGACCATAGAGTGATTTCTTCATATGAAAAACTATGGACTCACACGTGGTTGCATAACAAGAAGGTTGTTGCATGTACACATTCTCCATAAATTCATCATTAAGGAAGACGTTCTTGATGTCAAGTTGATGCAACGACCAATGTTGATGGACTACAAGAGAAATTAAGATCCGGATGGTGTTGAGTTTCACAACTGGAGAAACAGTCTCATCATAATCAAGACCGTGTTGTTGAGAAAATCCTCGGATATCAAGATGGGACTTGAGGTGATCAATCATCCCATCAGGTTGATGTTTTACGGTGAAAACCCACTTACAGCTTACCACAAACTGATTAGGAGGACGAGGAACGAGGTACCAAGTATGGCTGGCACAAAATGCAGCAATTTCCTCATCCATTGTCGTCTGCCACCCCGAATACTGAAGGGTCTCCAGCACAGTAGATTGGGTAGAAATAGAAGACAAAGAAGTTGCAAACCTAGGTTGGTTAGAGGGCAGACAATGCATGGAGACATAATTAGAAAGTGGATGGGCAGTAGAGGATGGTGTCGAGTCAGCAGCGCAAGAACCATCAGCAGTAGGCGAGAGCAGGGTCTATACTCCAGATCGAGAACGACGACGAGTGTGAACTCGAAGAGGAGGGGCCGACGCAGCTTTTGGTGCTGGGAGGAGAGGAGGAAGAGAAGAGTGGGCAGGAGAAAGAGGACGTGGTATAGCAGGGACCGGCGCAGCCGGTGTGGAGGGGAGATGAAGAGGTTGGTTCTCAAAAAAGGTCACATCGGCAGATGTAACAAGTTTTTTGAGTAGAAGGGAGTAACAGGAATACCCCTTCTGGGTGCGCAAATACCCAACAAACATAAATTGAGTAGCACGATGAGCCAACTTGTCCGCGTGCGCGGGGGAGGGGGGACAAAACAGACGAAGACACAGGGAATCAAGAAGGAACGTTCGTTGGAAAATAAGATAAAGAGAGGTGTTGTGAATTTGAGAACTGACGAAGGAATGTGGTTGGTGAGATAGCAGACGGTAGAGACAACAAAGTGACAGTAGGTGGTGGCGACTGACGACGTGCGTCTGGAACATGAGAGAGTAGGCAACTTCGAGAAGATGACGATTTTTTCGCTCGACAACACCATTTTGTTGAGGTGTGTAAGCACAACAGGTTTGGTGGAGGATACCCAATAGAATACAAATCCCCTGAAATGCATGCCCAGTGTAATTGTGTGTATTATCAGTGTGAAGGATTTTAATAGAGAGTAAAAATTGCATTTTGGTTTCAACTTCAAAGGAGCGAACTAGAGTCAGAAGCACAGAGCGATCGTGTATCGGGTATAACCATGTCATGTGAGAGTGATCGTCAATAAACGTCAGAAAATAACAAAATTCAGATACACTACTAGTTTTATAAGCACCTCAGATCTCAGAATGCACTAAATTAAAAAGAGCAGAGAACTGAGTACAATGAGAAAGGAAAACAGAATGTTGTTTTCCCATAAATACATGATTCACAATCAAAACAAGATAAAAGAAAATCTGGAAGAGCCTTCTGGAATCTGGAGGATGGGAAGATGAACATGACCAAGACGTCGGTGTCAATCAACAGAGCTGACAAAAGAGAGAGCGGTCGGGAAAAGATCCAGAGTTTAAAGTCCATTTAAAAGTCTCCCTCTACCAATGGTAGTCTGCGTTTTCCGATTTTGCACAAAAGTAGAGAAAAAAGTGATTAATCGGTCATGCCCTTGAGTAAGGCGGCTGACGAAAAGTAGATTAAAGCAAGAGCCAAGAACATGAAGAACGAAGCAAAGAGAGTGAGAGGGGGGTTAACAACACATTGTCATAGCCAATAACCAGAATGGTGTCGTCACTTTCCACCATAATGAACTTAGGACACGAAGAGTCTGAGTGCTGAGAAGGCATTGTCGGAGTAATGTGATTGGTGGTACCTGAGTCCACAATCGAAGTGGGACTATAAGGCAAACATGAGGTACCTTCGTTGGGGAAGGAGGCAACATAGTTGGAAGGGCAAGAGATTATGGCACGAAGATTTTGGAGTTTCTCGCGTAAGCTGTTAATGTCAGCACAGGGGGAGCAAGGCCCATCAACAGCATGGGAGGCATGCGATAAAGAAGAAGCTGGCGGTGGGAAACAATGTTTCTGAAAGCAAGTAGCCTCAGTGCGATTGGTCCGACCACAATGGGTACACAGGCGATGGGGTTATCCCCTAGAGCGATGGAGACCATCACGCTCACCACCCCGAGATCCTGAACGGCCTCCACGAGCAAGAGAAGGTGGAGCTCTGCTGTCAGAACCACGGTGGAGGAGAACCGACGGGGAGGGCACCATGAGTTTAGGGGGGTATCACCTTCAATAACACGGAACCGCACGGAGCCAAAAATGTCGAGGTAATAGGTGCAACATTCGTGCCCATAGGGAGCGGGTCCTCAACTAACGAGACCGCGAGAGCTCAAATTGAAGAGGGTTGGGCAGTTTCAACAGAGGTGCGGAGAGCACACGGGATATGCGGTATTAGTATGAGTGATCGTAGGAGAGCACAGGAGGCGTGGTCTCGGAGGGCTCAGAAGGTGCGGTCACAGGAGGCCCGGTTACTGGAGGACGCAGGTGCTGAGTTTTGCAGATTCAAGGGGTGAGCAACGAGCTTGGAGTATTTAGCAGGCTTGGAGGACTCACAAGAGAAGCGGTCTCAATGGGATCAAAGCAAGAAACCGCACGGTGAGGTAACCGCAAGACTCGGCTATGAAGTAGGTGCGGCAGGAGGCCGCATGAGAATGAATCTGCAAGGCTGCGCGAGCAAAAGTGGCGGGCAAGTAGGAGAAGCGGCGGACTCAACACAGGGAGTTTGCAAAATTACGAAATCTAGGTGGACTTGTAGGAGCTATGGCTGACAGGAGAGTTGTGGCAGGTCCCAGTAGGCAGCGGAAGGAGCCAAAGAAGCAGGAGGCGGTGGAAAAACATGCAAAGGGAGCAAGCCGGTCAAGAGAGCACGCACGCGGGCTCAGAGGGAGCGAGCACACAGACTTAGGAGGGGATGATGAACGAGGGCTCAAGCCAGTTACGAGAGTGTGATCTCAATTGAAAAAAAAAACTTCAGGATTCGTATTGGCTCTGATAACATGTACGAAATTATAATTAGGAAAATAAAAAGGAGGCAAATATAAATTATTCTCCTTGAATTAAAATTACTTGGAACACATGTACAAGATGCACCTTATACAGAGAGAAGGAGCTAAGAATGAATACGAGGCGTGAGATTAAAGGAGCCTAAGAGAGAAATGAGCCCAATGAGCCATTTATCCATGGGCCAAGTACAATGACTATGAATAAACTATTTATAGGTTTTCTCCAACACAAAGATACATAAATTATTGCATTTGAAACTACTAACGCCAAACAGGAATTGCTCCATCCGTGAAAACCGAAAAGAAAGTAAGTTGAGAAACCCAAAGGAAGTAACTGAAGTTAGTGATATCATTTACGGTCCGTTCGGTTCGCCGTTTTTGCTCCTTTGGTTTTGGTTTTCACCATTAATAATTTTTTTTCACGTGTTTGGTTGGAAAGAAGTGGGGTGGGAATTGGAATTGAAGAAAATTGTGTGATGTAATAGAAAGGTCGACTTTGAGTGGACGCTCTAAATGCAATCCTAAAGTGATGAGAATAATGACGATGCAAGAATTGGTCCGCTAAAAATTACAACAAAAATTAATTATTATAAAAAATACAGAGGCATGAGAAATCAAGAAATTTATTTAATTAAAGAGAAACAAGCGTATTCGCAAAATGAACGAGGCACGTGTACAACCCTGTGTCCGGCGAGCGGGCCCAGCCCGGGAGGTTGAGCGGGCCCGGCCCCGCGACCCGCGCCAGGGCGGCAAAACGGGCTATACGGCAGGAGGGCTGACCCGCTCCCGCCCATCTCAGGCGAGCGGGCTGGCGACCCGCGGCGAGCGAGCTGGACCCGCGGTTGGCGACCCGCCGGCCAACCCCCCCCCCCCCCCCCACACACGCGATCAGGCTGCCGATCCGCTCGGCAGAAGACATGCAGCTCGCCCATACCGGCTCGCACTCGCCCAATGAGGATAGGCGAGCCCCAGAGCCAGGTCGCGCCCGCCTCCCGCAGGTGGAATCGGAGGCGAACTGACTCCCCATGGGTGCGAATAGCTATTCAGAACAGCGGAGCCTGGCTGTTGGCAGACCAGGTTGGACTGCGCATAGCTATCCAAAACAGCGGAGTTTGGTTGTTGGCAGACCCAACCAGGGGCTTTTTTGGTATTTCCAGGTCAGTCCTTTTGGTTATTGGCAGTTCAGATTCTGAAAATCTATAAATAAGACCCAAGGGGTACCTCAGAGGGGACGCTTTTTGAGTGCCTCCTTACTCTCATTTTCAAGCGTTCTCTGAGGGTACCTTAGCTCGGCTCTTGGCTAAGGAGGGGAAGCGCTCAGAGATCTTCCGGGTTTGTGGTGGGACCTCTCTGCCGAGCCCTTGGGTCTGTTTTCTCTTGTCTCTCTCGTTGTTTTTCTTGCAGGAGCAAAGTAGGCGCGAGACCACCCCTTCCCCAAGGGTCGAACTCCACAAGAGACCGGATTCCGGTTTCAACATTTTGGTGCGGTGAGCGTGGACAGTGGTCAGTGCAGAAAAGCTTCGGCGAGCTCAATGACGGGAGGTCAAGGATCCGACAGGCAGAACTCGCCGCCCCCTCCGCCTCTCGCAACAGTGGGAATGTTTGAAGACTTCAGGAACGAGGTGCTGGACCTCGTCAAGATCGCACTCGGCGTGCGGGCCGAGTGCTCGACTCGGCAGCCCAGATCGCGGCCGCCCCCTCTTTAGGCGAAGACGCTCCTGGCAGGCGAGCCGGGAAGGAAGTGGCTGAGGAAGGCCGGGGGAGCGAGCTCTCGGGGCGCGAGCTCTTCCCCGGCTCGGCAGGCCGAGGTCGATTCGGCGAGTTGGGCTCGCGGGACTCGTCGGCTCGCCCGGTGGTTGGAAGCAGTCCATTCAGCGAGCTGGTCTCCTCAGCACCAGTGCCAGAAGGGTTCAGGGAGCCCGAGATGACCTACTACACCGGGAAGGGAGACCCGGTTCAGCACGTCCAGTGGTTCGAGGACGTAGTCTCCATCCGTCAGATGTCGGATGGATTCAAGTGCCGTCTCTTCGCCATCACCCTCCGAGAGAAGGCAAGGGAGTGGTTCCACCAGCTGCCGGCTAGTTCCATTTATTGCTTCGAAGACTTGCGTCGGGGTTTCATGTTGAGGTTCACTACCTCAAAGAAGAGGAAGAAGGAGTCTGAGTCCCTGTTCCACATAAAGCAGGGGGTGAACGAGACGTTGGGGAGCTATGTGGATCGGTTCCAGGAGGAGGTTACCCAGGTCCAGGAGATGCCGGGCCACAGTCTGATGATGGCCTTCACCCTGGGCCTGCAGCAGGGTTTCTTCCGCATGGAGCTGAAGAGAATTCCCCCCCTCTCCTACGAGGAGCTGATGGAGAGGGCGGCGAGAGAGGTCGACGGGGAGGCGTCGAACCCGGAATTTGCAAGGAAGTTGGCCAGGTGGGCGACTGAGGAGGAAAAGGAGTCGAAGGGAGGAAGAGGACAGGAAGAGAGAAGGGGGGAGCTTAGGCAAAGGGAGCAGAGGGAGCAGAGGCAGCCCCAATGGCAGCAGCCGCCGAGGTGGGGGCACCAGGAGCCCGACCGTCGGCTGGGCTGGAGGCCTGAGTGGCAGGGGCAGGGGCCACAGAGGGGGAACTTCGGAAGGGGTCACTATCAGGGAAGACAGGACCAGTTCCACCCACCGGGCTGGAGGCAGGGTCAGAGGCCCCGGCTCCCCGATCAGGAGGAGGCCATGGCCATAGCTCTGGGAGCCAGGAGGGGGATCATGAGAAGGAGGAGAAGGGAGTTCAGGGTGGAGCTGCCCTACTGCGACTTCCATCAAGAAGAGGGGCACGCAACAGCCACATGCCCAGAGTTCTTGGAGATGAGAGGGAACAGGGGGCGGCAGCAGCAGCAGGAGGAGGCGCGGCAGGAAGTGAGGATCGAGGAGGTCCTGCCTCGGGCGGAGGAGGATCGCTGTGAAGACCGGGTGGACGTGGGGACCCGAGGAGGGATCGGAGTGATCCACGGGGGAGTGGGGATCGAGGCTTCCCGCAAGGCAAGTCTCCACACCATGTACCGGCGGAGCGTCGCCTCTACGTCCCAAACCCCGCCGCCAGAGGAGAGGATCACCTTCTCCAGAAGTGATATGCCAGACCACGAGGATCCGTTCTGTGATGCGCTGGTCATCAAGGCCGCCATCGAGAACTTCACTGTCTCTCGAATCCTCGTGGACAATGGGAGCTCCGTGAACGTCGTCTTCAAAAAGGCGTTTGACGCGATGCAGGTGGAGGCTAAGAGGGTGCTGGCCTCGGACGGGCCCCTATTCGGGTTCTCGGGAGAAAGGAAGGAGGTAGAGGGAGGAGTCGGCCTCCATGTCACCCTGGGGGGCAGTCCCGAAACTGCAAGTTCGTCATTGTGGACGCCCCCAGCAGCTACAGTGCAATCTTCGGGAGGCCCCTGATCAGCGCCTTCCGCTGCGTCCCCTCGTCTTTCCATCAGTGCTTGAAGTTCAACGCTGAGGGGGTGCAGGTCAGGGTTAGGGGGGACCCGAAGGTGGCACGGGAATGCTACGTCACCGCGGTGAACACCATCTCTTGGCAGGAAGGAGCGAGGAGATGGGGCGGAGGATGGAGGAGGACGAGCAGGAAGCCGGAGAGGTGGAGCTGGGGGTGAAGGGCTGCGCAGAGAAGGCGGAAGGAGGGGGTTTGGAGGAAGTGGTCGAAGTAAGGACCGTGAGAGGGCAGCTGGAGGTAGAGGTCCCCGTTCTGGAGGAAGGGGGCGCCGAAGGATGGGGGGAGCAGTCCAGGCTGGAGGCCGCAGAGGAGGTGGTGGAGCTGGAAGTGCTCACCCGCGGAGGCAGGGTGGAGAAGATCTGCGTCAGCGGGGGGCTGACCCCGGAGGACCAGGGCAGGATGCTGGAGTGCATCCAGAAGAACGTGGACATCTTCGCCTGGAGCGCCGCGGAGATGCCGGGGGTTGACGCGGACGTGGCTTGCCACCGCCTCAACCTGGACCCGGGAACACGCCCCGTCCAGCAGAAGAAGAGGTCCACGGCGGACAAGCTGGCGGAACCCATCAGGGAGGAGGTGGCGAAGCTTCTCAAAGCTGGCTTCGTGTCCGAAATTCAGTACCCCGGCTGGGTCTCCAACGTTGTGATGGTCAAAAAAGGAGACGGCCGCTGGCGGTTGTGTATCGATTTTTCCCTTCTTAATAAAGCTTGTCCTAAGGACTGTTACCCTTTGCCTCGGATCGACGCGCTGGTTGATTCAGCCGTCGGCTTTTCTGTAATGAGTTTTTTAGATGCCTTTTCAGGTTACCATCAGATCAGGATGCACCCCCGGACATCAAGGATGTCTCATTCATCACAGGGGACGGTTGCTACTGCTACAAGATGATGTCGTTCGGGTTGAAGAACGTCGGGGCCACCTACCAAAAGATGATGGATAGGGTCTTTAAGGAGCAGAAGGGAAGGAACTTGGAGGTGTACGTGGACGACCTCATGGTCAAGAGCCGGGATGTGGATTCCCACCTCCGGGACCTGGAGGAGACGTTCGCCACCCTGCGCAGATATAAAATGCGGTTGAATCCCCTTAAGTGTGTTTTCGGGGCTAGCCGGGGGAAGTTCTTGGGGCACCTCCTCACCCCCGCGGGGGTCGAGCCGAATCCAGACAAGGTCAAGGCTATCCTGGAGCTGGGGCCCCCGCGGAATACAAAGGAGGTCCAACGGTTGACAGGGAAGCTAGCAGGACTGAGCCGCTTCCTTTCTCGGGCAGGGGAGAAGTGCTCCCCCTTCTTCAAAACGCTGAGGGGAGGTCAGAGGTTCGAATGGACTAAGGAATGCGATGAGGCGTTCCAGGCCCTCAAGGCGCAGCTAACACAGGCCCCGCTGCTCCAGGGGCCGAAGGAGGGTGAAGACTTGTTCTTATATCTCGGGGTCGGGGCAGAGGCCTTGAGCTCCGTCTTAGTACGTGAAGAGGGGAAGAGGCAGCTCCCCATTTATTATGTCAGTCGGGTCCTGAGGAAGGCCGAACTCCGGTATCCGATCCTGGAGAAGCTTGCATTCGCATTAATCATCTCGGCCCGGAGGCTGCGGCCTTACTTCCAGGCGCACTCGATCCGAGTAGTGACCGACCATCCTCTCCGCAACATCTTCGAGGGGGTGGAGCACTCAGACCGGCTGGCCAAGTGGTCGGTGGAGCTAAGCGAGTTTGACGTCTCCTTCGTTCCGCGGCTCTCGATCAAAGCTCAGGCGATGGCCGACTTCCTGGCCGACTATGTGGTAGAAGTAGCAGAGGAGGAGCTCACTTGCCCGACTCCTTGGAAGGTGAGGGTGGACGGAGCCTCAGGAAGGCATTCTCTCGGGATAGGAGTGGTTCTGGAGAGCCCTCAAGGGACTCAGATTGAGCAGACGGTGGTGGTGCATTTCCCCATTACCAACAACCAGGCCGAGTACGAAGCAGTGATAGCGGGGCTGCGCCTGGCCAGAGAGCTGGGGGTGCTGGACGTGGAGGTCCTAACCGACTTCATGGTGGTGGCTTCCCAGATCAACGGGGAGTTCGAGGCAAGGGAGCCCACTTTGCAATTATACTTGGCCAAAGCGAAGGGGGTCATAGGGACCTTCCAGACCTTCTCCATCCGACACGTGCCGAGGGGAGAGAATGAACAGGCCGACCGATTGGCGAAGCACGGCCCCCAAGCAGGGGGCACCATCACCGACCTGTTTCGCCCCTCCATCGAAGAAGGAGAGCTCATGGAGATCGATCAGCAGCCTTCGTGGATGGATCCAGTAGTAGTTTTCCTCTCCACGGGAGAATATCCGGAGGGGGTGGACAGGAAGAAGCTAAGGCACAAGTCAGCTTACTACCTCCTTAAGGACGGGCAACTGTACCGGAAGACCCTCTCCGGGATGTTGGCTCGCTGCGTAGCCGAGGGTGAAGCACAGAGGATCCTAGAAGAAGTCCACTCCGGGGAGTGCGGGAGTCATTCCGGGAGCCGGACCTTGGAAGGAAGGATAGTCAGACAAGGGTATTTCTGGCCCACCCTGGGCCGGGACGCCGCAGAATTCGCAAGGAGATGCCATAAGTGCCAGCTATTCGCCCCCCTCCAGCTACAGCCGGCCCAACAACTCAAGAGTATCACGGCCCCTTGGCCCTTTGCAATCTGGGGAATGGATTTGGTTGGACCGTTCCCCCAGGCCAGCGGCCAGCGAAGGTTCCTCCTAGTGATGATCGACTACTTCTCAAAGTGGATGGAGGTGAAGGCGTTGGCCAAGGTGACCTCCCAAGTGATCAGGAACTTCGTCTGGGGGGAGATCATCTGTCGCCACGGGATGCCGCAAGCCATCGTCACCGATAACGGACCCCAGTTCGCCAGTGCCGAGTTCACCAGCTTCTGCGAGCAGCTTGGAATCGACCTCAGGTTCGCCTCGGTCCATCACCCCAGGAGCAACGGGCAGGTGGAGGCGGCGAACAAGATCATCGTCAATCTCCTCAAGAAGAAGGTGGAAAACTTGAGGGGGAGCTGGGTGGAGCAGCTCCCCGCCGTTCTTTGGGCCCTTAGAACCACCCCAAACACGGCCACGGGGGAGACCCCCTTCAAGCTCTCCCATGGGTGCGAGGCGGTGCTCCCCATAGAATTTGAGGTCCAAACGCCGCGAGTCGGAACGGCCAGGGAGGGCCGAGAGGAATGGCAAGCCGAGAACGGGGAGGGGCTGAGACTCTCCCTTGACATGGTAGAAGAGTTGAGGGATCTTTCGGCCATCCGACAGGAGGAGGTCAAAAGGAGGATGACAAAATAATTTGACAAGCATGTCAGGGTCAGGCAGTTCGCAGAAGGGGACCTGGTGCTGAAGAAGGTGGACGCGACAGGGAGATCAGCATCCGTAGGGAAACTCAACCCCAGCTGGGAGGGACCATTCATTGTGAAGGAAGCTTTGAGGTCAGGGGGCTATCGGCTCCAAAATGTAGAGGGCGAGGCCCTGAGTCTCACCTGGAGTGGAGACGACTTGAAGAGGTTTTTTCTCTAAGCTCCTGTAAGCGACGCGATTTGTTATAATGAAGTCTTTCTTCTCTTCCCCCCTCAGGATTGTCATGTCTAGCTTGCTCAGAAAAGTGGAATGAGCTTGGACCCCGAGAAGATCCCGCTGCCAGGCTCCCACCTAGCTGGCAGGGCCGGAAGTCACTCGGTGCCATCCCTAGCCTCGAGAAGATCCCGCTGCCAGGCTTCCACCTACCTGGCAGGGCCGGAAGTCACTCGATGGAATGAGCTTGGACCCCGAGAAGATCCCGCTGCCAGGCTCCCACCTAGCTGGCAGGGCCGGAAGTCACTCGGTGTCATCCCTAGCCTCGAGAAGATCCCGCTGCCAGGCTTCCACCTAGCTGGCAGGGCCGGAAGTCACTCGATGGAATATGTTTGGACCCCGAGAAGATCCCGCTGTCAGGCTCCCACCTATCTGGCAGGGCCGGAAGTCACTCGGTGTCATCCCTAGCCTCGAGAAGATCCCGTTGCCAGGCTTCCACCTAGCTGGCAGGGCCGGAAGTCACTCGATGGAATATGTTTGGACCCCGAGAAGATCCCGCTGTCAGGCTCCCCCCTAGCTGGCAGGGCCGGAAGTCACTCGGTGTCATCCCTAGCCTCGAGAAGATCCCGCTGCCAGGCTTCCACCTAGCTGGCAGGGCCGGAAGTCACTCGATGGAATATGTTTGGACCCCGAGAAGATCCCGCTGCCAGGCTCCCACCTAGCTGGCAGGGCCGGAAGTCACTCGGTGTCATCCCTAGCCTCGAGAAGATCCCGCTGCCAGGCTTCCACCTAGCTGGCAGGGCCGGAAGTCACTCGATGGAATATGTTTGGACCCCGAGAAGATCCCGCTGCCAGGCTCCCACCTAGCTGGCAGGGCCGGAAGTCACTCGGTGTCATCCCTAGCCCCGAGAAGATCCCGCTGCCAGGCTTCCACCTAGCTGGCAGGGCCGGAAGTCACTCGATGGAATGTGTTTGGACCCCGAGAAGATCCCGCTGCCAGGCTCCCACCTAGCTGGCAGGGCCGGAAGTCACTCGGTGTCATCCCTAGCCTCGAGAAGATCCCGCTGCCAGGCTTCCACCTAGCTGGCAGGGCCGGAAGTCACTCGATGGAATGGCTTAGTAGGCGATAACCTGCAACCCAGAACAAATCACGATGCCAGACTCCCACCTAGCCGGCGAGGCCGGGAATTACTCGAAAGGCATGAGCAGCAGGTCGGAATCACAAGAGTAAGTCAGAAAAAAGGGGGAAAAGGGCCTAGCATAGCCTCACCCTCAAGCCCCAAATAAGGCGGCCGAGTAAACGCAAAGGCCTGGGCGAGAGCCCGCAGGGAATTAGGCATACGGCTGAGGGACGAGCCGGCTCGCCTCGCTCGAGGGACGAACCGGCTCGCCTCGCTCGGCGGACGGGCAGCCGCCTCGTCCGAGCCGGGCCGCAGGGGCAGGTCGCGCCATCCGGCAATAACAGCGTTGGAAAAATAAGCGGGCGAGAGAGCACTTATAAAAAGAGCAATGGCTAAAAAACACGAAGTATAGGCGCAACCCACGCATACATCTCAAAACAAACAGATATACATAATAATGTTCATCTGAAAAGTAAATTACAAAAGGCAGGGAAGACGCGGGATCTGGGTCGAGAAATCCTAAATGGGCTGGAAGTCTTTGTCGCCAGGCTCCGGCACGGGGAGAAACAGCGCTGGCACCACGTCTTCCGCCGAGAGTCCCGCTGCCTCGCTCGTAAGCAGATCCGCGCGTCGCAGCGTTTGCATCGTGTATTTCGCTGCGCTGGCCGCGTTCTTTTGCATTAGCACTTCCAGGTCGTAGTCGGAGAGGTGCTCGCGCGGGCAGACCCTGCTGACGGGAGGAGGGACAGCGGTGGCGGCCTCCAGCTCGCGTACCCGCGCCTCCAACGCCGCCTTCTCTTGGCCAAGGGTGGCGATCTCGGCACCCATCCGGCTCGCCGTCGCCGCGTCCTGGGGAAAGGAATAAGAATAATCGTGATCCGTGCCCGCGAAAAGGGGGAAGGGTAATTCAGGTTGAGCACGTACCACCCCGCCCAGGTACTGCGCGAGGGTCTCCTCGGCAGCGTCGGCTCGCCCCCTGTGAAGGTCCGCGTCCGCCTGAGCGAGCTTTCGGGCCACTTCCTTCTCATCCGCCATCTTTTGGATGGACGCGGCGTTCCGCTCCACCTAGGTGCAGCGCCTCCCCACCATGTGAGCCAGCTCCAGACCGCGCAGCTGGGCCCGCGCGCTCTCATGAATCAGCACTCGCGTCTCCTCCTTGTCATAGATGGCGGCGTCTTCGCGCGAGTACAGGCCGAAGGAGAAGTTGTACGCCTCCCCGCCGATGGTATCCTGCTCCATCCAGCTCGGCAGCAGGGTCGAGATCATCGCGCGGTTCGACTCCTTATCCCACGCCAGGAGCAGGACGCCGAGCTCGTCCTGGTACCTCTCGCCGTAGCCGAAGTTGCGATGCCCTCTCGGCACCGGCTCCGCAGCAGCTTGAGACCCGCCCGGCGACGCGGAGGTGCTCGCCGCCCTGACCGGGGAGTCGCCGGTCGAAGCAACCAGCGGGGGCGAGGGGCCCTCAGTCGGCAGGACTGCGGGGGCCTTGCCCTTTCTTTGGCTCGCGGTGAGTTGTTGATCCACGTTCTTCGCCACCTTCGGCGGAGGGGCTGGCTGTCCGCCACCCGGCCGCTTCTTGGTCGGGACCGAGGGGATGTCGCGCTGGGCGGCATCCGCGGCCTGCGCACGGGCGAGAACCCCGGGGGGAATGCGAGCGCTCTCGTAAGGAGGGTGAAGAGGGATGTCGCGCTCGCCTGACAAAAGGAAGGGGTGAGATAAAGGAAGAAAGGGAATAAGGTATAACAGCGGCGAGTGACAAACCTCCCCCCGGCGGAACAGCGGCGAGGTCGTCAAGGTGGCGGCGCAGGAACGCAACCTCAAAATTCTTCCCAGCGAAGAACGGGCACAGGTCAGCTTCGTGACCGCCTAGGCTGGGGGGCCGGTAGCTCGCCTCGCTAAGTTGCACCGGCGAGAAGGGGACGTTGCCGAAGTCCCCTTTGACGAACAGGAATCTCTTGAGCCAATTGTGACTCTTGTTTACTGTCTCCCGCACCTTGAGGTGGGCGCTGGAGAAGTAGGCCGTCCCGTCTCGATTCGCCCGGAAGGAGAACAGCTTCCGGAACACGGCGAGGCTGAACTCCACTCGCTCCTCTCGCAGGAAGCAGGCGAACCCCACCATGACGGCGATGGAGTTCGGGGTCATCTGGCCCAGGACAACCCCGAAATACTTCAACACCTGTCGCACCTCGGGCCAGAGGGGGAGTCGCAGGCCCACCTCAAAGTGAGCGAGAGGGATGGCGAGCTCGTCCCTAGACAGGTCGTTGATCTTCTCCCCATCCCCGGGTCGCCTCGCGGAAAAGCCCGGCGGAACGTGGTCGCCAAGGACATCCAGGTACTCGCGCTCGGAGAGGACGGCACGAGGAAAATCGTGCTCGGAGAAGGTCCAAGCGCACTTGCTTCGGCCGTCCACGTCGCCGCCGCCTCCGCCCATTCCCATTGAGTCGCCGCCGAACGCGAGAAGAAGAGACAGAAGGCGAGCACAGACGGTACTCCGCGGGGAACGGGAAGCAGGAGGGTTTGGAATCGATGGAGAAATAAGGGCCGGCAGGGCCTATTTATAGGGAAAGAAAGAGGGCGGGAAACTTCCCGCCGAAAGATGGGGTGCGGATAGCCAAAAATCGGCCTGACGGTTCGACTTCTCGCACGCGACCGCACCTCAAAGGTCGCTCCGGCACGGCTCTCGCCCGGCTGCAACCGCGAGAGACCGGCGCGGGCGAGCCTCAACCCGCACCCGCACGCTGTTCCGCGCGAGACGGGAGACTCCCGTCCGGCGAGCTCCTCGGCTCGCCCTCGCCCCGATCTGCGCAAAAGGAAGAACAGACCTTTCCCTTAACCCGCCCACGAAAAACAATAAAAACAGCACGATAATTTCGATACGTCTCAGCAATAAAAGAGTTAGGCCCATAGGCGGGCTGAAAGAGTCGCTAGCGGTTACAAATACAAGATAACTGCGAAAGGACAACAACCCGGCGGTATCCCGCAAGCGAGGGGCAGAAGGCTGGGTCAGTACTCGACCCACTTCCACCTGTGCCGCCTCTTCGTTCCCGATCGCGGCGGCACGCGAGGATCGTGGTAATCGCGAACCGCAACCAGTTCCCGCTGAGCCATGCCGACCTGCTCCGTGGCGCTCCTAAGATGTCCCTCGGCCCGCGTTATATGCACGCCCGGCGAGGTGACGTCGTCGTCCTCCGCTTCACGCGGAGGGCCCTCCAAGGCCGCGAGCCGGGCCTCAGTTTCGGCCTTGTCTTCATCGACCCTCCTCATGATCTCCTTCAACAGCAGTGTGTGTTTCTGGAACAGCCGCGTCACCTGCCTCTTCATCCCGACCGCATCGGTCGGGTCGCCCAGGTAGTCAGAAACACTGTCCACGTCGGGCGGGGGCGAATACCCTTCGCTCATCTCGGTTTCAGAGGAGGCCCTTTTATAGCCTGCAAACAGGGCGAGTCAGAAGGAGCGAGCAAGAGACGAAGCCCAGCGGTAAAGACCAGCTCACCAGGGGTTGGCACGTCGCCCGCATCGGCGGATAGGCGGGAAGAGCCCGGCCGACCCCGAAAGGTTCCCCCCTCGAGGGTCTCGAGGGATTTTCCCAGTCCGTGGGAAGCCGGCGGGTGGGGGGTCTCCGGAGGTGGGCGGTCCAGACCTGGAGAACTCGCGACCTTCTCAGGCGACGGAGGAGGGGGACGATCCTCTCCCCGGTTCTCCACCCCCTCACAGGGAATTACCTGCAAAACAGAAAATCAGAAAGACAGCGATAATCCGCGGAAGGCCACGTACCCCAGGGACGACCTCAGCACCCGCCGCCGAGCTGGAAGCCGGGCAGTCACCCGCCAGAGAACGCCTAACAATCTTTCCCTTCGCCGGCCTGAAGAGAGGGCTGGAAGATCCGCGTACTAGCCATGGAGCGGCCTCGAGGGCCTCCTCCTGAGTCTGCAGGACCGCTGCCGCCAGGCGAGCTCGCACCTCTTCGCTAACCGGCATCGAGAAACAAAAGTCTGCTCAGAGAAAATAAAGGGATCTGGGGAGCCTCCTACAGGGGTCAGCGGTATGTATTTATAGCCGGACGGTGGGGGCCCACCAAAAGATTCTCTGCCAGCTCAGCACAGTGCTCGCCGAACACGCGGGTTGGATGATTCTTTCCGAGCTTGATTCAAGCTCGAAAAGAGCGGGGATTGTGTACAACCCTGTGTCCGGCGAGCGGGCCCAGCCCGGGAGGTTGAGCGGGCCCGGCCCCGCGACCCGCGCCAGGGCGGCAAAACGGGCTATACGGCAGGAGGGCTGACCCGCTCCCGCCCATCTCAGGCGAGCGGGTTGGCGACCCGCGGCGAGCGAGCTGGACCCGCGGTTGGCGACCCGCCGGCCAACCCCCCCCCCCCCCCCACACGCGATCAGGCTGCCGATCCGCTCGGCAGAAGACATGCAGCTCGCCCATACCGGCTCGCACTCGCCCAGTGAGGATAGGCGAGCCCCAGAGCCAGGTCGCGCCCGCCTCCCGCGGGTGGAATCGGAGGCGAACTGACTCCCCATGGGTGCGAATAGCTATTCAGAACAGCGGAGCCTGGCTGTTGGCAGACCAGGTTGGACTGCGCATAGCTATCCAAAACAGCGGAGTTTGGCTGTTGGCAGACCCAACCAGGGGCCTTTTTGGTATTTCCAGGTCAGTCCTTTTGGTTATTGGCAGTTCAGATTCTGAAAATCTATAAATAAGACCCAAGGGGTACCTCAGAGGGGACGCTTTTTGAGTGCCTCCTTACCCTCATTTTCAAGCGTTCTCTGAGGGTACCTTAGCTCGGCTCTTGGCTAAGGAGGGGAAGCGCTCAGAGATCTTCCGGGTTTGTGGTGGGACCTCCCTGCCGAGCCCTTGGGTCTGTTTTCTCTTGTCTCTCTCGTTGTTTTTCTTGCAGGAGCAAAGTAGGCGCGAGACCACCCCTTCCCCAAGGGTCGAACTCCACAAGAGACCGGATTCCGGTTTCAACAGCACGAATATTTTTAAGCACGCACAGAATAAACCTGCAAATTATACGGCCACGGATACTAATAACATATAAAATAAACATCCACTATAGGTAGGGTGCCAAAATAAACAACAATAGAAATAAAGAAACTCCAACTACAACTTACGCATGCAGGCAGCGGCAATAATGATTGTTTGTGGGCATCCAAGGTCATAGCAAGTGGGGAAGGCGTCAGAAGTGGAGTTCTGAACTGGTTATGTCTTGGGTGAGGCTGTGGAAGGAAGGTTTGGGAAAAGGGGGATTGATTTACAACTGTATGTTGAAGAGGTGATGTAGACCGAAATCTCAAATTGATTTTAAAATAATAAATTTGATTTCTCTTTTAAATATGTAATGTCAGAGGGATTCTTTTGAATAAATATAAGTGATATTCGTAAATGTGTGTATGAGTCACATAATCGAACGCAATTAACAACATGAAATAACTCTTCCACAAACTTACACGAGAGAAGAAAATGCGAGCATGTGAAAATTAACGACAAACAGGTAATGAGATAATTACGGCAAGCAAGCTCTGATTTAAGAGATTATGATAAATAAATAGCACAAATTTGACTAATTAGAAACAAGCAAGATAGTTTTGAGTTTATACCCCAGCCCATTAAGCAAGCAAGCATGGGACCCTCATAAAAAGGGGTTAAGAGAAAGGGTACGTCAGATCCGGAAGGCTCAGAGAGCTTCAGGGGTGGTCAAAACTAGCTTAAATGGTGAGGTGGGGGTGGTAGATGGCCAGGAGAAGGTGGAACAAAGGCAGATGGAAGATAACAGGGCCAAAAGCAGCCTCTGGTGTTAGGCGAGACTCAGGTTTGACGGAACTGACGACAGCTCCTTCGACTTTGTCGGAAGCTGACTGGGGGAGCCCAAGAAGGTTGGCGGCGGTGGTGGAGAGGACCGGAAAGGCGGCGTTTAACGACTGGGAGCAGAATAAAGCGACGCAGGGAGACAGGCGGTACTAGCAACGTGGGCCGACAACGTCGGGCGCAGGGCAACGCTGGATGCGAACCGAACAAATCAACAGAGATTGTTTAGTTCAATTCCAGCCACTGATAACATTGGGGAGGGTTAGATTATACAGGGAGGAATTAGGGTTTCTATAGCTATTGGCAAACATTTGGGATATTTTATAATGGTAGATCAAAATATGGAGGTTTTGAAGACAATGTGGAGGGGCTTCAAGGCGGGGTCAGCCGAAGGCATATGTGTCAATTAATAAAATGGTTAATTATTTCGAGTTTGCCCTAAACTAATCTATCGCCTAAATTATCGTACCTATATATTTAGGGTCTCGTTGGCCGGTCACATCGACGAGCCAAACAAAAGTTGCGCGGTACAAAATATAACAATCCAACTACGCACGAAGACATGCGCAGTAAAAGAAAATACATGTACGATAAATAAAAATAAAAAATGCACCTCGAGTTGCATCAATTCCCCCGGAGTTGAAAGGGCTCGACCCATCGAGAATGCAATGCAACCAATCACTATCAGATCCAAGGCGGTGGTTAGAGAGAAGCTGCATAGGTGTCTTGTTGATATCGTCGTCGCGACCCAAAACTTAGAAGTAACCTCTCATACCCAAAAACTCGCAATCCATTAACCAAATTTCATGCCAAATATTTAAATAAACAGTAATTATTAGAGGTTTTAGAGGATGACAGAGGCGGTGTGTGTAGCAAACAAGTGGTGGGAGGGAAAATGAGAAACAAATGGAATCAGGCTGTGGAATTAGTAACTCAAGACGCAACATACTCTTGCTAGGTAGACACTCACGATCGTCTGCTTGACCAGTATCGTCCATCACTTTGATTTCACCCGATGAAATCCCCCTCGGTCATAAAATTTTAAACAGATCCCAAGTATATTGATCAAGATCTTCCACAAAAACCCATGCAAACGGGTGTCCCGATGAGGAGTATAAAATCTACGGGTCATCTCAACTCTCCTCGTACGACTCGACCTAAAAATCTCAAACATCAAACGATCGAGGGGAGGTGCCTCAATGTGCTCGACTGCAACCAAGGAAAGACGATGTGGACTACACGCGTGCTCGTCGAATACAAAGTCAATAAAAGGTGGTGCTTCCAGAGCACCCAAGATAGATGACTCTCGAGAATCAGACGCCGCTTATTAAAGCGAGGGCCCAGGCCGAAGCATAGCACTAAATAGGAGTGATGTAGTGGATACTAACGGCGACGAAGTAGATGCTTGTGAGGTCCTCCCAAGTGCTCTAGGAACAAGACCATTCTTCTGTGGAAGAAGAATAATTTTGCGCTCATGATGATCAAAAGAATGAGAGTTCCTCACACCATCATGCAGGACATGTCTGTCATACTGTCATAGTCGTCCTAGAAGTATATGACAGACATCGATGGGGGAGATGTCGCATAGTACTGAATCTCGATAAACATCCCCGATAGAGAACTCGACCGGACAACGATGAGTAATGGGGATAGTCAAAGGACTACTAACCCCAGCTAGGTGGTACGGTTGCTCTCAGGGGCGCATCACAAGTCCCAACTTCGTCACCAGACGCTGAGACACAGTTTTTCATACTGTCGCTATCAATAATAATAGAACAGAAATGCTCCTGAATGCGGGCGGTAGTGCGGAAAATTTCCTTTCTCCGAAGATCATGCTCAGTGGTCTCGCCAGAGGTTACCAAACCAGAGTGAAGAACACAGACTAGGTGCTCTGTTTGCTCTCCCTCGACCTCGACGACGGTATCAGCTTCGAGCCGGGGTTCAAGCTAGGGGTCACTAAGGAAGACCCCATACTCAGGTTCACCTTCGGTGATGAAATCAATCACTGCGACAAACTGGCGTCGCGGACACTCAAAAGATTTGTGTCTAGGCTCAATGCACTTGAAGCATCGAAACACTCCAGTGTGGGGTCAGGATCCTACGGGTTCCTTACCCCGGGACGGGCCAGGGTGAAGAGTCGGGGCTCCAATAATGGCAAGAGGCGGGGAATCAGTAGTAGCAGATATGGGTGTAGGAGTGGTGGTGCTCGAAGTGGGTGTCAGTAGACTTAGGTCCATCAGTAGACCTCTGACCAAATGTCCTCTTCTGGAGAGCTTCCACTCGGCGTGCCCGACGGGAGATCTCTCCCAGGTCCCGGAAATTGTGTAGCTCTAACTGGTCTCGTATCGCGTACCGTAGTCCATTTAGATAACGGGTCACAACCATGTGGTCTTCCTCCTTCAGATCTAAGTGTGACTGGAGGACTAGGAACTCATTCGTGTATTCGTCGATGGTTTGTTTGTCTTGTCGTAGGTTGTGATACCTACGATACAAGGTCTGCAAGAAATCTGCGGGAACGTACCTCCTAGTTGAGCTATGAACTCAACTCAGGTGGTAATAGGTGGTTGCCTCAGAGTGTATCGCATACGCTCGACCTGCCCCCACCATGTGAGTGCGGGGCCCTTCAGCTGCAGTGTAGCATACTCCACCTGCTGGTGGGCAGGTGTGCGCTTCCAGCTGAGGAATCGCTCAAGTCGTTCGCACCAATCAAGGCAAACCTCAGGCTCTAGTGTGCCCTAAAAATCCCCAACATCTAGTTTAATACAGACATCCCACCTAGGGAAATTCCTATTATCTTGATTTGCTAGTTGAGGTTCTGGTGGTGGAGGTATAGAAGGTCGTGCAAGAGGAGCAGGGGGTTGTGCAGCAGGATCCCCTAAGTGGTAATGTGCTTCCAAGTTGTTGACCGTAGTGCGCAACCCTAACAAGACTTGGTTTGTGTCTCTCACAGAGAGAGTAAGTGTAGTGGCAACGGTCATAAGTTCTTTCATACGCTTTCCCATATCTCCTAAATTTCCCTCTAGGTGTTCCACTCTTGATCCCATGGATAAACCAGAATCCCCATAAGAAATTTCGGAAGAGCAAACCGCTCGGCTATCCCACAATAAGAGTGAGATATCCCAACAGCCACACCAAACTGATGTGAATCAGGGTGGGGGATGTAGTTTTGAACGATAATTAATTGCAATTTATTTAAAATAATTGTGGCGTGAAGGGAATCTAGCGGGATATTTCAACAACTAAAACGACCTAAGCGTCGCAAACACTCGCCACGCTATCGCACGATTGTGGCGACGTCATGAGATATAATTCCACGGGCCCAAAAATATAGTGGCGGACAATCGCACGTAAGAAACTACGGTAATCAGGCGATGAAATTAGTAGGGCAAGCTCTATTAATTAACCATTTTATATTTGAGCATGAAAATAACTAAAGTGTTGCGAGCTAGAGAGGTAGAGAGGTATACCAAAGGGCACGAGGTAATGGTCGGCTGGTGGTTGCCGGAAATAAGGGAGGCTGGCTGTGGAAGAGTCACTGGGAGCAGGTAGTTGATCTGGCGGCTGTAGCAAGCACTGGAACAGGGGAGAGCCGGCTGCAAGCAAGGAAAACGTCAGAGGTGTGCGAGATCTTTGCCAAACCAATTGAGGAAAGTGATCTATGCCAATAAATTGGGCAGGATCTATGCAAACCAATTGAGGAAAGTCCAGCCCTGCCTCCCACGGATTCAGTCATTCAATATGGTTGTTTATTAGAGGAAATATCAACATTTAGTCCTTACCTAAATTAGATGAGATTCCTAATATATTTTTATTTACCTAAATTAGTTGTACCTTGTAAATCTATAAATATAGTGAATATATGAAAGGCAACACATGCAGTTTTTACTCAAGTCTTTTCTCCTACCATTGTAATAATCTATTCTCTAACATGGTATCAGAGCCAAATGCCATGACTCCCGTTGCCGAAAATATCTCCACCTCCACTGTCCATACTCTCTTAACTCATGCTCCCACCACCACCCTGGAGTCCACTCTCCCTACCGTGAAGTCGATCCGACAAGATGTGTCGATTAAGCTCACATCGACAAACTACCTTCCATGGAAGACGCAGGTTCTTCCCGTCCTCCGTTCGCTTGGACTGGTCGGGTTCATTGACGGATCTGAAACCCGTCCCGACTCCGACAATCTCTCGCCAAACGCTGTCCAGTGGCATCGCCTGGATCAGAAGGTTTTTGCATGGCTCACCAACTCTCTCTTTGAGGCAGTCGTTACTCAGATCGGCACCTGTGCAACCTCGGCTGAGGTTTGGCACTCTTTGGAGGTGTTGTATGGAACTCTTACAAGATCCCGAATTCTTCAACTCAAATCGGAGCTTCAGTCCCTGTCCAAAGGGGCTCTTTCTATGGCCGACTACGTCCAACGGGTTAAATCTATCGCCCAAAACCTTGCTAGCGCCGGCAAAGCCATTGACGAGGATGACCTCGTCATGTGGCTTCTTCGCGGTCTTGGATCTGAGTTTGATCCCATTGTTGCAGCCATAAACCTCTCGCGGGACTCTCCCACGGTGGATGAAGCCACTGCTCTATTGTTTGATTTTGAGCTCCGACTCCAAACAACACGACGAGACATTGATCAACCCGCTGCGATGTACTCTGCTCGAGGCCGTGGTCGATCCCACGTTGGGAATCGCGGTGCTCGTGGTTGCGGGCAATTTGGTGGTGGTCGCGGTAGCAGTCGGGCTAGCCCTAGCCGCGACCTCCTTCACCTGCACCTTTTCATGGCGGTCGTGGAACACCAGGGCAACGACTTAAAGGTGCGCCTCGCACAGCCGATGATTCCAATGTGGTGTGCTTCCGCTGCAGCCACCCCTATCACAAAGCCAACAACTGCTTTGCCCCGGACTCGGCAGTCTCTAATCAGGTTCAATCCTTTGCCGCCATAAACTTATCTGACCAGGTTAATCACGCATGGTACCCTGATACTGGAGTAACAAACCATATGACAGCTGACACTGCACAAGTTGAAGGTATGACCCCCTACTCTGGGCTTGATTCCGTAATGGTCGGAAATGGGTCTGGTTTATCTATTACTCATGTGGCTAAGGTATCCATTCCACGTACATCAGTTCATCTAGACCGTGTCCTTGTGATTCCGCACTTGAAAAAGAACTTATTAAGTGTTTCTCAGTATACTCGTGATAATGATTGTTGTTTTATTTTTTATCCATGGGGATTCCTCATCAAGAACTTGAAGACGGGGCAGACAATGTTGGAAGGAACTAGGCAAGGAGGACTCTATCCCATAAGCATGGGGACATCATCATCTGCACTCAGCCTCTTCAACAATAAGACCGACGGGGACATTTGGCATGCTCGTCTGGGACATCCATCATTTCCTTTAATTAAATTTGTGTACCCATTGTTAAACATTAGTTCTTCGGTTAGTAAAAATTTTTGCCGCAGTTGTCAATTGGGCAAAGCATCTAGATTATCGCTTACTCGTCATGAGACTTATTCTACTCAATCCCTTCATACACTTCACAGTGATGCATGGGGCCCAGCACCTACCCCTCCATTGATGGCTTTCGGTTTTATCTCATAATCGTTGATGAATGTTCCCGCTTTTCGTGGTATTTTTTGCTTCGTCGCAAATCTGAAGTTGGGCCTCTCTTCATACAGTTCATTAAGCTCATGGAAAAGCAACTCGATAAGACAGTCAAATTTGTCCAAACTGATGGTGGTGGGGAGTTTATGAGTCATACTCTTCAAGACTTCTTCCTATCTCATGGCATTTCTCACCTTATTTCTTGTCCAGGGACACCTGAACAAAATGGATTAGCGGAACGCAAACATCGCCATATTGTTGAAACCGGCCTTACTCTTATGGCTCATGGGCATACCCCGAAAGAGTATTGGAATCATGTGTTCTCCACGGCTGTGTATCTGATCAACCGGTTGCCAACTACCACGGTCAACGGACGCTCCCCGTTTGAAGCCTTGTTTGGTGCTCGTCCATCTTATGATCATCTGCACACGTTTGGTTGTGTTTGCTTTCCTGCTTTGGTCCCATTTGGCAGAGGAAAATTAGACTTCAAGTATGTGGAATGCGTTTTCCTTGGCTACAGCTCACACCATAAAGGTTATCGATGCCTTGATCCAGTTTCGGGACGAGTCTATCTATCTCGCCATGTGTCGTTTGATAAGACTCGCTTCCCCTTGTCTCAGCCCTCCACCGCAGGGGCCTCCTCAACTCGAATTTTTTCTTATAATCAATTCTCTGTTCAAAAATTACTGCAGGTGCCCACTACTCCCGCACCTACACCCGGCGCTCTCCCATCTCCTGCACTAGACGCCATTGACGTGGATCTCGTCTCCACTGCTCTCCCGGACAACCCCCCTGGTTCACCGGAATGCCCTACTCCCGCAGTCCCTGCTGATGGTGTCGTCTCAACCAGCCTTCCTCCAGCCCCTGGTGATAGCGCTCCTAGCACGTCCTCCATCGCGCCTCCTCCGTGGCCGGCCCATGCCGCTATTCATCGACCGCGGGGCTCCCGCGGCGGACCTAGTGCAGCACCCTTCGACTCTGAGGCACTTGGCTCTTCATCAACTCACTCCATGGTGACTTGTTCCCGCACCGGCACCCTGCGTCCTCGGGCGCTCTATGCCTCCCGCCATCCTATCTCCATGGCTCTACTCTCGGTTTTGCCAGAACATACACCTGAACCCTCTACCTATCGGGAGGCGGTCGTTGATCCCAACTGGGTTCACGCTATGGAAGAGGAATTTGCTGCTCTACGTCGCAATCGGACCTGGTCTCTTGTCTCATTCACTCCGTCGATGAATGTTATTGGCTGTAAGTGGGTTTACAAATTGAAGCATAAAGCGGATGGTTCCATCGAGCGCTACAAGGCACGTCTGGTGGCGAAAGGATTCAATCAACGTGAAGGCTTTGACTTCGCCGAAACCTTCAGTCCGGTGGTCAAATCAGGCACTGTGCGCCTTGTTCTCTCCCTGGCTCTCTCCCGTGACTGGCGTCTGCACCAATTGGACGTTAAGAATGCGTTCCTACACGGGGACTTGCAAGAAATCGTCTACCTCCAGCAGCCGCCCGGGTTTATTGACTCCGCTCGCCCCAAGCACGTCTGTCGCTTGCACAAAGCTCTTTATGGTCTTCGTCAATCTCCTCGGGCGTGGTACCACAAATTTGCCAAATTTCTTTTTCTACTTGGGTTTGTCACATGTCTGCATGATACCTCGTTGTTTCTCTGGCATCACAGCCCCGACATTATTATCGTCTTGCTTTATGTCGACGACCTTATTATCACTGGTAGCCACGCTGATAGCATCTCTCGCCTCATTCGTCGCCTCTCCTCCGAGTTCGACATGAAGGATCTCGGCGACCTACATTTCTTCTTGGGCATGCAGGTTGAACGACGCAATGACTCTCTTCTTCTTTCTCAGACCAAATATGTTATTGATCGACTCACTCGGTTTGGTTTAGACGGGGTCAAACCAGTCAAGAGCCCTCTCGCCGCTGGTCTTCAACTCCCTGTCTGCTCCCCAGATCCTCTCCCTGGCCCCACGATCTACAGACAGATGGTCGGGTCTCTTCAATACCTTATTATGACCCGTCCAGATCTGGCTTATGCCGTTAATTATGTCTGTCAGTTTATGCAGAAACATTGTTCCTCTCACCTTGCCGCCGTCAAAAGGATTTTTCGCTACGTCAAAGGCACCCTGCAATTTGGTCTCAAGTTCTCTAAATCGGCTTCCCTTCATCTCTGCGCCTTCTCGGATGCAGATTGGGTCGGCTGTCCCGACAGTAGACGTTCCACAACGGGGTATGCCGTCTTCCTGGGGCCGAATCTTCTCTCTTGGGGGGCAAAGAAGCAGCCCACTATCTCTCGGTCGAGCGCTGAGGCTGAATATCGCGCACTGGCTTCCACGACGTCCAAAGTCCTTTGGTTCCTTCATATGCTTCGGTTTCTTGGCCTCCGTTCGTCGGCTCCTCCTCTCGTTCTTTATGACAACATCAGTGCCCTTCACATGTCCAAGAATCCCGTTTTTCACAGCCGGACGAAGCATATTGACATCGACGTTCATTTCATCCGTGACCATATCCTTCGTGGTGATCTTACTCTTTCTCATATACCGGGGCGCGATCAGGTGGCTGATATTTTTACCAAATCCCTTCCCAGTCCTCGATTTATTTGGCTTCGGGACAAGCTCGCCTTCCAGGTTCATCCGTCGTCAGCTTGAGGGGGGAAGTGCGAGATCTTTGCCAAACCAATTGAGGAAAGTGATCTATGCCAATAAATTGGGCAGGATCTATGCAAACCAATTGAGGAAAGTCCAGCCCTGCCTCCCACGGATTCAGTCGTTCAATATGGTTGTTTATTAGAGGAAATATCAACATTTACTCCTTACCTAAATTAGATGAGATTCCTAATATATTTGTATTTACCTAAATTAGTTGTACCTTGTAAATCTATAAATATAGTGAATATATGAAAGACAACACATGCAGTTTTTACTCGAGTCTTTTCTCCTACCATTGTAATAGTCTATTCTCTAACAAGAGGAACTCTGAATCCGCCGGAGAAGGGCGCAGGGGCAGTCGACAGTGCCCTAGGAGGGCTCTGGCGAGCTAGATGGCGACTGGAGCGGCTTAAAGCAGTCGCACTAGTGGCGGGAGGGGCTTCCAGGTGTTTTCCGTCCGTGAAGAGGAGGGCTGGAAGGAATGGCGAAGTTGCAGGGATTTCCATCGGGGAGGAGAAGCGCGGGAAGGAGGCGAGCTTTTGGACTCGACGCGAGAAGGAGCTGAGACTGGCCGGCGGGGCTCTGGCACTGAGAGGAGGCTACGACGGGGAAGACGGCGGCCGTTTCTGGAGGCGGGACTAGCAACGTGGGCCGACAACGTAGGGTACAGGGCGACGCTGGATGCGAACCGAACAACTCAACAGAGATTGTTCAGTTCAATTCCAGCCTCCGAAAACATTGGGGAGGGTTAGATTATATATAAAGGAGGAATTAAGGTTTCTAGTGGTAGATCAAAATATGGAGGCTTTGAAGATAATTTGGAGGGTCTTCAAGGCGGGGGGTCAGCCGAAGGCATATGTGCCAATTAATAAAATGATTAATTATCTCAAGTTTGTCCTAAATTAATCTATCGCCTAAATTACCAAACCTATATATTTAGGGTCTCGTTGGTCGGTCACACCGACGAGCCACACAAAAGTTGCCCGAACAACTTGCGCGGTACAAAATATAGCAGTCCAACTACGCGCGACTACAAGCGCGGTAAAAGAAAATACATATACGATAAATAAAAATAAAAAGATGCATCACGGGTTGCATCAAGCAGCCTCTGGTCTCTGGCGAGACTCGGGCTTGACGGAACTGGTGGCAACTCCTTTGACTTCGTCGGAAGCTGACTGCGGAAGGTTTGTCGGAGCCCAAGAAGGTTGGCAGCGGTGGTGGAGAGGATCGGCAAGGTGGCGTTTAACAACTGGAAGCGGAATAGGGCGGTGCAGGGAGACAGGCTTGGACTTATCGGACGATAGAGAGGATTTCTCCTTATTTTAGATTTCTGGCATGGGGGTGGATTTATAGAAAGGAGTTTTTTATTTAAGGTTGTTAGAATAACCCTTGTATTGGGCCCATGTTTTGGCCCATTTATGCTTCTTCTCCTTTAGTCCCACATCTTGTATATGATTTGTTTTCTCTCTCTCTCATATATATTTGTATTCTCTCATTGTATTTACATAATCAATATACATAAGTTTTGGGCTCTTTCTACATGGTATCAGAGCGAGGTTACGATTCTCGCGGTCTGCCGACGTCTGACCGCGCTCTGTAATTTCTCTCGCGGTCTACCTCCCGCGGCTTGTTCTTCGCGGACTGTTCCTTTCTATCCGCGTTCCCCTGCGGCCTGCCCTCTCAGTCCGCTTCTTTCTGCTACATCTTTTTCTCCTCTCCGTGGATCCACCTTCAACACCCTCCCCCCCCTCTTGCTTTTATAGCCTTTTTCCCTCTCCTAATTTGTGGGACCACCCTCTTATCTGTCCGTTGCGGCCTTTCTACTAGTCGCAGCCTCTCGTCAGTCCGCCCCTTTGCTCTTTGCTTGTTCGCGGCCTGCCTTGCCTGCGGCCTCTTCCTGCCCCCCCCCCCCCTGTTTTCTCAATCCGCTTGTCGTTCCTTGCGGTTCTCTGTTCGCTACTAAGATCTGCCTGACCGTGCGGGCTGTCTCCTTCTCGCCTGCATCTTGGTCGCGGTCTCCTGCGCTTCTCCTGGTCGCCCGCCTTTGTCTCTGCCCGCTACGACTTGTCTCAGTCCGGCGCGACTTGTCTCTGCCGGCGCTTCTCCTGGTCGCTCCGCCTTTTGGTCGCGGCCTCATCCAGCCGCTTGTGCTTTTACATCTTGACCGGGCGGTCTCTTATCCGTTGCGACCACTTCTCTCCGCATATCAGTCGCGCTCTGACTGCTCGCTGGTGCCATTGTGACCGTGCGGCCTTGTTCTTTTCCCTTCCCGCTCTCTTGGTTGCGGTCTCCTGTCCTCCTCGACGGGGCCTTGTCGCGCGGCCTCTTGCTCCATCCGCGGCGGTCTTCCCTGGTCGTCTAAGGGCTGCGGCCTGTCTCTATGACTTCCTCTGGCACTTCTCCCAGCTCGGCGGCCAGCCCGCCCCCTGTCCATCTGGCCTGTCCTCAAGACCGCCCGGCCTGTTCTGTCGAACTCCGTGACGAGCTCCGGATAACTACCATCTCTCTTTCTGGCAAGAAGAACTTTATTCCTTGGGTGCATTCTGTTCGGCGGGTTCTCCAGGCTAAGGGCCTTCTGCCGCACCTTACTCAGGCACCTCCTTCTCCACTTACGGATGACTGACTTCGTAATGACGGCCGTGTTCAGACTTGGATTCTGAACTCCTTGGATGGTGAGCCGTATCAAATGGCTATGTACCACGACACCGCCAAGGCTATGTGGGATGAGCTCCATTCCTTGTATTCTGGCCGCGACAGCATCCAGCATCTTTATGACATCCTCACTGATCTATTCACTCTCGACACTGGCGGCGCCTCAAATATGACCTCGTTTGTCGCTCGGGCTAAAACTCTTGCTGAAGCCTGGATCCAGCACCAGCCGCCCACCAATGATCATGCTGCTCAGCGGGCTCAGAAGGAAGCTGCTTGCAATGCCATCCTTATGGCCCGCCTTCCTTCTCATCTTCAAAGTCTTCGTGCTCAGGTCCGGGCCGCTCCCACTACACCCTCTTTCTCGGATGTCTGCTCCATGATTCTCCGGGTCTCCCCTCCTCCAGATCCTCCTGCTCCTTCTCCACCGGCTCTTCTTCAGCATGCCCCTCCGCTCTTATTATCTCCTCCCACTTCTGCTCGGGGGGGACGGTCGGGCTCGCGGGGCCGTGGCCGTGGAGGCCGTAGCCATCCAAAGTGCTCCTTTTGTGGGAAAGATGGTCATCTTGAGGCGACTTGTTAGAAGAAAATCGGCTACCCCCCTCGCCCGACAGCTTCTGCTGTTACTGAAGCTACTCCTCCTGATCTCGAGACCGTCCGTCTTCAGCTCCAGCATCTCCAGGGTCTGCTAAACCCCCCCCCCCCCCCTCGGCCTCCGTCGCCTCCGTCTCCCACACAGGTACTGTTTGTCTCTCCCACAGCCCTGGTTGGATTGTGGACTCTGGCGCCACTCATCACATCACTTCGCAACGGCCTGCCCAGTACTCGGCTTCTCCTTATCCGAAGTCTATCACCGTGGCCAATGGGGCGCTGGTTCCTGTCTCCGGCTCGGTCGATCTTTCTATCCACCCATCCCTCCCTCTTCGCTCGGCTCTTCATGTTCCGAGTTCACCTTTTAACTTACTCTCTATTGGGCGTCTTACAAGTGACCTGGATTGTTCTGTTATATTCACTTCCTCTTCATTTGTTATACAGGATCGGCGGACGCGGACTACCATTGGTAAAGGCCGGCTGCGGAATGGGCTCTACCTTCTCGTTGACTCTCCCATCGCTCTGTCTTCCGTCTCCTCCACTGCCTGGCATCGCCGACTTGGTCATGCCCCTCTGCCAGTTCTCCAGCGGGTTCTTCCAGACCTTTCTTTTACTTCTTTTCAGTGTGATTCATGTATTCTCGGCAAACAGTCACGTTCTTCGTTTCCTTCGCATTGTACTCGGAGTGCGGCTCCTTTTGATCTTGTTCATTCGGATATTTGGGGACCATTTCAGATTCCTAGTATATGTGGTTTTCGTTATTTTCTCACCTTTATTGATGATCATTCACGCACCACGTGGCTCTACTTACTCCGAGAACGCTCCGAGCTTCCCTGGGTGTTTCGGGCATTTGTCCTCGAGACCCGGACGCAATTCCACACCACACTCAAAACTCTCCGTACTGATAATGCTCGTGAATACACCAGCCACGACTTTACCACCTTATGTTCGGAATACGGAATTCTCCATCAAACCTCTTGCGCTTATACCCCGCAACAAAATGGGGTTGCTGAACGCAAGAACCGCCATTTACTGGATGTTGTCCGCTCCCTCATGGTCCAAATGCATGTTCCCAAGGCATACTGGAACTTTGCGGTCTCCACTGCCTGCTTTCTCATCAATCGCCTCCCTTCCTCTGTCCTCAATTATGCGACTCCTTTCAGCATATTGTTTCCCTCCACTCCGGCTTTCCCTCTCTCGCCCCGTATCTTCGGAAGCACCTGCTATGTCCACTGTCTCGGGCCCTCCTCAGATAAATTGGATCCCAGGGCGGCGAAATACATCTTTGTTGGCTACTCCCGCGCCCAGAAGGGCTATGTTTGTTACTCACCCGCTACCTGCAAAGTCACCGTTTCTGCTGACGTTACATTCAGGGAAGACGAACCGTTCTTTCCTACTTCGTCCCCAACTGCGCTACCACCGACTCCTCTTCCGACATCCTTACCCCATCCCATTATTCCTGCTACTACACCACAACCACCACTCTCCCCTCCCCCCGCTACTTCTACCACCAAACCACCCGTTATCCGTGTTTACACTCGTCGCCCTCCCAGCTCCGTCGCCCCTCTGTCGCCGCCCTCTGCCATGGACACTTTGCGTCCCTCTGATCAGGTAACGCCTTCCACTGCCCATCCTCTGGAAGCCTACGTCTCTCTTCATCGCCTTTCTCCACCTCTGCACACATTTGCTACTTCTCTCTCTTCGATTTCTGTTCCTAACTCTGTGCAGGAGGCGCTTCAACATCCTGGCTGGCGGGCAGCCATGGAAGAGGAGATGTCTGCTCTCTGGGATAACCAGACATGGACCGTTGTCCCCCTCCCTCCGGGTCAGAAACCGGTGGGGTGCAAGTGGGTCTTTGTCATCAAACATGCTGCTGATGAGACGATCGACCGTCTGAAGGCTCGCCTTGTCGCTCGCGGCTTCACCCAGCAACAGGGGCTCGACTATGAGGAAACCTTTTCTTCGGTCGCCAAACTCAATACCGTTCGGGTCCTCCTCTCTGTCGCTGTTCATCGTCAGTGGCCTTTCTTTCAGCTCGATATCAAGAATGCTTTCTTAAATGGGGATCTCCAGGAGACGATCTACATGCAACAACCGCCCGGGTTTGAGACCATGGGGGAGTCTCAGGTTTGCCGCCTTCTTAAGGCTCTGTATGGTCTCAAACAATCTCCACGGGCCTGGTTTGAGAAATTCAGTAAGGTCCTTCGAGATGTCGGCTTTACTCGAAGCTCGGCTGACTTCTCGCTGTTCACTCGTCACCGACCATCAGGGACGGTCCTTTTGTTAGTATATGTTGACGACATCATCATCACAGGAGATGACTTACAAGGGATACATGTCGTCAAAGTTCATCTAAACTCGGTCTTTCAGACAAAGGACCTGAGAACTCTGCGATACTTTCTGGGTCTTGAGGTTGTCAGGCGACCGGACGGCCTTATTCTATCTCAACGAAAGTACTGTATTGATCTTCTTCATGATGCTGGTCTCTTAGGGTGTAAGTCATGTGATACCCCCATGGATGTAAACCACAAGCTATGTGCTCAGGCTTCTGACTCGGATCTTCTTCTCCAGAACCCTGAATATTATCGACGACTTGTTGGAAAGTTGATCTATCTTACTGTTACCAGACCAGATATTTCCTTTGTTGTTGGTCTTGTCAGTCGCTACATGCACTCTCCTCGCAAGTCTCATCTTCTGGCGGTTGAACGCATTCTGAGGTACTTAAAAACAGCCCCGGGTTAAGGACTTGTGTACCGGACTTCCTCGTCTGCTCCTACCTTAGTGGCATACTCTGATGCGGACTATGCGGGCTCTCTTGATGACCGGCGGTCTACTAGTGGTTTCTGCACATACTTTGGAGGACATTTGGTTACATGGAGAAGCAAGAAACAAGCGGTCGTTGCTCGCTCATCGGCTGAGGCAGAATACTGTGCAATGGCATCTGTTGTATCAGAACTAACATGGCTTGAAAGTCTTCTCACTGATCTGGGTGTAAAATTACCTTCTCCTGCTCTCCTTCTTTGTGATAGCCAAGCGGCTATACATATCGCCAAGAACCCAGTCTTCCACGAAAGAACGAAGCACATTGAAGTCGATTGTCACTTTGTTCGAGAGAAAGTTCAAATGAAGAAGCTCGATTTAAAGCATGTTCTAGGGACGGAACAAAGGATGTCCTCACAAAGGCTCTTCCCAAAGTATCCTTCTATCAATGCTTGTCCAAGCTTGGTGCATACGATTTGTACGCTCCAGCTTGCGGGGGAGTGTTAGAATAACCCTTGTATTGGGCCCATGTTTTGGCCCATTTATGCTTCTTCTCCTTTAGTCCCACATCTTGTATAGGATTTGTTTTTTCTCTCTCTCTCCTATATATTTGTATTCTCTCATTGTATTTACATACTCAATCAATATACATAAGTTTTGGGCTCTTTCTACAAAGGTATTTAATACAAAAGGATAATAATGAGGGCTATATATCTATGATATTTCTTAAATAGCTCTTCATCTAATCTAGCAAGAGGGGTGGAATTGATGAGTCAAAATCTTATTTTTTTATTTTAACTAATATAAAATTATTTCTCCTACTTTGCTTATATTCAGAGCATGTTTGTCTTAATTGCCCCATAATTTGACAAATCTTTTTATTCAAGAACACATTGGGCGATCACACCAATAAGTCGTTATAACGAGCGCGAACAATGTGCACGAGAGAAAGTAAATAATACATATGTGATAAATAAAATACATGTGTGCGAGGACATGCGCTACACAAATAAAATACATGAAATAATAGTAAAATAAATACGCGCGAAGATGCGACACAAGTTGCATCAAGAGGGAGGTGAGACGCATAGTTGAAAGTGGTGTCAATAAATGAGTAGCAAGGTACATCAGGAAAAAAAAATAAAGACTGTGTGTTGGGAACAAGAGAGACGAACAAGCGCGTGGAGGGTGACAGGATTTTAGTCGTCGGAATATAGGGGTTGGAAGGAGGGAGGAACGACATCGACGGGGTGTCAGGCGTGGTTGTTGGAGGAGGAACCCGATGGTGTAGTGTTGGCGGAGGAGCGGTTGACGGCCGTTTGAGCGACAAATAGGGTTGGCGGTTGTTGACGGAGGGGGAAACTCGCTTGGAGAAGTGAGATCATGGAACTTGGAGCTTTGGGCAAGGACTACAAGCAGATGGAGAAGTCGGAGGGTTTTTTTCCTTGGAGTCGCACCAAGGAGATTTTCCGGCGTCGCACCGGGAAGAGGGGAGACCGACGGTTGGCCGGTAACTGTAACAAGCCTTCGATGCTTGCAATGAACCGTTGCATGCATATTTATAACCCTAAAACCACTTGGAGCACCGGAATAAGACGACTCATATTGTTCGGGTCAATCGAGCGTCAAATACAACTCGAAATATACAAAGTAATATATCAAATCGACTCGGATCGATCATCCAGACACAACTACAGATTCAGATCATCCGACAGGGAAGCGGATCACCACCTCTTGTGGTAATACACTTGTGTCGGGCGTTGCGCACCATCACTATGGGTTTCAGAAAAGCCTAATCCCAATTCTTATCCCAAACCCCATGTTTCGGCGGAAGAACGAGCGCAACCCTGCCCTCACGTCCCCTTCCCTTCTCGTAGCGTCATTCGCACGACTGATTTCGCCAGCGGTGAGGTAAGTCTTCCTCTTCTCAATTTGTTTCCCCTATTCATCATCTACTCTTCATTTTTCTGCAGAGATTCCGCCGTCCAGGGTTTTCGTCGGTGCCGTAAAGTTGTCTCCAGTTTCTGCTTCTTCCACGCCATCTATAAGGTTTCCGCCGTCTAGGGTATTTTCGAGTCTTCTTGATTTGGCGGAGCCTTATGAGTTTTTTCCCATTTCTTCTTGATTAATGAAATTATTTAAGATTATCTTGAGAATATTTGTGAGATTATTCATAAGGTAGCACTAAAAATTCATTTTTTTAGAAGCTGCCACTAAATTCCCCAATCATATGCATTTTCATTCTCAATTCCTATAAGTTTTGACCAATTTCATCTTGCAGCCGAACATCATAATTGGAATTCAGCAAAACTGTAATTCCTTCGGGTTTTGAAATTGCTGAATTTCAATTCCTCAATTTAAATTTCGTCGAACCGAATGGACCCTTATAGCACTCTTCATGAGGCCTACGATTTAGGTACTCAATTCAATTTTATAAGAGTATTTATATTTCCTTTAAGTGCATAAAATGGTGATAGAAGTATAATTAAAAATAGCTCCAAGAGAACACGTAAAGCTATACATCATGTGAATGTGGCAATGACATCTTGATCGCCTAAGGCCACTAATTTCAGCATAATAACCATGCGTATGACATCATACAAAGCGTTGGCACCAATGAATTTAGGTTTCGTTTGGTTCAGTGTTTGGAGTCGTCGGCGAGAGGAGAAAGGCTGCTGATCGAAACGGAGGGGGGAGGACGCAGTTCGAATAGGGCCATTTTCCTCTGTTTCCTATGGCATTGCGGGCTCAAACGCGGCAAACGCCGCCGGGGGGTGTTTGTTTGCCCGCCGTCCGGCGACGTTTGCCCCAAACGGCTATCGAAAACGCCGCGCCAAACGAACCCTTACTCAGCATCTAAGCTACCCGACAACATAAGTCATCGATACAAGTAAGTCGACATAACTTATTTAACATCTTGCATTTGGTCATAGTACTCCAATTGCAAAAGTATTTAGCAATATATGAGACTTAGTTCATACATATGCTAGTTTGAACAAGTAATCAATAGAGCACAATATGAGAATTTATCAATGAACATTCAAATGCTTCCGATGAAATGCAGTTCACTATAATGAAGAAAAGTAAGCATCACTCACCTATAGAAGAAGCCTGGATTTGAAATGCAGTTGGAGGTTTACTTCACCTCCTTAGCTCGAGGAACACTTTAAAACAAACCTGAAAATTATGCAAACAATTTAATGCTAGAAATCATGAATTCAATTAAGGCTCTGTTTGGCGCAGCACTGACGGCTGGAAAAGTTCTTTTCTAGTTGCAGTAGCTGCTTTATATTTGTTTGGGACAACTCCTTATGAAGAGTTTTTCATAATCTGGAGCTGTTTTGATGCTTTTCGGAAATCCACCCCCCCAGCTTCTCCTCTCCTAAAATAGATTTTCCTCCTGGCGTAAAAAATTTCCCTCTCCAGCTCCCTCCTCGCGATCTTCGACGGCGATCTCCGACGCGATCTCCGACGCTATCTCCGGCGGAGATCTCGGTACTTTCTCCGACGGCGATCTCCGGCGCGATCTCCGATGCTATCTCCGACGACGATCTTCGGCGCGATCTCCGCGGCAATCTCCGGCCCGATCTCAAAGAGCACTTGCCCCAATTTCTCCTCCACTTCCGCCGCCGTCGGAGGCAGACATCTCATCCCTCATCATCATCAGCTTGCCATGCTTGATGGTGACGCCCAGTTTTCCCAGATCACGCGATGCTAGAAGCCTCACCCCCACATGGACGGCGGCGACTCCCTTGATTTCCTTGCCGTTAATCTCCCCAATGGCACCTATAGAACACAGTCGGCGACGCCTATAGAAGCGACAAAAGCCACCCGATGCGCCGACACATCTCTGATCGGTTCAAATCCGGCGAATTAGTTTACCTGTAAGCTATTGTTATTTGTTACATCCAAACAGTACGCTCCTTTTCAAAACAACTTCCTAAATAGCTCTATTTAGGAAGCTCTGCTTCATCAACAAATTTTTCATCCGCCAAAACTATCCCAAACAGAGCCTAAATCTCGTTGCAAAAACTTCAAGTTTAAAATTGGATTGCAACTTTAAATTATAATATTGTAATTGTGTTCTTTACATTTTTAGATGAAGAGTGCTAATATGAATGACTAATTGGAATTTCATCAAACACTTAACATTATGCTCTCAATTTCAGAGTAGACGAATTCTCATGCGTTGGTGGATCGAAACCTAACACCGAACAGTTTATGACATAGTGATGATTAGGGATAACTACAGAGAATTTTGAAAGCTCAGAAATATTGAAGCGGATGAATAAAAATAACCTAATAATCGAAGCAAGCGAGATGAGGAGGAATTTTACCGCGTAGTAGCTTGACTTTGCAAAAAAAAAAATCCATTCACGGAAAGAGGGTCACGACGGCGTCGAGCAGTTTTCTGTGTGGGATCCGGCGTTGAATTGATGATGGAGATCGTCGGAGAAGATCGTTGTAGGCAATGAATTCAGCCGGAGACCTCGGCGATCGCCGGCGTCGATCGGGAAACCAGATGTGCCGGTGTTTGTCGGTAACGAGTGGCCTGGGGGGAGGTCGCTGGATACGGCGCTGTCGCCGAAGCTGGAGGTAAGATCGCCGGATGTTAGGGCAGGAGCGAGAGGGCAGCAGTGTTTCTTTCGTCCAGACAGGGCGACCGAAAATAGGTTTATTTTCGCAGTTTTCGGGGTTTTGGCCCTCTCTGTCCCCAATTACCGATTTGGCTCTTTGCATCCCCACATTGAAATCAAGGGTATTTAGGGTTTAGCAACATCAAAATTGCTCATTCAAGGATATTTAGGTCGTGACAGCACTAATTTAGGATGCAAAGTGCCAAAATTTACAATTTGGTGCTCCCTGAACCTAAATATCCGTGAAATTTCGGTCTGGGGTGTACAGTTGCAGAAATCGGTAATTTGAAGATGGTGCAAAGTCCCAATTTTAAAGATTCGAAGTGCAAAGTGTCAATTTTAAAGATTCGGAGTGCAAAGTGCCAAACTCATATTTTGAGGGTACAAAGTTCTGAAAAACCTTAGTTTTTTACCCTTTCTTGTTCTGTTTTGGGATTCTATATAGACTTTCATTACAAATTCCTTTTCTTTAGACCTGTTATGAGCGACAAATAGTGCATCAATTACCCTGAAGTTTAAATTGTGAGAAAACATGTAAAGTCTGATAATTGAAAATTTTGGATGTCGTCGTTGTAACTTCGCGGTGCTGATCTAGAAGCTCTCTATAATGTCTCGGCCTTGACAAAAAACTAAATAGTGTTGGAAATTTCACTGAGTTTGAAAATCTCTCAGTGGTCAGTGTGGACATCGGCTTCAAACTGGGTAGTTTGCCCAGGACTGGTGTAGGTCGGTTGGGTTCGACGCTAGATGGATCTTTGTATAATGATGTTATATTGATCACGTTGAATATCTGGGAGGCACTGAATTCAATGGGTATGTCTAAGAGGTAGGCGTATTCACCCAGTTGCTTCCAGACTTGAAATGAACCAAACTTTATTTGTTACAGCTTATGATACACAGCTGAAGTTAATTTCTGCTTCTTAGAGTAAGCAAACACCAGTCTCCTAAATAGTATAACTTTTGATGATGAGGCATAGTTCTACATTTATCAGAGATTACTCGTAGTTTATTAACAATATTTTTTACAGTTTTGCTAAATAATTGATGTGTGTGAGTGGAAATGAACTGAATTCATGCAATACTAGAAAATGACAATCAAGAACGTGTGGTATGGGAAAGCCATAAATAATCTCAAATGAGGTTTTATTCATAGATCAGTTGTTAGAACTATTAAATGCAAATTTAGCATGTGAAAATAAAAGATTTTATTGTTTCGAATTTTCTCTGGTCAAATACTTGAGAAAATCTCTCAAACTTTGGTTAACAATCTCAATTTGTCCATCCATCTGAGGATGATATGCGCTGCTAAACTCGAGTTTGATTCTAAGTCATCCTCAAAGAGTTTTCCAAAAAAAATATTTCATAGAGCATGTATCAATATCTAATGTGATTGACCTAGGAATCTCATGCAATATCACGAGTCACAACCTCTCTAAAAGAAATTTCAGCGATGTGTGTTGTAGTTTTTTTACAAGGCATGAAGTGCATTATGTTCGAAAAGTGATCTACCACTACAAAAATAAAGTCAACTTTCCTCTTAGTGCGGGGAAGTCCTACGACAAAATCCAACGAAATGCCATCTCATGATTTCTAAGGTATCGATAGAGGGGTGTATATATAAGCCAATATTATCATTGTATGTGTGCTCCTTACAGAACAGACATGGTATCTAGCATTAACGAGATCTAATAAGTTGGATTGGCCTGCGCGCCCTCCGAATCTCAATGAGTGTAGCTCTGGAAATCAGGTCTCCCTAAGTGTCCTCTAACAAAAGACTGATTTCCATAAATAAATATCTCATTCACAATATATTAAAAAGTAGGGCCAATTGAAGGCCTTCGTATTGATGCTTGGATCCAACTGGTTGAACCATCTTGTCCTACAACTCTTCCCTGTACCAAAGTTGATCGATTCTAAAAATAGAGAGAAATCCTTGGAGGTCAATCTCCATAGGGATCACGGGTGATTACGTGTATTTTTTATGGGCCACATGTTTGCTCATTTGACCTGATTAGAGAAAATTAAAGAAGACCGATGCTCAACATAGGACTCGACACATACTTCTCATCACCCACATCTTCATATCTCGGCCATTGATCACGGCGGAAGTTGCTAGGAACCAAAGCGTGTCTCAACGTAGACAAATGACAATAGGAGGGGCAATTTTTGGGGACCGAAAGGCCGATTACAAATCTGGATTCGAGACTTATGAATGGGCGACATGTGTCCATCTAAAGCAGCGGGGAGAGATCGTCGATGGAGAGAACACTGTGACGGTGGGATCCTGGGAGGCAGCAACAAGAGGGATCGATCGGGAGATGAAGCTCCATTGGAAATGACAGAGAAAAAGCTCTGTGGGATCGGTAGAGGAGAAGCTCCATGGGATCGACATAAGAGAAGCATGACGACGATAGAAGACAAGAGCGTAGTCGGAATGAGAAGCCGAGGAACAGGCGCAACAGTGAAGCTTGACCGGATCATCGATCAAGAGTCGTCGAGGAGATTGTCATCAGGGGATGTGGACGGGAATTAACGAAGTAGGATGAAGAAATCATCCAAGGTAACGACAATGCAGAAGCAGCACCGGGCCCGTTGACAGAAGCGACGACGGAAGCAATCGTCATTGAGGAGATAAAATAGGAACAAACGTCCTATTTCATTTGTTGCAATGACTTGGCCCGTGAAAAGTTTCATGAAAAAAATATTGGCGCAATTTGCAAGAGATCAAAGAAAAAGCCTTTTTTTATTGAGATGATAACAAAAAAAAAGTTCAATCTTTGAAATGGTCTAATTTGCCCAAAGCTCTTTGAGATGACCTTCCCCTCCCTTCTTTTCATATTTCAATATGTATGTATATATGTGTAAGTAATAAATATAATTTTAAAACAAGTAATAATTTTATTCAACCTATTTGATACAAAAGAAAGATAATTACATTTGAAATTAATAACAAATGAAGCAATAAAATGAAATGAAAAATAAAAGAAATGTCAGCCACAAATTAGTTAAAAGGATGGAACTATAACTTCATATAATAAGAATATCATCTATTCATCACACATGTACTTTTCATAAGAAATCCTACATTATGTGGTGGTCATGCAATATAAATTAGTTCATTTTTTAGGACAGTGTAATAAGAATATCACTTTTTTCTATTAGTAAAATTTGGGTATTAGTAAACTAGGATCCGGAGGAGCTTGTTTTTCGTCCGGTCTGAAATGATCATTCATGTTAAAGGTCTCTGATTGCTGCCCTTCTTATCTTGTCGCGCACGACAACAAGCAAACCGAAACCTGCAAGGACATGGAGATCATGTGTCACGATCCGCAGAAACACCTCAAGTGATACTTGATCGCTGGAGTCGGCCCGAGGGCCTACGTTGGTTACAATTCTATGTTGCACCGACACCGACACGCAACATGATATGTGACTCGTCAATTCTTAAAAAATATCATATTCTGACATGCTGATACCCGTACATTAATTAACAACAAAAAATGAACAATTAACAAATATTCAAATATACTAAGCCGTGTTTAAATATTTCTCATCAAATATTCAAATGCAAAACTTTACAGAAGGTCAAAAAATGATAGAATATTAACACATTATCGTTATATATCATCAGAAAAAATAATGAATTATCAAGAAACATTTTCCCTCACTTTCAATCTTTCTTTTTCTAGAGAAAATATTCACCTCACTAGTAAATCCACCTTCACTACTTGAAATGCTGGAAGGGGACAAATGCACTTTTTAGGAGCAAGACTTGTTATTCTAATATTCACCTATTCTTCTAGTTTTTTCACCTCAAATAGATCACTCATTGAGACTTTTACACACTTTCCAATTCTTTTTCAACCAATCATTAATAAATGTGTTTTTACTCTTGTATATGAACTTATAAAACATTTTTCACAAAAATTACATTTCCAAAACAAATTGTCTCTCGCCTCACCATGAGTAGCTAGCTTGTGGACAAGCGTGTCCGATTGAGCGGGACATGCGAGTCCCGCGTGAGCCAGCATGTCGGACTTCCGACACGAGTGTCAAAGAGTGTCGGAGAGTCGGATGAATGTCGAGAGTCCGACACCAACACGCTGGACATTTTGAAGTGTCGGTGCTTCATAGGGTTACATATACATAGAGGGGAGTATGTGAAAGAGTGCCCGAACATCAAAAAGGCGAGGTAGTAGGTGCACCAGGCTGCCAAATTCTTGGAAAAAGCATGAGCGGCTCAGGCTACGACTCGACGTTCACATTCACTATGGAGCCGAAGCTTATATATGTGAATAATAAAAAACCATACTGGAAATTTTTGAAGGGAATTAACAAGGAAAGCTGTGACTAAAGCCTATATTTTTGTCCAACGCCGGACTCAACAGTTGCCTGACTATAAGGCTCTGTTTGGGGGACTTATTTTTGTCTGGTTCATGCAGTTGTAACTGCTTGACCGGTGAAAAGAAGTCCCCCAAACAGAACCTAAATCGTCATAGTATCTCACATGCGGCCCCAAATGATTTACAAGCTTCGGAAAAAAACAATTCAGGAATGAAGCACTACTACATCTTCGACCACGTCAACAACTCATGAGCCAAAACCTTGAATACAACAAAAAAATTGCTCATTTTTGCGGTTCACACGAGCGTCAAGAATGTGAAGTTAACAAAAGTTGAATCATGTGTTTTCCTAATATAAGAAACAAAAGAGTAAAAAAACAATCTTATTCTTTTAAGACATGATTAATTTTGGATTGCTAATATGGACTTAATAATTTTATTAGCTCGGTGAATATATCTCTTGAGCGCCGAATGCATCAAAATAGTGTCGCTTTTCTGCGCGACCTGTGCAATAAAAATTTAAGACTTTGCACGAAGCCGTCCGCCAAATACAAACGCATGCATTGTGAGAAAGGTTACCAATTAAATTAAACAATGAATTTTTACGGATATCGAACTGATTTTTGCGAAACTAGGGTTTGTTGGCTCCTTCTATTTTCACACACTGATAAAATAAGTGTGAAAGCACCTATATTTCAAGATAAAAGTCACAAATAGTAAATGTCATGCGTTTATATCCACAAAGTCACAGTGAATTCCATCAAGATATGCTCCAATAGAAAAAGGAATCTTACACCGTTCCATTTTATGACTCTTCTAAATTGCGGTGATCCAGCCAATGGAGTATGGATAAGGGTGCTTCTCAAGAGGTAGTTGCAATGCTTCAACAGTTCCTCTACTGATAGAGTTCTCACAACTGCCTCCGTCAATTATAACATCAAACACATTGTCGTTGATGATGCATCATATCCTAAAGAGTTTGTTTCGCTGGTCGGCAACATCCACATTGTGAGCATCAATTTTCTGACCACGCAATTGTGTTCGTCACATGATAATATGAGGCCAACCTAACTGGCTGGGGTCAATTGGGTGTTCATTTGCTCAGAAAGTCACATCAAGTTCATCACATAGTTCAATGCAACTTGATTTAATCAACTTCACCATTAAACACCAGATTGAGGTGCAATTGGTGTCATTGAGTTTGTATTGATCCCGCAAGTACATTACAACTGTCTGAGATCAATTACGAGTTAATTTACTTAAAATGTCTACGTTAAATCATCATATTTCAAATCTGGTGTTAACATAAGACGGAATCGGGTTATGAAGCTTTAAAAGGATATTGTGATCCTAAATAAGCTCCTTTAGGTGTTAATTGAAATGGCTAGACTCTTTGGGTTGTTCAATTGACGAATGTCACACAGCTTAGCAAGTTTCTTCACTAAAACATCCTTTCAGTTTGGAATTAAGCATGACGCCTTTGCCAAATGATTAACAGTCATCCAAATGGCATTGTTATCATGCGGTGTCCTTGACAAGACATGATTAACAGTCATCCAAATGGCATTGTTAATTGAAGTCGCCAAAGACTCCAAAAATCCACTAGGTCTTTGTCATTCAGCTTTCACTAGCATACATGTGTGACACTTTTTCATGAACGGGGCAGTGTCCTCCTTCATGCCTGGCCACCATAACAACCTCTACATATTCATATATATGTTTGTTCCCCCCAGAGGGATCGATCACTTAGTAAAATCCTCCTTATATATTAACTCATTACAAAAATTCTGAATTGTAATTCTGAAAGCTAGGGATAAACAATATGCCATCCTAATGCAAAAACCCATCCAAACGCAAGAGAGGTTTCAATGCTAAAAGTCCTTAGTTCAAGGTGCCTCCCTTTTAGGGAAAGACTAAGAGTAGGATGCACAAGAGGAAATTACTTCATACAAAAGTATCTCACTCCACTGTTTTAGGGGTCACTACTACTTGAGGCCCTTTGACCTACTTCACGGGAGGGAAGGTAGGGTACATAACATGATCATGTCAGAGCGGTTCTCCGAAAATGAAGAGCTGAGAGGTGGAGGTAACTCATGTAGTGATTTCAAGCCACACGAAGAAAGTGAAGGTTGTGGAAATTTTCGCTCCCCAATATCCCCTAACCTAGTTGAAAGTGTACTCTTTGGGCCAACATGTGGGCATCTGGCAAAATCATGTCATGCCATGTATGCATTATTATTTAGCTTGCACGAATTTAATTAATTTGCAAAGAAGAGAGGGATCACAAGCAGGGTCAAGTCAGATCTCCCGTTATAAGTTATGATCATAAAGTTACCTCGTTGACCTGCCTCAGATGGTGATCCAGGAGCAAGTCATGAGTAGTGGAGGGAGAGACCTTCTTGTAAGGGGGCTCGCTCCACACCCCAGAAGGCTTGGCCACGCCCGAGCTTTGTTCTTTTGTGGATCTTAACCCTCTTCCTTTTCCCATCTTTCCCACCTCCCGTGTATAAGTTCACTGTGAGAAGGATCTCCCAGAAATTGAGATTATAGAACGACAATGTAACATCCCGACTTTTATTGGGTCACTAAAACCCTAGTGGACCAGATAAAAGTGACTCGAATACCTACCCAAGGCCCAAAAGAGGAAGAAGATGACCATATTTGAGAATATTGAGCTAGAGAACTTCAATTTGAGTTTTGTTAGTTCCTATGAACTTGTATAGTCGATATGAGTGCGATGGAACTCGTGTTACAATCCGAAGTCATTTTGAGTTTTGTAGCACGCCGCGACACACAATTTTTGGTTATTGAGTAATTAAACTCTAATTTGACTCCAGTTAGTGGCATTGGACTTGTGTGATCAATACAAAGTCAACGGAGTTCATCCCGATCATTTTTGATAGTGGGTGGTCAAAATGTGGTCAAACCGAGCTTTATCGTGCACCGAAAAGCATGCACACAACAATTGTACCATAATACCCCAATATTGACTCATTCCCGTGCGACTTGGATCCATTTTGACTTTGACCCTCATGGGAGACCCACCCTAGGGTTGAATTTATTCAAACCCCCTAAAACTCAAAAATTTGGAATATTTTTCCAAGCGAGGTTCCATTCCCTCATTACCAATTCATTTGGGCTCCACCCCCTCCACTCTTTGGGCCTCTATTATCAACAAAAAACTAAGAGGATTGGTCCTTAGTAAGGCCCATCAACCCCTCCCCCCCCCCCCCGCTTTTCCCAAGCCCATCACTATGCCAATTAATCCCTCCCTTGGATTACTGCCCAGTGACTGTACCACCCCTCCAATATGAAAGCTATCTGACTGGACAGCTGGGAGGATCTTAGCCCTCCTCCTCTAATGGGGAATAATCCCACATCGTGAAGATAAGGAGGGGAGACACCTCCATCCCCTCTAAAAAGGGACCACCACCACCCAGTTGAGCACACACCTCTCCCCAACTCAAGCTGATCCACCTCGACTCCCTGCCTGAGTCACACCTCGCCGGAAACCCTCTGTCACCCTCTATCTCCTCCGCCATCTTCAGTGGTACGTTGGCCCAGCACCTGCCGAGCACCATATCTCAGGTGGAACCTCTTCCCCTTCCCCCTCCTCATCATCCCGACGTGTAGCATTCACCTCCCGACGGTCGGAGCAACATTACACACTGACAATCTTCACCCTTAATTCTAATTGCATGATGTTGTCACTTGCACATCACAACTACACACTGGCAATCTTTACCCTTCACCTATATGAATCTCCCAAACCCACCCATGTGCTCCCTTCTCCTATAAGTTGCATTCATTGAAGTTTTAACACTGCCCTGGATTCTAATCTATTATTCATAAAGCTAAGCAGTTATTTGCGAACACACTTTTTGTTATGGTCTCCAGCAGTGATGGGCGGTGGAGCCTCGACTGCAAAAAATCATACCAGGAACTTACATTCAAGGGAAGGGCAAGTGAGGAATAAGAAAATAGGTCTCGGTTGGCGTTCTTCCGGCGGTCATCTTCAGCGCCGGGGAGGAGGAAATCCAGTGCTAGGGTTGCCGGCAAGGAGGAAATCTAGTGCTAGGGTTACCGACTCGAAAGCACGAAGGGAGGGGGCCTAAGGCGGCATTCTTCTAGTTGAAACCAAAAAACTTGGTCTCTCGTGGAGTTAGGGGTCCCTTGAAAGGGGTGACCTCACACTTACTACACTCAGGGGGATGTCACGGACCAAAGGCTCAAGAAACTAGAAACAGACCCTCGGCTCTAGCGCGGAGGCCTCACCTCACACCTGGAAGACCTTGGAGATCTCCCCCTCCCTAGCCAATGCTGAGCTAGGGTGCCTTGGAGGATGAAGAGAGAGTGAAGGGCCTATTAATAGTTTTCTGGGAATGGCCTGCAAATAACCAACCTCCACTGCTCTGAAAATTACCGAAATGCCCCTGGATTGGCCTGCCAACAACCAAATCCCGCTGTTCTAAGCGGCTAATTACAGTCCACCAGGGGTAGTCCCTCAAGCCGGGCGAGCTGGCGGTTAGGAGAGTTGAGGCCGGGCGAGGTGGCGGCCTGCGAGCTGGCGGCCTACGAGCTAGGGCTAGGCGAGATGGCGGCCTAGCGAGACGGCGGTCTAGTGGTTGGTGAAACGATCACTTGAGTATAATGAGTGAATTTCCCCAAGTATCGATCTCGAGGGAACACAGTAAGGTGGAGTTAATTTTGAGGAGGACTTGAGATTGAAGTCCTTAGGTCGGAGTTAACTAAGTGGGATCTGATGGTTGCGGAAGCAGAAAATAAAACACTAACAACTACTCCTATGCAACGCCGTTATGCGATGCTTCGCCAGGCGGCATGGAAGACTACACGGGCCGCTATGCACCGAATCGTTGGGCGGATGGACGAGTAGGCAAGCGTAAGAACCAAACGAACTGAGGAATATGAGGGTCGTAAGCACCTCTTTGCTACGCACGCCACTAACAATCGCTAGTGCGACAAGAACAGATGGATGTCGGATGGAAAATAAGGGCGCACCTCAAGCAAATAACGAAAACATACAATCACATAGACATGATTACACATAAACGTATATTACAATAAGCATACTTCATCAAATATAAGAGATCAACTATAATATCAACAACAAGAGAAGAAAAGTGTGCGAAATCGACCGAATCCGAAGTCTTGCTGAGGATTCACGGTAGGATTCTTCGGGTTGTCATTCCGCGTCCTAGCTCGGTCCTCAACTGCGTCCGGGGTAGAGGAGGCTGTCACTCACTCCCAATGAACCTTTCTTCTTCGTGTCATGAGCCGGTGGAGGATGACACAACTTCTCTAGCTTGGTGGAGAGGGCTAGATAAAAACCTTCTTGAAGCTCAAGGATTAAAGAGGAGGCCGAGAGGAAGCTCCGGCTTGGATTTGGCGTTGAATGCTTGCCCGAATCTTCTCCCCTTAGTGGAACGACAGATTTCGCCCTAAAAACGCGGAGGAGTTGGCGTAGAAGAAGTCTGTCCAAAAAAACGTCCTCAAATGGCAGAAAATCTGTTCTTAAATAGAAAAAGATCAGAAAATTGGTCACGCACGGTCTGCCGTACGACCGTGCATGAACCGTGCGAAATTCGAGCGCAGATAATGCTTGAGGAAGAAGAAGCGTTGACCCGTGCGTTGTAATCGCGCACGGGCGATTCCGCCCGTGCGTGAAGGAAATCGCACGGGTAAACACAGAGCGCAGAATGTAAGAGAAAACCGTGGAACCTTGCGTTTTACTCGCGCACGGGCGTTGTTGCCCGTGCGTGAAGAAAACACACGATTAATCACAGATCACTGGAAAGCTCGGCAAAAGGTACAGGCCGTGCGATTCCTTCTCGCACGGTTTGGCCGAAACTGTATGGGAACAAATCGCATGGGTAGAAACAGATACCCCAGGAAAGCTGTGTAAAACACACGATTGGACTGGAACCGTGCGCGAAGAAATGCGCACGACCGTGCATTTTACACAGAAACTAGAAATGGAATTCGGGACATCCCGACTACCTGCACAACAATAAAACCAGGTTGGAGCACAAGCTTCCAGCACCAAAATGCAAACAAAACTAAACATAAAGATAATGAGGAGCACCATGTGCATATCCCCGATAATAGAATGCACAATTGCACACCCACGGGCCCAAAACAATGCACTTAGCGTGAAAAACGGTATAAATGAAATATCAACGATACCATACCAAAAGTGAAGTGCAAGTGCGTGAAAACTAGCCCAGATGAGTCCTAAAAATACTATATAAATCGGACTCATCAAACCCCCAGACTTACCTGTTTGCGCGTCCCGAGCAAACAAAATCTATGCAGATAGGGAAAATGATTTAGCTAACATGGAAATTGTGATATGGAGTACCATGCGAAGTCGCATGCTCGTACATGTAAAAATATAAATATAGGAAATTTCTAAGTATGCAAAATAATTTACACTTTTCACAATGCGTATCAAAATTTTATTATTACTCAAAAATAGAATCACGGTGAATCTTCCGGTCACGCGTAGGGAGAAAGTAGGCTAATCGCTAAGCGAGCATTGCCAGAGATCGGGGCTCGGGATAACCTTCAAAGGAATCCACCAATGTCGGTGACCATATGCTTCCCCGTTTGCACGCTCTCCACGGTACTGGCTTGGTTCACACACGAATCAGTAGGACTTTAGATGAAGAGATGGGGCTTGAGTTATGGTGAGGTAAACAAAGATAAACAGGAAGGCTACGCACCTAACCTAAATGAGCTATCATAAAAGGAGTCCCTCAGCTAAGCAAAATACGCGCGGGTACACCATACCCCCAGACTTAATTTTTTCAAATATGGGTGTGTGCACCGCCTACTCCAAATATAATCTCCTCTCAATTAGAATTTTCAATTATACTTTTTTTTACTTTTTATTTTCACATATATTTCTTTTCAAATCATTTTTTTAAACAGTTTCAGTAAATAGAAGCTTTGGAGCACATCCACACATTCACATGTAATAACACCACATCAACACCCCAAAATGAAAATGTAAAACACTAAAACTCGACTTGGGAGTGTGACTAGGATCGTCTTTGAGGCTTTGGTGAAATAATGGTGGATCTGAATTAAAAGAATGGGTAGACACAACGGGGCTAGCGAGGAAAAGACGTTAGGAACGGAACAAATCTCAACCGGGCCAAAATGATGGCCTACAACATGCTCATGCATGACTAACCTATACCCATGTTTCAAGAATAGCTTGGGGCAAGTTCTTAGTCAACGAGAAAGACTATCCATCCTCCCGACTCGAGCAATACAAACCTAACGGCCGTCTACACACATCCCAACACTACCGTTTGATTCACACCGGATTCACCAATTTTTGAGTAGAAAAAAAGTCTTTACACAAATAGAAAAATATAAAACTATAAGCATACATAAAAATTAAATGTACTCCAATTTCTACACAAGACGAGAGCACTTGACTAGGAGCACAATAAGGTCAATATTTTACTTCGTCTCACAATCCTATGCTAGCACAAAAATTTTCCCAAATCATATAAAAGAAACGAGTTTAACTCACAGCACACTAACAGCTAAGCAGCGCTCATGTGGGTGCAGTGATGTGCGATGCAATAAACTAAACAAAATAAAACAATAAATGCTTCTAGTATGCATATGAAATGTGTGCGTGCAAAAGGTAACACATACTGTCTCTCCCCTAGACTTAAACTAAACTACACAACATATGATATAGAGATTTAAATCAGATAGATACAAGGGAAGAGGTTACCCAATGCTCAGCCAGTGAGCATACCAGAAGACGCTTGAAAAACAGAAGCAACGCCGCCATACGAAGAATCTCAACCCCGCCAATGCGAGTTGCCATGAATACCTGCAGGGGTGAGCTCCGCAAAAACAAAAGAAAAATATACAAAATACAAAGAAAGACTAACACTAAAATAGACATGAAAAATAAAAATGCAGAAAATGAAAGATAAGTACTGAGGTTATTGTCATCCCAGCACGACTTATTCGACTAAGGAAAAGGTTCTAGCTAATGAGACTATGAAATAAAAAAATACACAGGTAACTGTTACATTATCCGTTGCGGTAGCGAGTACCGATACAGAGATAAAACAGTTACCTTTTGCCATCCTCCACCGTAATATAAACGGCGCCAAAAACTTGATACGTTGGACGACAAGTGTACCGGTCGCACAAGTAATATAAAATGGGTGAATTTTCCCAAGTATTGATCTCGAGGGAACACAGTAAGGTGAAGTTAATTTTGAGGAGGACTTGAGATTGAAGTCTTTAGGTCGGAGTTAACTAAGGGGGATTTGATGGTTGCGGAAGCAGAAAATAAAACACTAACAACTACTCCTATGCAACGCCGCTATGCGATGCTTCACCAGGCGGCATGAAAGACTACACGGGCCGCTATGCACCGAATCGTTGGGCGGATGGACGAGTAGACAAGCATAAGAACCAAACGAACCGAGGAATATGAGCGTCGTAAGCACCTCTTTGCTACGCACGCCACTAACAATCGCTAGTGCGGCAAGAGCAGATGGATGTCGGATGGAAAATAAGGGCGCACCTCAAGCAAATAACAAAAACATACAATCACATAGACATGATTACACATAAACGTATAGTACAATAAATATACTTCATCAAATATAAGAGATCAACTATACTATCAACAACAAGAGAAGAAAAGTGTGCGAAATCGACCGAATCCGAAGTCTTGCTGAGGATTCACGGTAGGATTTGTCGGGTTGTCATTCCGCATCCTAGCTCGTCCTCAACTGCGTCCGGAGTAGTGGAGGCTGTCACTCACTCCTAATGGACCCGTCTTCTTCATGTCACGAGCCGGTGGAGGATGACACAACTTCTCTAGCTTGGTGGAGAAACCTAGATAAAACCCTTCTTGAAGCTCAATGATGAAGGAGGAGGCCGAGAGGAAGCTCCGGCTTGGATTTGGCGTTGAATGCTTGCCCGGATCTTCTCCCCTTGGTGGAACGACGGATTTCGCCGTAAAAACGCAGAGGAGTTGGCGTAGAAGAAGTCTGTCCATAAAAACGTCCTCAAATGACAGAAAATCTGTTCTTAAATAGAAAAAAATCAGAAAATTGGTCACGCACGGTCTGGCGCACGACCGTGCGTGAACCGTGCGAAATTCGCGCTCAGATAATGCTTGAGGAAGAAGAAGCGTTGACCCGTACATTGTAATTGCGCACGGGCGATTCCGCCCGTGCGTGAAGGAAATCGCACGGGTAAACACAGAGCGTAGGAATGCAGGAGAAAACAGTGGAACCGTGCGTTTTACTCGCGCACGGGCGCTGTTGCCCGTGCGTGAAGGAAACGCATGATGAACCACAGATCACTGGAAAGCTTGGCAAAAGGTGCAGGCCGTGCGATTCCTTCTCGCACGGTTTGGCCGAAACCGTGCGGGAACAAATCGCAGGGTAGAAACAGATGCCCCAGGAAAGCTGTGTAAAACGCACGATTGGACTGGAACTGTGCGCGAAGAAATGCGCACGACCGTGCGTTTTACACAGAAACTGGAAATGAAATTCGGGACATCCCGACTACTTGCACAACAATAAAACCAGGCTGGAGCACAAGCTTCCTGCACCAAAATGCAAACAAAACTAAATAGAAAGATAACGAGGGGCACCATGTGCATACCCCCGACAATAGAATGCGCAATTGCACACTCACGTGCTCAAAACAATGCACTTAGCGTGAAAAACGGTATAAATGAAATATCAACTATACCATACCAAAAGTGAAGTGCAAGTGCGTGAAAACTAGCCCAGATGAGTCCGAAAAACACTATATAAATCGGACTCATCATACACCCCAACCCATCTTCACACACAGAGGATGGTCCATGTGCAGAGAATTGTTGAGGTGGGATCTTGAACCCACGACCTCCTATATTGAGGGACTTGGTGCCGTCCTCCGTAACCAACTAATGAATCTTTCATTAACTCTCTAGCATGTTATATGATTATATATCAAGAGCATTTCATCATTTTCCTCAGGGATACAAATTAAGGGTGCGTTAACTTTAAACATGCATGTAGACATGCAATTTGTGTCTTACCAATCTCATTGAAGATGCACACAAAATATTTGACAAAATTTCTCAACAAAATATTCAGTTAAATTTCTCTCACCTACAATGTTTTAAACGAGAAGTTTTTTTGTACATCTAACATACGATTCTCCTGTGCGGATGACTTGTCAGCCCTTCAATCAACGATCTGACGATCAGTTTTTTAGTTATTTATATAATAATAATAATGATAATAATAAACAATCTCCGGTCGGAATGCCAAGATCCGACCAGAACTAATTTGTAAAAGCATTTTTTATGCATAAATAAGATCTTAAATATGTCCAAATAATCTAATTAAGATTTCATAATTATTTTTTTTAAAAAACAATTATTAATTTTTTGTAGAAATACTTTTTTTTAAATTTAGCAAACCATCCTCTTGTACGCTAGACATACCTAAACATTAATCGTTCTAAGCAGATGACAAATGAGAAAGAAGGGAATTTCTTAATATATTATGTAGTGGATAAACTACTATTTCAATCTTGTGATTTTTTTTAAAAAATTTGTGTATGAGTATTATATTGAGATACACTATTATAATTTTGAGGTTTACGAATAAATAGCCAAAAAGAATCTGGCCTTTATTTTTATGCAAGTTCAACTTCAATAGATTAGTTTTTTATTTAAGCTGTGTTTGGCGTGATTTATTTATTATCGTGACTTATTTATTTCTCTGAGGTTGGGCAAAAAATATCATTGTCATGCCAAAATCTTATGCATCAAATTAATTTTTTTTATAACAGAACACAGCCTTAATCAATCTACTTTATTATTTTATTTTGGCTGACATAACTTAAGTATACAACTATCGGCCAATATAAAAAATAATGTCAATAAGACAACATCTCCAACCCCTTTTAATTTCAATAAATATTTAGTAATTATTATATAATATATAATTTTATATGTTAATTATTTATAGTCGTCGATATTCTAATTTCTATTTTCAGACTGTTGCGTAAACGTCACAGCAGGTTGGGGAGGAAAGTACTGGAAGCCTGACATCCTGCACCCGGCCCTCTGCAAAGGCTGCGGGACTCCGATCCGGTATGGTGCTCCTGCGTCACAACTTCCTTATCCTACACCATCGCCGTGTACAAATCACCCACGCCCACATATGACGACATTACGGCCCCGCCTAAAACGGGTTTCACGATTTCTCCATCTCCGCCGTCATCGCCTCCGAAGCGGACCACAACTGCGATGACTCTCGCCGGCATCCCGCCGCCGGCGAAGGCGACGCCAGGTTGCAATCGGCGAAGTATTTTCCCGTCAACCCAGCGAGTAAAGGGTTCGCCGCAGCGTAGCACGCCGTGGCCGCCGCCTGAGGAATCGTCTTCAGAAGCTTCGACGCCATGAAGAACGCCAGATCTGCAGTCGGAGAAGACAATCGATCGATCATTGAATGCAATGGATATGAGAGAGAAACAAGCGGTTGATCGAATGGATCACCTGTGAGGAAACCCTCGCGGTCACGGGTGAGCCGTGTGCGTACGATCCCGGGATGAACGCAGTTTGCGGTAACATTTGCGCCCATTTCCTAAAATCAGAACGAGAAGTTCAGATCGATCGATCTGAAATCGAGATTCGAACGATCTCTGCAATTACCTTGAGCTTCTCTGCGAGCGCCATGGTGTGGAGGACGATTGCGAGCTTCGACAGCGCGTAAGCCAGTGTGGCGTCGTAGGATCTGCAGATCCCGACGAAATAGGCCATTATCTTTAATTTTAGGGTTTTTTTGGATTTTTGTGGACGGAAGATCGAGGAAGATGATATTGGCCTCACATTTTCTTGCTGGTGACGAGATCGAGATAGCGGAGACAGTCGCCGGAGAACCAAGTGTGGATCCCGGAGGAGACGTTGATGATGCGGCCTTCAATCCCCGTACGCAAAGCCGTTTCCGCCATTGTCTCCATCAGGAGCTTCGTCAACAGAAAGTGCCCTAATCCCGAGAAGAAAACAATCAATATGCATTGAAAATCGAGGATCGAGCGTTTTCAGTTTTCACCGCAGTTTGTTGTTACTCACCGAGATAATTTGTGGCGAAGGTCATCTCGATCCCGTCTTCGGATAAAGCGTAATCATGCGAATATTTTCCCGCGTTATTTCTGCAAAAAGTAAAATTTTCGAAAAATTGAACTCACTTTTTTTTTTGTTTTCTTCCGATTTCGAAGACGGGGAAGAATTGAAGGATCGATCTCGGTAATCGAAGTTACATGAGGAGATTGAGTGGAAGACGAAGAGACAGGAATTCATCGACGAAGGAACGAACAGAGGAAAGCGAGCTGAGATCAAGCGGCAGCAGGATGATCTTAGATCCCGGGAATTCGCCGGCGATTCGATCCTTCACCTCCTGCGCCGCCTTGACGCTCCTCGCCGGAATCACCAGCCTCGCCCCGCGCATTGCCAGGACGCGCGCCGTCTCTGCTCCGATCCCGGACGTCGCGCCTGCAATCATCGCCGATCAGATCAAATCGTTTCTACAAAGAGCTTGAGGTTGATTTTACCGGTGATTATGGCAGTGATAGTTCCCAGGTCCGGCGATGCCTCGGTGACCTCCTCCGCCGTTGACTTGGAGCCGAAGCCGCTACTCCCCGGCGAACCGAGCAGGTACCTTGCCGTCTCTAGCATCTCGTCGTTAATTGTTTCTCTTTCCGGTGGAAGAGGGAGGGTTTACGGTAAAGAAGGAAGGCCTTCTGCGCTCCATTTATAGTCGAAGAAAAAGGAAAGGGATAATTTGTCAACTAGGCGCCATGGTCACGTCCTTTTCGCCATCGGGAAGAGGAAAAGGAACTATAGAGCCCGGGTTTTGACCACGGCCTCGGGCGACGCCATTACTCTGCTTCTTTGCTCGCCATTTCGCTGTCACTTACGGGTATTCTAGGTTTTTGTTGTTTGCCGAAGAGAAGCGGCGGTGAAGATAGCAGAAGCTTCATGCGCGCTTAGGGATAACGAGCTGCACGCGGGCAGTGGGCTGCCCGATCTCAGGTGGGCGGGCCGGCCCGTCCGCCCTATACCGAGGCCGAGCGTTATTTTATAAAATTTTTTTTGAATGGTCTCTAGGAGTTATATAAGAAGCTACAAGAATTAGTTTCATGCGTATGTGGGGAGAACGAGCTATCGACAGGTGGAGGGCCCACAAATCTTAGGCGGGCGGCATAGGGGTGCAAACTGTTAAGTTTGCTTGAATCATCCAAATGATGATCAAAGTGGAATCACCTCTCAGTTGCTCCTAGGTGGGTATAAATAGACAAACCTTAGGAGTAACTACGGGTATCAAATATCCATGTATCCGAACCGACCCGTTAAGCCTACGTATAAATAGACAAACCTTATTAGTCATTTCTTAGGAGTAACTACGGGTCGAGGAGAACGAGCATCGCCCGTTGCTCCCTCCGGCGACGCTTGTTGTCCTGACGGGCGATGACCATCGCCTCCCTTCTTCCTTCTCCTCGGCCTCCCTCTTGTCGGTTGTCATTCCTTCTCTCCTCTTGGAAATGTTGTCTCACCGGTGGTCTCCACTGGGGGCGATTCTCGGGATATTGGAATCGCCTATCTTCCCCTATTCTCGCCTGGCCCAATGCCGGCCTCCTCTCCTCTTGCCTTCGAGGCCTCTCCTGCCTCCTTTCCTCGACCCTCCTGGGCTCTTCTCTCGTTCTCCTTTCCTCTCTTCTTCTCGACTCTTCCTTCCTCCTCTCGACCTGCCTATCTGGCGACCTCGCTCCTAACCTTCACCCCCGAAGGTCCTGTTCTCCCCCTTTCCATCGGATCATCTTCGTCCAGCATTGCCAAGAAATCTTTGTTTTTCTCCTCTCCTCGAACGAAGGTATTCGCCCTCTCTATCATCTCCTCAAAAGACCTTGGGGGGTTGGATCCCATCTCCATGCTGAACAAACCCTGCTTCAACCCGAACTTCAGGGCCACCTTCAAAGTGAAGTTGTCCACCTCCTCCACCTCCAAGATCTCCTGAAACGATCGATGTAATGGCCTAGGCTGTCATGTTGTACTTGAGTAATCTTGAAGAGAGTTGTTGCCTCCTTCTTCCTCTTCTTGGATGTCGTGAATCTCGCCATGAGGCCCCGACGTAGATCGAAGAAACAGTAGACAGAACCTGTTGGCAGTTGGTGAAACCAATCTCTTGCATTGCATTTGAGGGTGATGAAGAAGAATCAGTACTTGAACGCGTCAGACATATTGCGGATGGAGACGAGCTCTTCGAACCACTAAAGATGCCTGACTGGGTCATCCCTGCCAGAGTAGTATGTGAGAACGAGCTCTCTGAACACTTCGGGAACGGGGGCGGCGAGGATCTTGTTACAGAAGGAGCTCCTCCCTCCCTGCCGGTGGTGAGTTTCATTCTCGCTGAAGACATCATACTCACTCCACTGGCGAGTATCACAGTATCTCGTCGGCGACATCGGATCCCGAAAACGGACCCCTTGGCTGCCCGCCGGATGATGCCGCGACTGCATCAGTCGCTCTTCTCTTGCCCAAGCGGGCTCCTTCCCAGCTCTCCTCGGCGGTGCTTCCTCATCCAGTGGTGTCACGCGACGGGGGGAGGTCGCCGTGACATCGGGGAGATGAGAAAACCCGGTGAGGATGGTCTTCTCAATCCTCTTCGCGAACTCCTCGAACGTAGCAACTGTCACGAACTTGCCACCTTGTGCGACATCTCCAACTCCTGCCGAGTTGCCGACCAACTCTCCATGCTCGCCACCATTGGTCATCTTACTAAACCACCAAACATTCCTCCTTGGCTGCGATTCACGCTCACTTCACCAAGTGTTGAAGCCAGGAAAATTCCCAACCTCGAAATTCGGACCAATGCCGCCTAAGGTTACCGGCTCGAAGATAAGATCAGACGACTAGGATGACTAGGATGAAGAACGAAGACAAACAGGACCCCAGATGTTGCGGTAGGAAGGTCCCACCATGTAACACCTCCCCTGTAATGACCGTATAATATGGGTCCTGCCGGGGCCCCACAACATACGGACGCCACAACTTTAGTATTATAAGTTGATATAGCTACCCACACTCAAAACACTTTGCACAACACAGCGGAAACAAAAGCAAGACTAGAAGTTATCCACAACAAGAAGAGTAATAACAATGGCCTTATGGCCTTACAACAAGTGTCCAAACTCAAATAATACAACAGTCAAGAAAGTGCATAGCACTCCTAGTCTACCTCGGCATGCAAGCCGGACAACATGAGTCTCAAACATACAACATCATATAAGTAGAGCTACAAAAGAGAAAAGCACTTCATGAGGCTTAGGCCTTTCTGGCCGGCGAGCTAGCTCCTGCATGCGATCCTTGCCCTGAAAAATTTATTATTAACGTGGGTCAGCAAAGGCTGACCTCAAACTGTGTAACAACACATCTCCTCCCGGCCGCCCCTAACGGACCCCGGGGTACCCCTCCAACCTGCAAGTTAACACTTCGTATGCAATAATCATAAGCAAGAAAAGCATCTACAGAAACAGGCTTGGATGTCACACACATCATATATGTTCTCTACGGGTTGAACATATAATAAAAAAGGTCTACTTATGCAACATTTATGCAACAACCCGGGTTTCACCCAAGACACCCTAACTCGTATGCATCTAGCACATCATCACATCATATGGGTACTCATCGATTCCCCATTGGCATAAAGCCACAAACAAAGGGGGTAACACAATTCCCCACCAACGACACACAGGCCGCCAAATGGAACTCTTGCAAAGGCCCCACCCGCTCAAGGTCTTAGACCCGGGCTTGCCTACAAGCTCTGACGTCTCATATTAGGATTCCAACAAACACAAACTGACCAATTCTAAGAAGCCTTGCCGGACCCCACCCGCTCATGGCCTCATTGCCCGGGCTTGCCCCCATGCTTGGCATTCTCGTCAGTCTCACAGAAGGGGACTAGTCTCGCCGGGACACTCTCCACACATGACGTGAACGTCACGGGATAGCCAGCCGACCACGGAGACATAGCCACGCCTTGGCACATCACAAACCAAGACAATTGCACCCTAGTCACTCATTTGTACTGCAGCGTTTTCCGCGCACCAAGGAAACCATCTACAACTCATGCGGAGCTAATCTTGTCCACCAAGGAAACCATCTACCTCCACGAGGAGCTAACCTTGTCCGGTTCCGACTACACGTACTCACTCGAGAAAAATGGGGAAAAACATCACCACATCACAAACGACATCGTGCCGCAACGAAAACTCTACGAATCCTTAAAGTTCGTATGCAACATCACCGAGTTGGACTAACGGTCGCGACTACGGCTTCACCCACCATGACTAATCCACTAACGGAGCGGATCTCTAATGCAAATCATGCCGGGGACGGACTCAATCGACCCGGAGGTTCCTATTGAACCTTGGCGACACAAGACCCCTCTCATTTGAGTGTTTGGTGCCCAAAACTAGAGAGGAAAAATGATGCTAAAGACATGCATCCTAAGACCGAGAGGAGAAATGTCGTTACCATCCGACTCCTCTTCCTTGCCATGGCAAAATAGCCGGATGAAAACCTTTGCAAAGATCTAGCCTCCACGGATCTGGACTCGGCTCGCGATTTGGAGCACCGAAGCCTCTCCTACAACCCAAACCCTCCTTCACCTTCTTCCTTGCTCTCCCTTCTCTCTAGAAATTAGTAATAGAAAAGCTTGAACAAGAATGAGGGTTTTCAACCCTCTTCTCGGACTTAACTCCCCAAGAGCAGTTCTGGACCATCAGATCCCAAAATATGGGAAGGAATGACCACGATCCGTCTGAAAAAATAAAATACCTGGGCCGAACACGGCCTGGCACACGCCCGTGTCCAGGGTCGTGTCCCCCATTCTCCGTCTCAAATCGACGCGCCTCGAACAGCACACGGGCATTCGACACGCCCGTGTTCGACCCGACACGCCCGTGTCCCAACTGACACGGCCGTGTGCCTCCAGCGACAGAGCCCCAAAACAACCCGAGAAGGGACATGGCCTGGGACACGCCCGTGTCCCAAGCCGTGTGCCAAGTCTCGACACTCGTCGACAGCCTTTGTGTCGACACCGCGGAAAAACGTCGAGCGAAGATCGTTGACCAAGCGGGACACGCCATGTGATACGCCCGTGTCACAGGCCGTGTGCCCCAGTCTTGACACTCGACACTCGACACTCGACACTCGTCGAGTGAACATCGTCGACTGAAGTTCGTCGACAGACCCACACGGCCTTGGACACGCCCGTGTCCTAGGCCGTGTGCCTTGTCTCGACACATTGTCGAACGAAAAATGTCGACACCCCGGGCCGAGTGTCGACACGGGCTCGACACGCCCTGCGACACGCACGTGTCGCAGGCCGTGTACCCTGTCTCGACACTTCGTCGAGCGAAAAAAAATGTCGACAACGCGGCCAAGTTGTCGACTCCAGCCTGACACGGCCTGGGACACGTCCCGGGCCGTGTGCCCCTTGCCAGAAACCAAAAATTGGCCAAAAACGCTAATCGACCTTCTCTCAAAAACTGGGGTGTTACAACTCTTCCCCCTTAACAGAATTTCGTCCCGAAATTACAAAACAAAAGGGAACACACTTAAATGGTACCTGAAATGAAGAGTTCTGGATACTCTTCTAGCATGACTTGCTCTCGTTCCCAAGATTGCTCCTCACGATCGCAGTTGTCCCATCGGACTCTCACGAGTTTAACCTCTTTATTCCGCAACTGCCGAGTCTCAGAATCCTCTATAGTGACTGGACGGACTCGCGTCCTCAAGTCTTCCTCTATCGGCATCGCTGCCGGCTCAATCACCACACTAGCCTCCAACAAAGCTTTCCTCAATACGAAGACATGGAAGACGTCATGCAGTCCACTCAGCTCCGCAGACAACGCCAACCGATAGGCTGCTTCTCCCACCCGTTCAACAACTTCAAAAGGCCCCAAAAACCTTGATCTCAACTTCTTGAGTCGGCAAATCCGTGAGATGCCTTTAAACGGTTTGATCTTCAAATAGACCCAATCACCTACCACAAACTCCAACTTCCGGTGATGAGCATTAAAGTACTTTGCTTGCCGGTCTTGCGCTACCTTCATACGCTCTTGTATGGTCCGTACCAACTCACAAGCGTCAACTACCACCTCTTTTCCCAAAATTTTGGTGTCTCCCGCCTCTGCCCAAGACATCGGTGTTCGATACCGTTTCCCATACAAAGCTTCGTATGGCGCCATTTTTATACTTGCTTGATAACTGTTATTGTATGCGAATTCTACCATGAAGAGGTGATCCTCCCACTTCTTGCCGAAGTCAAGAACGCACATTCTCAACATATCCTCCATAGTACGGTTCGTTCTTTCAGTTTGCCCATCGGTTTGAGGATGGAACGCCGTACTGAACTTTAGCTTCGTGCCCAAACTCTTTTGAACCAATCTCCAGTCCTTGGACGTAAACCGTCCATCTCAATCGCTGACTATACTCTTTGGAATCCCGTGCAGTCTCACAATGTTGCGAACATACAACTCCACCAGCTTCTCCACGTTGTCCTCTTTCCGATTTGGGATGAAGTGGGCCACCTTGGTTAAGCGGTCCACGATCACCCAAATAGCATCATTACCCTGCTGCGATCTAGGCAGACTATGCACAAAATCCATGGAGATGTCATCAAATTTCAACTCAGGGATTGGAAGGGGCTTCAGGAACCCGCCCGACTTCTGAAACTCGGCCTTCACCAAGGCGCAAGTTTGGCAACGATTCACATACAAAGCTACGTCCCGCTTCAGCCCCGGCCACCAAAAGGATTTCTTCATATCCAAGTACATCTTTGTACTGCCCGGTTGAATGGAGTACTTTGTGAAGTGAGCCTCAAACATCAACTCCTCACGGAGTTTGCCGAACTGCGGTATACAAACCCTTCCGTCCTTCCTCAGAATCCCATCAATCATCTCCCAGGCGCTGCTCTCGCCCGTTTGAGCCTCCAATACAAATGGTTGAAACTCCACATCCAACCGAGTCGCTTCCCGAATGCGATCGGTCAAGTCGTTCTGCACTTCAATCCAGTTCAACCGAGCCACGCTGGACTCGTCTCTCGCAACACATTCCAAACCAAGGGACTCCCATTCTCGTACCAACCGCTCATCATGAGCTTCGATCCAATTCCCTTGCCCCGAGTACTTTCTACTCAAGGCATCCGCCACCACATTGGCTTTACGTGGCGTATACTGAATCGCCACCTCGTAGTCTCCAAGAAATTCAACCCACCCGCGTTGCTGCATGTTCAAGTCCTTTTGATCCAAGAGGTACTTCAGGCTTTTATGATCCGTGAAGATCTCCACCTTTGCACCATACACATAATGCCGCCATAATTTCAACGCAAAAATTACCACCGCCAACTCCAAGTCGTGGACGAGGTAATTCCTCTCATGAGCCTTCAGCTGTCTAGACCCAAAAGCTATCACCTTGCCATGTTGCACCAAAATGCAACCCAAACCGCATTCTGATGCGTCACTGAAGATCTGAAATCCCTCGGTCCCTTGCGGTAGACTTAGGATTGGAGCCATCATCAGTCTCTCTTTCAGTGCCTCAAATGCTTGACTGCACTCTTGAGTCCACAAAAACTTATGATCTTTACGAGTGAGTGAGGTGAGGGGTAGAGCTATCCGCGAGAAATTTTCCACGAATCTCCTATAGTACCCGGCTAGTCCAAGAAAACTTCGGACTTCCGCCACGGTCCTCAAGACTGGCCAATCTCTGATGGCCTCCACTTTGGTTGGATCCACTGCCACCCCATCCCCACTAATCACGTGGCCCAAAAATGCCACCTTCTCTAACTAGAACTCGCACTTGGAGAACTTTGCATACAACTGATTCTCCCTCAACACTTGTAAGACCACTCTCAAGTGGGTCTCATGCTCCACTTCAGATTTGGAATATACCAAGATGTCATCAATGAAGACAACCACAAAAGAATCCAAGTATTCCCGAAATACTCGATTCATAAGATCCATGAACACAGATGGTGCGTTCGTCAGCCCGAACGGCATCACCGTAAACTCAAAGTGTCCATACCTTGTACCAAAGGCAGTCTTGGGGATGTCCTCATCCCGAATTCGCAGCTGATAATAGTCTGACTTCAAGTCCAATTTTGAATACACCACTGACCCCACCAATTGGTCAAACAAGTCGTCTATCCGAGGAATTAGATACTTATTCTTGACGGTCAATTTATTCAAATTTTGGTAGTCTATGCATAGCCGCATACTACCGTCTTTCTTCTTCACAAACAACACCGGCGCGCTCCACGGCGAAGAACTGGGTCTGATATACCTTTGCTCCAACAGTTTCTGCAACTGTACCTTGAGTTCTGCCAACTCCTTTGGTGCCATCCTAAACGGAGGACGTGACACCGGCCTAGCCTCCGGTACTAACTCGATCGAGAAGTCGATCTCTCGCTGAGGAGGCGCTCCAGGAAGTTCATCCGGAAACACATCCTTGAACTCTGCCACTACGGACACTTCCTCAATAGACAGCTGGGAGAGACGAACCTCCAATAACGCTACAAGCGCTACACCACCCTGGTTAACCGCCCGCATCAACTGCATGGCCGACATCAGGGAACAGGCCACTCCACAAAGGCCCTCAAATTTGACCTCCGCCTGCCCTTTGCTCCTTAGGGTCACTACCTTAGATAGGCAATCAATACTGGCGCGCTGCTCTGCAAGCCAGTCCATGCCCAAAATGACATCGAACTCAACCAATGGTAAAATCGCTGCTACCAAAACGAAGTCAACTCCGTCCAACTCCCAACAGATGCGCCCTCTGGCCCCGGTGGTCATGGATGACCCATTGGGCATGCGCACTTTCAACTCTGCGTCCGCCGAGAAAGGCTCAACTCCTATTCTCCGGATGAAGCTCTCCGCAAGAAAGGAGTGCGATGCTCCCGTATCGAACAATACGCTAGCGGGGTATCCGGAAACTAATACGAAGCCTACAACATAGACATTACACAAACAAGGTCTAAAAGTATGAAGCACAAAATTTCAACTTAAATTTTCTTCATACCTGTCACCACATCGGTTTGGCGGATCACTTCTTGCTGTCCAAGGTTGTAAGCCCTTGGTTGCACCGGTTGGAACCGAGAAGCGCTCGACTCCTCCATCTTCCCTTTCTCCGCAGCACTGGGGCCGGAGCGCACAGTCTGCTCCTGCCTTGCCTCTTGCCCCGCTCCCCCTTGGGGACAAACACGAGCTATGTGCCCCACCTTACCGCAGTTGTAGCACGTCGGCGGTCCCCTAGAGTGAGAACCTCTAGGCGTCCACTTGCTCTTCTCACCAGACCTGGATGTGTGAGGCTTATTCCTCCACCTACTCCCTTCAGACTTTCCATGGGATTGGGAAGGCTTTACTTCCCCTTGCTTGGGAGTGAAACTCTTACGACGTTGGGTTCGCTCCAGATCACTCTCCAACATCCTGGCAGCCTCCACTAATTCGTTGAATCCCGCTCTCTTCATGGAGACGAGGGGTTGCATCATGTTGAGATTATATTAGCCAGCATGACACGTGTGTGTGGGACCGCATGTTTGGGCTTTCCCCATCGCGTTCCAGGTCTGTGTGTTGACCCCGGTGGGCCCCCTTGTGTGGCGGAATATCCCCGCAGTCATGTGGTTGGGGTTAATCCCACACCGCCTGCAGACTTCTCCCCTTTGTGTTCATGTACCCCGCCACCCTTCATCTCAACACATGGGTTTTGAGATGAACTAATGGGTTGGCGGGTTCTAACTTGGTATCAGAGCAGGTTGTCATGCTGCGGGGGTGTGTTGAGATTATATTAGCCAGCATGACACGTGTGTGTGGGACCGCATGTTTGGGCTTTCCCCACCGCGTTCCAGGTCTGGGTGTTGACCCCGGTGGGCCCCCCTTGTGTGGCGGAATATCCCCGCGGTCATGTGGTTGGGGTTAATCCCACACCGCCTGCAGACTTCTCCCCTTTGTGTTCATGTACCCCGCCACCCTTCATCTCAACACCTGGGTTTTGAGATGAACTAATGGGTTGGCGGGTTCTAACTCCTCAGATTCTCCCTCAGCCCCTGGTAGAAGAGGTTATCCCTCTCTACATCATCTGCCATCGTCGTTCCCTCGTAACGACCCAAACGGGTGAACTCCTGCACATACTCGTCCACCGTCTTGTCCCGCTGCATTAAGTGCAGGAACTGCCTCTGAAGTGTCAACCGTGTAGAAACTGGAATATACCTCTTTAGAAAAGCATCCCCAAACTCCTCCACCGACGGGGTGCGTCCAGGGAACTGGCGGCCGCTATGGCTCACCCACCACAACTTGGCGTCTCCTTCCAACATGAATGCCGCATACTCAGCTTTCTTTTCTTCTGGCGTCTCTGCCACCCTCAAAAGTTCTTGAATTCGAACCCACCAGTCCTCCGCATCCGTTGGTCTACCAACTCCCTTGAATGACGGGGGATGGAAGCTCAGGAAATACTTCATATGTCGGTCTCCATGTCCGACAACCACCCTTTCCGCCAAAGGCTCCACTCGTCTGGCTTCTCCTCCTGGCACGGCCGTCGCCGTATCCGGTGTAGCAGGGGTTGCTACCTGAGCTGCCGCTGCAGCTTGGGCTGCCACCATCGCTTCTGCAAGCATGCGGCAGAAGTCGGCCGGGTTTACACCCGTGCCCAAAAGACCTGGAGCAGTGGCACTGCTCGCCGAGAGTTCCTCTCTTACTCTCGACGTACCCGCCTCGTTGCTTGCACTCTTCAAGAAACAAGAAACAAGGAATCAGTCTCTAATCTCAAGACTTAAACATAAGGACACTCATGGTCCCGCGTTACTCTTATGTGGATAACTTCTTTATGCATTGACCTCGAATCTAACCTCGCTTTGATACCAAATTGTAACACCTCCCCTGTAATGACCGTATAATATGGGTCCGGCCGGGGCCCCACAACATACAGACGCCACAGCTTTAGTATTATAAGTTGATATAGCTACCCACACTCAAAACACTTTGCACAACACATCGGAAACAAAAGCAAGACTAGAAGTTATCCACTACAAGAAGAGTAATAACAATGACCTTATGGCCTTACAACAAGTGTCCAAACTCAAATAATACAACAGTCAAGAAAGTGCATAGCACTCTTAGTCTACCTCGGCATGCAAGCCGGACAACATGAGTCTCAAACATACAACATCATATAAGTAGAGCTACAAAAGAGAAAAGCACTTCATGAGGCTTAGGCCTTTCTGGCCGGCGAGCTAGCTCCTGCATGCGATCCTTGCCCTGTAAAATTTATTAGTAACGTGGGTCAGCAAACACTGACCTCAAACTGTGTAACAACACATCTCCTCCCGGCCGCCCCTAACGGACCCCGGGGTACCCCTCCAACCTACAAGTTAGCACTTCGTATGCAATAATCATAAGCAAGAAAAGCATCTACCGAAACAGGCTTGGATGTCACACACATCATACATATTCTCTACGGGTTGAGCATATAATAAAAAGAGCATACTTATGCAACATGTATGCAACAACCCGGGTTTCACCCAAGGCACCCTAACTCGTATGCATCTAGCACATTATCACATCATATGGGTACTCATTGATTCCCCATTGGCATAAAGACACAAACAAAGGGGGTAACACAATTCCCCCCCCCCCAACGGCACACAAGCCGCCAAATGGAACTCTTGCAAAGGCCCCACCCGCTCAAGGTCTTAGACCCGGGCTTGCCTACAAGCTCTGACGTCTCATGTCAGGATTCCAACAAACACAAACTGACCGATTCTAAGAAGCCTTACCGGACCCCACCCGCTCATGGCCTCATTTGTAAGACCCCCCCCTCCCCGGATCCCAAAACACGGCACGAAGGGGGAGTCTTATGCCCGGAACAGCCGCCTTGCGGTAGCATTAGCACACGGGCTAACCTGTACCACAAGACTCCTATTCCGCCGGCTACAACAATATCAATACAACATGCCAACCCGACCAAATAAGTAAATCAAACAGAAGTCAAATCCACACTAAGTTATAATGTCCAAATACATCAATAATGAGAAGCTAAAACATGCTTCTACAATATATCAGAGTACAGCTAATCATTGCCCAAAACGGGCTACAACAGAGTAAGCAAAACACTAACATCAGTAACAGACGGTATCGACGGCACCGTCACATCAGGCCCTGTCGTCCTGGCCTGGCTGTCCTGCGGCGTAGTCTGCGGCTGCTCTACCTGCGGCGTGACCTCCTAAAAAGGAAGACGTAGCAACCGTTAGTCGAAACGACTAAGTGGTTTCACATCCGCTCCCCCGGCGACTCCTCGGCACCGGGCGGAGAAAGAGAACAAGGGTACAATATATATAAGTAAGCAAGTAAAGGAAGTACAAGCAAGTGGCAGTAGTGTAAGAGTAACAGCATCATTGTCAGCATATATGAAAGAGCTACACTAAACTAGCAAGTATAAGTATCAGCAGGAAAGTAACTTAACTTATAAGAATGCCCATACAAACTTATAAGCTAAGGATCGGGTTACATAAAAGTAACTCATCGTATAAGAGTGCCCATACAAACTTATACGATGAGGATCTTGTTGTGCAATGTTATGAATGCTATGAATGCTATGCAATGACTCACCCATGCACACCCATGCAACTGCTATGTCGACACAGACTATAGTTCCCACTTTTCGAGCAGGTAGCTAACCTCTCAGGCATCAGCCGCCGTGGCCAGGCGTGACAGTAGAACGGGCACTTCTACTACTAGGCGGGTATCACACTACTTCACCTAGGCCTCCGTACGCCTCAACGCTAAGAACACAACAGCGAGCCCATGCGTACTATGGCCCAGCGGGGTCTTGGGTAGATGTGCACCAAGAACACAGCCCGAACTGGCCTTGCGTGACCCGGAAGGGGCCTCGGAAGAAAGCACGAGGACACAGCCCAACCGTTCACATGGCCGGAGGGGCCTCGGGACGTGAACACCGAGGACACAGCCCAACCCGACCAAGTCTAACTGCCAACTCCCGTCGGTGTGACGACTGGCGAGCCCGTAGACCTGCCACACTATCCTTAACCCAGGATTACGACACCGCGTGTCGACTCACACCACATGCACATACCACATCAACATATCATGGAAGGGGCCTCGAAAGTAAACACGAGGACACAGCCCAACCATCCATCCATACCTTACCTCAACACAACCAAAACAAGTGGCGGTCAACCCCGCACTTACATCCCTTCACAATACTACCCGTAGGGAGACGACGCTCTAAGTATTGGACTAACGAATTTCATTTCACCAATCAACATACACATGGTCATAGTTTAATCTGCTATATGTCATTCCATATGAACTCTACATAAGACTTATATGATGCGCATATGTTATAATCTATCAACATCTTATCAATTCGATTCGATTAAACATAAAGGGAACCATCCAAACCTCAAGACATCTTGCAATAAGAAATCAGTTGTATGCGTTCCAAATAATAAACACCATCATTCACAGTTCTTCGGTGATTAGCACAAATTATTTAATCTTGACAGAATTCCACCGACTCTAATTGCACTTTATATAAAACCAGAATTCTAAGTGTATCACTAATCTGGACAGCAACTTCGACCGGAGGTTCCCGAAGTTACAGGAATCCGGTGGAGGCGTGTAACCCCTCGTTGGAAAGATCTTTCATGATCTACAACTTTCATATTCAGGTCACAACCCAAATCTGACAATAACTTACTCGAAATCGGCTTCGAAGTTCGCTGCGCACAGAACACGATTTCTGTGTACAGGAAATTGCCGGACAGCAAACTCGATTAGGTTTTCCCGGGCCACAGACATCACCTGAAGTCGTGCAACCACTCGTTGGAAAGGTATTTCCAAGGGCTACAACTTTCGTGTTTAGCGAAAAGCCCAGATCTGCCTATCCTACATGAAAATTGCATAGAAGATCGCTGCGCGCAGAATACAGATTCTGCGCGCATCTTAAAGGAAAATGAACGGCATCGGTTCGTCTTCCTCCTCAAGGCGATCGTCCCTAAATTTTCCAGAAATATTCTCCTCCCTTATTCAACCTCAAAGGCATAACTCCTCACGAGACCATCCACCCATCGTCATATTGAAGAAAAGGGGAAGGGTTGAAGAGATCTAAAGTCTAGAACACAAGTTCTAACATGGCCTAACCTAGAGATCTTCTCCTCTCCATCAAGACTCTCTTGAGTCGATGTCTCTCCTAAGGCATAACTATAGATCTAGCACCAAGGGAGAGGGTAGGAAACTCACATTGACTCCAGCGGTACCACCATTTCCGGCCATGGATCGCGTAGTTCTCCTTGGCGGCATCTTCTCTTTCGCGGCGATGGCGGAACTCCTCCGGTAGAACTTGCTCCAGCGGTTTTCCTCTCACCAGGAGTTTCTCACAGGAAATAGGGGAAGGAAATGAGAATGAAAAACGGCTAGGGTTTCTCTGCCCCTTATATGCAAAATGTGACACGGGTAGGGACACGGCCGTGTCCTTACCCGTGTCCTGCCTGGCGAAACGGCAACGACAGTTTCCATGTCGGTTCAGTGTTTGACACGGGTCGGGACACGCCCGTGTCCCAACCCGTGTTCACATGACACGGCGTGTGCCTGGCCGTGTCATTGGCCGTGTGCATCTTCAGTTACATCTCGACACTTCTCGTCGAGCTCAACTCGACGCACACGGGTAGGGACACGCCGTGTCACTACCCGTGTCACTTAGTGTCGACCCCGCTCGACGATCTCGACACGGCTCGTCGAGATCATCTCGACGCACACGGGTAGGGACACGGCCGTGTCACTACCCGTGTCACTTCATCTCGACGACTCTCGACGATTCTCGACGATCTCGACACGGCTCGTCGAGATCATCTCGACGCACACGGGTAGGGACACGACCGTGTCTCTACCCGTGTCACTTCTCTCTGCACTGATTTCTCCCCTTCTCCACAAGTGCAGCCCAATTCCCTGCACTTCTCAGGACTCGAGTCAACCCTCCTGACTCAAAACACACACACTAGGGGCCTAGAGCGATTCGGGACGTTACAAATCCTATAAACAAAATAAAGATTTCGTCCCCGAAATCAGGCTTAGGCTGTGTGGAGAAAAACCTAACAGAAAGTTTATCATATGTTTTTAAATAAGATTACCTTGGGTAAACAACTCCGGGTAGCGTGCTGCATCAAATCCATTGGCTCCCAGGTGTACTCCTCCTTCCCATGATTCATCCATAGCACCTTCACTAAGGGGACACTTTTGCGGCGTAATGTTCTTGTCTCGCTGTCAACGATTCGTACCGGCTCTAGTCACACAGACCTATCTGACGCCACCGCACCATCAGTAGTGGGAATAAATTGGTCGGGCCGCAATAGTGCTTTTCGAAGCGACGATACATGGAACACGTCGTGAAGATTTCTAGTTCCGGTGGTAACTCCAACCGATAGGCCAACGGGCCAATTCTTTCCAATATAGTATAAGGCCCAACATACCTTGGGCTGAGCTTTTTCACTCCCGCACCCGTGACACTCCATGCATCGGCCGAATCTTAAGGAACACTTTTTCGCCCACCTGGAACTCCACCATCCGGTGCTTTTTATTGTAATATTTCGCCTGTCGACTTTGAGCCTCCAACATGCGGTCTCTTATCAATCTGACAGTCACATCAGTATCATCTATGTATTCGTTTCCCAATGCCTTCGGATCTTCATCTTGCACCCAAGACAAGGGAGTCCTACACCTTCTTCCGTAAAGGGCTTCATGGGGCGCCATACCGATGCTCGCTTGATGACTATTATTGTAGGAGAATTCCACTAGTGGCAAGAGCCTTTCCCATGGCTCTCCTCTGTCCAGCACACATAACCTCAATAAATCTTCCAGCGTTCTGATGGTCCGCTCTGACTGTCCGTCAGTCTGAGGATGAAATGCGGTACTAAAGGTTAGGCGTGAGCCCAAATACGCCTGTACCGCCTTCCACTCATTGGATGTAAACCGACCATCCCGATCCGAAACAATTGTCTTGGGCACGCCATGATACCGTACAAATTGTTCCACAAAAAGGCGCACCAAAATATCCACGTGTGCTTCCTTCTTCATTGGAATGAACCGGGCCACCTTTGTCAGTCGATCCACAATAACCCACACCGAATCATTCCCGGAGCGTGAGCGAGGTAGCCCATGGACAAAGTCCATGGAGATATCCTCAAACTTCCATTCGGGGATGGGCAGCGACTGCAACAAACCACCGGGACTCCTGCATTCAGCCTTCACTCTTTGGCAAGCTTCGCAATGTGTAACATAGTAGCGAACATCCTTCTTCATTCCCGGCCAACACATGGTCTTCCGCAGTCCGGCGTACATCTTAGCAATACCCGGGTGCACTGAATATTGAGAGGAATGCGCCTCTCTCAATATATCCTCCCGAATTTTGCCGCCCTTGGGAATATAAAGTCGGCCACGAAAATAAACGAGACCGTCTTTTAGTGTGTACTCATCGGTGGTCCTATCTTCAATTGCCTTGATTGCCGGGGCCAAGGCCGCATCCATACCTTGCTCCACCCGAATCCGATCTCGGATATCACAAACTATGCTTATGTTGGCCAAATACTCCGCATACTCTGCCGAAGGAGCCTTGAATACTAGAGTAATTTCCATCTCTTCGACCATCCGAGCCAACTCCATACTCATCAACCGAGACTCTGGGCTAGAGCCTGGCGTTTTCCTACTCAAGGCATCAGCTACAGAGTTTGCTTTCCCGGGGTGGTAGTTCATGGTGAACTCATAGTCGCATAGAAATTCCAACCACCGCCGTTGTCTCAGGTTCAACTCATTCTGAGTGTGAACATACTTCAAGTTTTTGTGATCGGAAAAGATCTCGCAGTGGACGCCATATAAATAATGCCTCCAGACCTTCAAAGCGAACACCACTGCTCCCAACTCCAAATCATGAACCGGGTAATTGATTTCATGTTTCTTTAACTGCCTTGAAACATAAGCGATCACATGCCCGTGCTGCATCAGCACCGCTCCCATCCCTTGATATGATGCGTCCGTGTAAACTTGGAATCCTTCCTTCCCCGACGGAAGTGCAAGGATGGGGGCGGAGGTAAGCCTATCCTTCAACTCTTGAAATGCTGCTTCAAATTTAGGTGTCCACTCAAATGGCACACCCTTCTTCGTCAAGGAGGTAAGAGGAAGGGCAATCTTGGAAAAATCCTTTCACGAACTGCGGTAGTAGCCAGCAAGTCCAAGAAAGCTTCGTACATCGGCCGCCGACTTCAAGGGCGACCACTCCTTCACGGCCCGCACCTTGGCTGGATCCACAGCTAATCCTGCTCCACTAATCACATGCCCCAAGAAGGCTACCTCCTTAAGCCAGAATTCACACTTGCTAAACTTGGCATACAAGGCATGCTCCTTCAATTTCTTCAAAACCAAGGTCAGGTGCTCGACATGCTCCTCCTCCGTCTTTGAGTAGACCAAGATGTCGTCGATGAAAACAATGACGAAGATGTCCAAGTATGGTTCAAACACCTTGTTCATCAGGCTCATGAAGGCCGAAGGCGCATTCGTGAGCCCAAACGGCATTACCGTGAACTCATACAAACCATATCTCGAACTGAAGGCTGTTTTCTGAATATCCCCCTCTTGTATCCTCAACTGATAGTATCCAGAGCGCAGGTCTAGTTTAGAGAACCAATGTGCTCCCACTAATTGATCGAACAACTCGTCGATCCGAGGTAGCGGATAAGTGTTCCGCACCGTTAGTCGATTGAGTTCCCGATAATCTATGCACAATCGCAGGGTTCCATCCTTCTTCTTTACGAACAGCACAGGGGCACCCCATGGTGATGAACTGGGGCGAACGAACCCTGAATCTACTAGTTCCTGCAATTGAACTCTAAATTCTGCTAGTTCTTTCGGGGTCATTCTGTACGGGGCCTTGGATACAGGCTTGACACCTGGTACTAGATTGATCTGGAAGTCAACCTCTCTATGCGGAGGTAATCCTGGTAGCTTCTCAGGAAAGACCTCAGGAAAATCCCGCACTACCCGTACATCCTTCAACTCCAACGCTTCCTCCTTCAACTCGAACCAGATCATGAAGACCTCGTCCCCCTTCATATGAGCTTTTACAGCCTGAATAGAAGATAATATCATACGTGGCGCGAAGCCAATACCTTGGAAGATGACGTCAGAGTCTCCATGCCTCAAATAGATCCGCTTCTCCGCGCAGTCGATCCTCGCGAAGTGCCAGTCCAGCCATGCCATGCCCAAAATGATGTCAAACTCCGGCATTCTCAGAACCGTGGCCGGCGTATCAAAGGCCTTCCCATCAATAAATAACTCCAACTCGCACTTGGCAGTTGCGATCATCTCCGAGCCATCCGGAAGGCGTACACGTCGGGCTATTCCCGTGAAGTACTGAACATCCCCCACGTCTTTTATGAAATCCTCGGACACAAAAGAGTGTGAGGCACCGGTATCGAACAGCGCATAGGCCGTCTTCCCGCCAATAATCACGGTGCCTAAGTGCCAACGACCAAAACTTATTGCTAGTGTCTAATAAGTTCTAAGCAATTCGTGTTAAACCATGCAAGTATGTAAACTAATTAAATCATACCTGCAATCACATCTTGTGGGTTCCGTTCCTGTGCCATGTCAAGTGCGTACACCTGATCCCTAGCAGGGCCGGGGTTACCTCTTGGCGGTCCTCGTCCTCGACCACGCATGTATCCCCGCCCTCGTGGAGCTGCTGGAGGGAGAGCAGGAGGGAGAGCAAGAGGGGCGTTCCCATATAGCTGCGGGCAGAAACGCCGGATGTGGCCCGGCTGGTTGCATTCGAAGCACACCAGACCACGACGCCCTTCAGGTTGTTGAAATCGCTGAGGCTGTGGGGGTGGAGGCAACGCAGGCGGCTGTGGAACTGGATGCTCCACCCTATAGTTTCGGTGGACACGCCCTCCACCTCTTTGATAACCTCTTCCTCCTCTGAAGTCCCGTCTCCTTCTATTACTTGGGCCGGCTTCCATTACGTCCTCCGCAGGCCTCTTACTACATCCCAGGTGGTCCGCCTCCAATCTTTTCGCCATATCAATGATCTCCGCCAAGCTACCATCTGCTATAAACAAAAGGGACTGCCTTAGGGGATCTCGCAGCCCTTTATAGAAGCGCTTGGCATAACCTCTGTCATCCAACTCATAAGAGTCCGCAAACCTTGCGAGATGCTGGAATTCCCGCTGGTATTCCGTAACCGACTTTGATCCCTGCTTTAGTAGAAGGAACCTCTGCTCAAGCTCATCTCGGGCCGATGTAGGGATAAAGTGCTCCAAGAAAACCTCCGAGAATTCACTCCAACTTATCTCAGTGTAGATCCGGCCTTGGAAGGTAGAGCCCATGAGGGACTTCCACCACCTCTTCGCATGTAAGTCCAAGACGGACACTGCCAATGTTACTGCCATGTTGGCCGGGCAACGGATACCAGCCAACAACTCTTGTATCGTGTCTAGCCATTCCTCTGTACGTACGGCTGACTCCGTCCCAAGGTAGACGAGAGGGGAGAGAGCTCGGAAGGTGCTCAGCCAGTTGGAGCTCGGGGCCTGTTGTTGCACCGGAGCCTGCTGTGCCTTAAAAGCATCAAGAATGGCGGTGAGTGTTTGCCCCAACTCAGACTGTTGGAACTGAGTGGGTATGGGAGGGGTAGGAGTACCCCTCATCGGCTCAACATGCAGTGGAACCTACACGTACACGACAAATTTGTGGTCAGGTTGGCTAAACTTAAGGTCAAAGTTGGACAAACTTAATGTGAATTACATATGGGCACACCACTGCTTCCGCTAAGTCAGTTTGTCCCAAACTGACTAATCAAACGGGGGTGGCACCAGTGTTGAATGACTTCGTAGTTGAGGATCGTGGCAAACTGATACCATTTGTAAGACCCCCCCCCTCCCCGGATCCCAAACACGGCACGAAGGGGGAGTCTTATGCCCGGAACAGCCGCCTTGCGGTAGCATTAGCACACGGGCTAACCTGTACCACAAGACTCCTATTCCGCCGGCTACAACAATATCAATACAACATGCCAACCGACCAAATAAGTAAATCAAACAGAAGTCAAATCCACACTAAGTTATAATGTCCAAAATACATCAATAATGAGAAGCTAAAACATGCTTCTACAATATATCAGAGTACAGCTAATCATTGCCCAAAACGGGCTACAACAGAGTAAGCAAAACACTAACATCAGTAACAGACGGTATCGACGGCACCGTCATATCAGGCCCTGTCGTCCTGGCCTGGCTGTCCTGCGGCGTAGTCTGCGGCTGCTCTACCTGCGGCGTGACCTCCTAAAAAGGAAGACGTAGCAACCGTTAGTCGAAACGACTAAGTGGTTTCACATCCGCTCCCCCGGCGACTCCTCGGCACCGGGCGGAGAAAGGAACAAGGGTACAATATATATAAGTAAGCAAGTAAAGGAAGTACAAGCAAGTGGCAGTAGTGTAAGAGTAACAGCATCATTGTCAGCATATATGAAAGAGCTACACTAAACTAGCAAGTATAAGTATCAGCAGGAAAGTAACTTAACTTATAAGAATGCCCATACAAACTTATAAGCTAAGGATCGGGTTACATAAAAGTAACTCATCGTATAAGAGTGCCCATACAAACTTATACGATGAGGATCTTGTTGTGCAATGTTATGAATGCTATGAATGCTATGCAATGACTCACCCATGCACACCCATGCAACTGCTATGTCGACACAGACTATAGTTCCCACTTTTCGAGCAGGTAGCTAACCTCTCAGGCATCAGCCGCCGTGGCCAGGCGGTGACAGTAGAACGGGCACTTCTACTACTAGGCGGGTATCACACTACTTCACCTAGGCCTCCGTACGCCTCAACGCTAAGAACACAACAGCGGAGCCCATGCGTACTATGGCCCAGCGGGGTCTTGGGTAGATGTGCACCAAGAACACAGCCCGAACTGGCCTTGCGTGGACCCGGAAGGGGCCTCGGAAGAAAGCACGAGGACACAGCCCAACCGTTCACATGGCCGGAGGGGCCTCGGGACGTGAACACCGAGGACACAGCCCAACCCGACCAAGTCTAACTGCCACTCCCGTCGGTGTGACGACTGGCGAGCCCGTAGACCTGCCACACTATCCTTAACCCAGGATTACGACACGCGTGTCGACTCACACCACATGCACATACCACATCAACATATCATGGAGGGGCCTCGAAAGTAAACACGAGGACACAGCCCAACCATCCATCCATACCTTACCTCAACACAACCAAAACAAGTGGCGGTCAACCCCGCACTTACATCCCTTCACAATACTACCCGTAGGGAGACGACGCTCTAAGTATTGGACTAACGAATTTCATTTCACCAATCAACATACACATGGCCATAGTTAATCTGCTATATGTCATTCCATATGAACTCTACATAAGACTTATATGATGCGCATATGTTATAATCTATCAACATCTTATCAATTCGATTCGATTAAACATAAAGGGAACCATCCAACCTCAAGACATCTTGCAATAAGAAATCAGTTGTATGCGTTCCAAATAATAACACCATCATTCACAGTTCTTCGGTGATTAGCACAAATTATTTAATCTTGACAGAATTCCACCGACTCTAATTGCACTTTATATAAAACCAGAATTCTAAGTGTATCACTAATCTGGACAGCAACTTCGACCGGAGGTTCCGAAGTTACAGGAATCCGGTGGAGGCGTGTAACCCCTCGTTGGAGAGATCTTTTCATGATCTACAACTTTCATATTCAGGTCACAACCCAAATCTGACAATAACTTACTCGAAATCGGCTTCGAAGTTCGCTGCGCACAGAACACGATTTCTGTGTACAGGAAATTGCCGGACAGCAAACTCGATTAGGTTTTCCCGGGGCCACAGACATCACCTGAAGTCGTGCAACCACTCGTTGGAAAGGTATTTCCAAGGGCTACAACTTTCGTGTTTAGCGAAAAGCCCAGATCTGCCCCTATCCTACATGAAAAATTGCATAGAAGATCGCTGCGCGCAGAATACAGATTCTGCGCGCATCTTAAAGGAAATGAACGGCATCGGTTCGTCTTCCTCTCAAGGCGATCGTCCCTAAAATTTTCCAGAAATATTCTCCTCCCTTATTCAACCTCAAAGGCCATAAACTCCTCACGAGACCATCCACCCATCGTCATATTGAAGAAAAGGGAAAGGGTTGAAGAGATCTAAAGTCTAGAACACAAGTTCTAACATGGCCTAACCTAGAGATCTCTTCTCCTCTCCATCAAGACTCTCTTGAGTCGATGTCTCTCCTAAGGCATAACTATAGATCTAGCACAGGGAGAGGGTAGGAAACTCACTTGACTCCAGCGGTACCACCATTTCCGCCATGGATCGCGTAGTTCTCCTTGGCGGCATCTTCTCTTTCGCGGCGATGGCGGAACTCCTCCGGTAGAACTTGCTCCAGCGGTTTTCCTCTCACCAGGAGTCTCACAGGAAATAGGGAAGGAAATGAGAATGAAAAACGGCTAGGGTTTCTCTGCCCCTTATATGCAAAATGTGACACGGTAGGGACACGGCCGTGTCCTTACCCGTGTCCTGCCTGGCGAAACGGCAACACGACAGTTTCCATGTCGGTCCATGTTTGACACGGGTCGGGACACGCCCGTGTCCCAACCCGTGTTCACATGACACGGCCGTGTGCCTGGCCGTGTCATTGGCCGTGTGCATCTTCAGTTACATCTCGACACTTCTCGTCGAGCTCAACTCGACGCACACGGGTAGGGACACGCCCGTGTCACTACCGTGTCACTTAGTGTCGACCCCGCTCGACGATCTCGACACGGCTCGTCGAGATCATCTCGACGCACACGGGTAGGGACACGACCGTGTCACTACCCGTGTCACTTCATCTCGACGACTCTCGACGATTCTCGACGATCTCGACACGGCTCGTCGAGATCATCTCGAACGCACACGGTAGGGACACGGCCGTGTCTCTACCCGTGTCACTTCTCTCTGCACTGATTTCTCCCCTCTCCACAAGTGCAACCAATTCCCTGCACTTCTCAGACTCGAGTCAACCCTCCTGACTCAAAACACACACACTAGGGGCCTAGAGCGATTCGGGACGTTACATCATTTGCCCGGCTTTCCCCCCATGCTTGACATCCTCGTCAGTCCTCACAGAAGGGGACTAGTCTCGCCGGGACACTCTCCACACATGACGTGAACGTCAAGGGATAGCCAGCCGACTCGGAGACATAGCCACTCCTTGACACATCACAAACCAAGACAATTCCACCCTAGTCCCTCAATATACTGCAGCGTTTTCCGCGCACAAGGAAACCATCTACAAAAACATACGGACTAACCTTGTCCACCAAGGAAACCATCTACTGCCACGAGGACTAACCTTGTCCGGTTCCGACTACACTACTCACTCGAGAAAAAGGGAAAACATCACACATCACAAACGACATCTTGCCGACAATGGAAACTCTATAAGCCTTAAAAGTTCGTATGCAACAACACCGAGTCGACTAACGGTCGGCGACC
>CM077153.1:8819529-8948418 GCA_039583875.1 Platanthera guangdongensis | reverse complement strand
GGTTACCCATCTATTGTTGTGAAGGCGTGGTTCCCCAGTTACTTTTGTCTATAACTATGAGGGGGGAGGGGGGAGGGGGGGGGGGGACGACGCAGTTTTTTGGAGGTGGAACCCCCTTTTCCCGCTTGCTCTATTATCACCACCCGCTACTTGCTACTGCTACTTGTATCCTAGGATGGTTTCAATCGAGGATGTGTATGCTCGCAATATCAATCATGCGACGACGTTTACCAATGCTACATTCTAGAAGCCGATCACCAACAATGCCAATCTAGAGGATTTTAAGCATCACTTATTCCCACAGACCGAAGAGGGCTTTCGCATGAGGGTACCCTGCCCTTCGGAGCACATCAATACAGTTTTCTTAAAACAGATCGTGCTGCCGATTCGCCACTTCGAGGTCGGCCTCCGCCTCCCCCAGTGGACGGAGTTCTGCGAGATCATCTGACACTTTGGGCTGATGTCGTCCCAAATCAATCCCAACATTGTGACAATCATCGTTAGGTATCTCGCGTATCTCAGGCCGGAGGAGATTTTCTTCTACCTATCGGTCTTCAAAAGGATCTTCACTACTGAAGCGACCAAGGATGGGTTCATTTTCTTCTTCAACCATATTTGTACTATCGCGGGTACGATTAACAAGGTGCACCACTGGACCGAGCGGTTTGTTTACGTCATTGGACCCATTGGAGGCATTCTCCTCGCCCCTCAGCAGCCACCAAACGTCTTTCTCACCCCCACTCTAGAGGGGTTAGCTGAGGATCTGTGGTCAGCCTTCAGCGGCTGGAGGTTTGATGCTGCCTACTAGCGGCACGATGCCGCCAACCTGCCTTATATCTATATGGGGACTGGTAAGCCTGACAAGAACCTAAAGCATTCCCGAACTAGCTGAAATAACTCACTATTGACGTGGTTTTTTCTCTTGCAGCCATCCGCACAGTCCAGTGGGAGCCTCTCCTGTCGCTAAAGAAGTTCTTCCACTGCCGAGCACGGAATCTCAGGTCAGCACAACGAAGTCATCGTAGAAGGTCCGCGACTTAATGTCGCCGATCCTGGACGAGCCGATGGTCGCCGATCCATCCTCGCGGCCCGCCACCGTCAATTATTCAAGGAATCCTGAATGCGGCTAGTCGTCGAGGAGGAGGCCTCAGAAGAAGCAATTTGCCTCTAAGAAGAAGGAAGTCGCTGAGGAGGATGAAGCCGACGAGCCCATCTCACATCCTAACTTCGGCTTTGGCACCGAAGGGGTGGACCACTGTGGTTGCCCCTTAGTGACATGAGAGGAAGGGACTCACGAGGTCCACCTAAGCACCAACCTCCATCCGTGGTCGGAGGACTGGGATGATGAGGGCGAGACCTACTGTAACAACCCTATCCGTTCATATGGTATATACTAGAAGGTCCGGCCGGGGCCTCACAACATATATCACAAAACAGGCGGTGAAGGTACGGGATGATACTAGAGTAGCGCAGCGCACCTGAACACATTGCATTCTAGCGGAAGCCTATACTAACACTTTGAACTCCACACTTGAATGTCCAACATATAAAACAACTCCATATTGTATATAAAATAGGAATGTCTTACAACAACACGAACGTTGGCCTTATGGCCTTACATGACTTTCAAACAGTAGCCTAAACATTGGCGCACAGGCCGGCCACATTAAAAGAAAACACAACATTCATCCAATTAGAATTCGAGGGCTAGCAGCAGCAGCAGGGACATCAACCTTTATGCGTCCTGCTTGGCTCTCCAGCACCTGTACAAGGACAATCCACCAAACAATGGAAAACAGAAGCAATGATCAGCGTTCAGCTGACCAAATTATAACGACCCTACCCCTTTTGTCGTGGCAGCGGTAATCTTCCCTGCAGGCATATCATATCACAAGCATGACAATATATCTCATAGAATGTGCTTTCACGCACACATGCCATCACAACCGTCAGCCACCCGGCCCAACGGTCTGTGCACTCATGACACATTTTTGGTGTACTGGCAAACTAGTTGCCCACCACCATACCAGGGCCACAACCCAACGACAACTCTCTTGAGCATTTACTCCATGGTGTGCAACCGGAGTTCTAGTCTTAAAACACCGAGATGGCCCGTAGCCCCCCATTGTGTCATGACACGCAAGCCTAAGACTCTCGCTATGCGCTCCAACAGACCGCACCTTCTGGTCCACGTCGGACGGACATAACGCAGGTCGGATCCTCCACCCACCCGTTGCTCAAATCGCCTTGCCTTCACCGAGTACGGCGTACTTGCAGCTTAATCAAAGGCGCGGGTCGGTCTCATCAATCCTATTCTTGGCATTCAAGCCTGGGTATTTCATTACACCCATTCATCTCATAACATCAGCGGGCCTTTCCTGGGCACACCAGTACTTCCTGTTACTCGTTCACAGGTACGACACTACAATATCACAAATGTCAGGGGTCTTTCCTGGGCACACCAGTACTTCCTGCTACTCTCTTCACAGGTACCACCTACGACATCAAACATCACAAAGGCCTTTCCTGGTCAGACCAGTACTTCCTGTTACTCATTCACAGGACTACCACTCCAGTACTTCCTGCTACTACCCTTCACAGGCATAACCCGTTGACTCCTTAAACTACACGTTTATCACGGAGTCTTCTCCGATTCGTATGCAACATCACCAATCCAGACCAACCGGTCCAGATGGGCTTCACACAGCATGCCTATTCCGTACTCCATTTCCGGATCTATATGCCAACAAAAGGGGATTCCATGAATCACCCAAAAGACTGTCAAAATCAGCCACCTCTTGGTGGGGGAATCACAAACATATGCCAAAAAGAAACCTTCACATGGATAGGAAGAAAAGTCGTTACCCTTGAAGACTGCTTTGGTGCCATGAAGTTCCTAGCTGGCTCGGAAGAGCTTTTCCTCCGCAAAAATGGCCTCGGATTTCTGCTTGACACTCACAAGCTCCACCACCGAACAACCCCTCTTCTTCTTCTCCATCTTCCTTTCCCTTTCTCTCTCTAAACCTTTAGAAAGATGAAGGCAAGAATAAAATGAGAATACGTTCTCTGTTTTCGGCCTTAAGGAAGTAGGAAAAAAAAGCTCAGCCTTTGGATCTCAGCTGAAGGGAATGGACGGCTACGAAAAATCAGGAAAATGATTTTCGCGTCCGACCCGCCCTGTGGCACGCCCGTGTCACAGGCCGTATACTCAAAGCGGTGCTCAACCCGCCTTATCCCCCAAAATAGGTCACCGCCACGGGACACGCCCAAAGTCACGCCCGTGACACAGATCTACGCTCGACGATCTGCGTTCGATGATTAGGCGGTGATCGTAGAGCTCACCAGCGATTGTCGAGCCAGCCAGCGATCGTCAAACAACGCGTTCGACGATTTCAGTTCGACGATTCCGCGCGTTCGACGATTGGCCCAGCGTTCGACGATCTCCGTTTGACGATTCCGCGCGTTCGACGATTTCCGCTCGACGATTTGCCAGCCCACGAAGCCTTTGCTAAATCGTCGAGCTCAATTCGTTGAACACAACATTTCGTCGACCTGACGCCGAACCCGTGCGGGACACGCCCTCTATCACGCCTGTGTTCCAGGGCGTGACCACCCAAACACTTTTCGTCGAACGACTTTCGTCGATCTTGGCACGACTCCGCACCCGAGCAGGACACGCCCTGGGACACGCCCGTGTCCCAGGCCATGTCACCCAAAATGTTTCCTGCTGATGAAGGAGCTTGTCTATAACACCCCCTATCTGTCGCATAGCATATAGCAGTAGGTCCGGCCGGGGCCCGACGCCATATACCACAGACAGACCGGGTGGTTACGTATGGGAACCATCCAACCAATCTCAACGTCCTACACAGAGCATTCTAGCGGAAGCAGTTTATATAAGTTGTAAACAAGAACCCAGCATTAGAGCACGAATGTCCACTAGTACATAATTAGGAATGTATACAAAATACCCAAAATCGGCCTTAAGGCCTTACAGAATGTTTCACTTGAATAATACATGATTTACAAACCTCGTCACGCAGGCCGGTCATACATGAATAAAACAGAAAACATTTCCACTTGGGTCTTCGAGGGCCAGCTTCGCAAAAAGGGCTTTAGCCCGCTATTGACCGCTTGGTCCAGCTGCACCTGCAAGCAACAAACCACCACACGGTGGCAAACAAGGCAACGGTCAGCAATGCTGACCAAATTATAACAATCCCGCCCCCAACTCGGGGCGGCGATGCTCCTTCCCTGCATTTCATTAGCACAAGCGAGCAATGCATAAAACCATAGCCATTTCATCACAGACGTTGGCTCGTACGGCCACACGTCCCGTGCACTCAGGGCACATTCTCGGTGAACCGGTCGATGTCACGTCAATTAAAGCCATTAACATTCCGGACTCACCACCGCCACTTAGACGGCCATTCCTATGAGCAATTCGTCTTCCTGGCATTGGTCACGTCAATTTAAGCCATTGACCGCCGAAGACTCACATCTATGCCAACGGCGAGTGCCACGTAACCTTAGGTCTCTCTAACCGAACGACATAAAGCGGGTACGGTTCCATCTAACCCGTGCTCACATCGCAACGACAATTTAAGCCATTTGCGCGGGTCAAACTTCCACCGAGTCCCATTCTACCGCAAGATACATAACCCGGTTATGTTCGAGTTGGCTCTCAGGCCACCAAGTTGGCAAGATCTCGTATCCGCCCAGTTTTCCGGGTGCACCTTTGGGTTAGTCCCCAAGGCTCCCTGCTGCAATCTACCGCGTAGAAAACCCGAAAAACACCCAATAGCACGGAGTCTTCTCCGGCCTTATGCAATGCAACATCACCGATCCAGACTAACATGTCCGGGTAGGCTTCACACAAAATGCCTATGTCCGTTCTCGCATACGGACTCTAAACAACGGGGACTTTACATATCTACCCGAAGGAACGCCTCCAACTCTCCGCAAACTCGCGAGAGCGGGCTTCCTATGCTAAGAAAAGGAGCGATTCATGCTCAAGATGAGGATCGTTACCCTTGAGTTCCTCTTTGGCGCTATCGAAAAGTAATCGGATAGAAACCACCGCACTTGCGTTGCCTCCGTGGATCCGGAGTCGGCTTGCGATTCGGAGCTCCGAAGCTCCTCCAATGGCGGATCTAGCTCTTCTTCCTCCAAGGGCTCTCCTCTTTCTCCAAGGGTTTGGAGAGATGAAAAAGGTAAGAAAGTGATGGATTATCTAAGTCAAACTCGGGTATATCCTCTCAGGAACCATCCCCAGCCGTTAGATCTTCAATCAAGGAAACGAACGGCTTTGATTCGGGGCTGAAATGCCCAATCTGGACCGAACACGGCCGGGCACACGCCCGTGTCCAGGGCCGTGTGCCGCATTCGCCGTCAAAATCGAATCTCCTGGACCCTCACACGGGTATCGAACACGCCCGTGTTCGAGCTGACACGCCCGTGTTCCAGCTGACACGGCCGTGTAGCCGGCCGTGTACCCCATGATTTTTCCCCCGTTTTCAACCCGAGCACTGCACGGGTCCTAGGACACGCCCGTGTCCTTGCCCGTGTCACCTTGACACGCCTGGACCCCAGGCCGTGTACACGGGACAAATCGTCGAGGGAAGATCGACGACTTGATGACACGGCCTTGGACACGCCCGTGTCCTAGGCCGTGTTCCTTGTCTCGACGATCGTCGAGTGAATCTCGACGACTCCCCGGGACGATTGTCGACACGGGTCGACACGCCCTGCGACACGCCCGTGTCGCAGGCCGTGTGCCCATTCTCGACGAATCGTCGAGTATAACTCGACGACTTCACGGCTAAGTGTCGACACGGGTCGACACGCCCTGCGACACGCCCGTGTCGCAGGCCGTGTGCCCATTCTCGACGAATCGTCGAGTATAACTCGACGACTTCGCGGCTAAGTGTCGACACACGCTTGACACGCCCTGGGACACGCCCGTGTCCCAGGCCGTGTGCCTTCTGCCAGAACCCAAACTGACCCAAAACGTCCCCCTTTGCTCCTTTGAGTTTCGGGGCGTTACATTGTCCACTTATCTTGGACTTCTTGCCCCATTTATTCTTATAAAATGGTTTCCCAGGTCGGGACACCTTCCACTCTGGTTGCGTCACAGCCAAAGCCCTCTTCCCCTGCACCCTCTTCATATCTTTTTCCAGCGCGCTCGTAGTGTCGACCAATGCCTGGAAGCCTTGGTTCACAGAACTAAAAACCAGGAACCTCAGCTCGTCCCGCAGTCCTTCATAGAACCTATTTGTCTTCCTCTACTTATTAGCAACAATAGAACCCGCATACCGCCCCAAGCGTGTAAACTTATGCAGGTACGCGTCAACACTACCATCACCTTGCGTTAGCCTTTGGAATTCATTTTCCATGGCTATCCGTTGAGCCGTCGGGAGGTACTTCGCTAGGAAGAGTCGGGAGAATTCTTCCATGGATACTTGTGTTAAGGGACGACCCGCCAAATATGTAGCTCCATCTCGTCTCACCACAGTCTAGACTCTCCTTCAAGAAGGAAGGTAGCTAAGGTGACTTTCTGTTGCTCCTCTGATCCAATCGCCGTCATGATTCGCTTGACGCGCAATAGCCAATCCTCAGCCTGCGTAGGAGTTCCCGCTCCCGAAAACGTCGGCGGATGGAAACTGATAAACCGCGTCAACTGCTTCTCAGCTGCTCGAGGAGCCACATCCACTACAGGTTCAGGCCTTGCCGTCACCTGTTCTGGCCTCACAGCCGGTTGTTCCTGCCTAAGTGGCTGGCCTTGTATCATGGCAAACAAAGCCTCAGCAACTAAACACACATGCTCCGCAGACGGTGGAGGTGTAGGCACCGCGGCTGGTGTCGTACTTTCATCAGAATGCTGGGGCTCTGACTGCCCAGCTCCACTCCATGTCACCTAAAGGTGGACAAGACACACACATTAGCGGCCTTACACAAGCAAACAACACAAAATAGGAACACGCAGGTTCCTCAAACACATAAATTTGCATTCCTATCATGGACATTCAGGAGTTCAATCGTATAAACGTGGTTTGCACAGACACGTGCTCGCCATCCCACAAAAGAAGTCGACCACGACTTCGAGAGGAAAAGACCGAGACAGCTGATACCAAAAATACAACAACCCCATTCGTTTATATGGTATATACTAGAAGGTCCGGCCGGGGCCCCACAACATATATCACAAAACAGGCGGTGAAGGTACGGGATGATACCAGAGTAGCGCAGTGCACCTGAACACATTGCATTCTAGCGGAAGCCTATACTATAACGCCCTAAAACTCAAAAGAGCGACGAGTGACGTTTCTGTACCAAATTTGGAATTTGGCAGGGGTACACGGCCTGGGACACGGGTGTGTCCCAGGGCGTGTCGGGGTCGTTCAAAGATCTAGAAACGATCAGGCAGAAATCTGGGTTCGACGATCCTCGAGCAGCGCTCGACGATCTAGTCACAATTCTGCAATCGACGATCTATCGTTATTCTGTGGTCGACGATCTGTCGTTATTCTGCGGTCGAGGATTTGGTCGACGTTCTGCGGTCGACGATCGGGTCGTGGGTTCGACGATCGGGCCGTGGGTTCGACGATCGGGCCGTGGGTTCGACGATCGTGCCAGCGATCTCCGTTCGATGATTTGGCTGCGTTCGACGATTTGGCCAGAGAGCTCCGTTCGACGATCTGGCGGCGGTCGACAATCTTGGTTCGACGATCGTCAAGCGCGGGGCGCATTATGGCGTGTTTAACTCTGTCGACACGGAGTGTCGACACATGGGTTTTGGCGGGAGTTGACTAAATGTCCCGACACTATTTAATTGGTCGCGGACGTGTCTTGCTCCGGATTGGTGTACTGTGCGGTACTTAGCCCCATTTGTCCAGGTCAGACCTGGATCGTGCCGTGCATTTCCCTTCTGTGGGATCCGACGGCTGTGGTTATTTCCCGAAGGGGTTATACCCAAGAGAAGAGTTTCAAAACCCTTATGTTTCTGCCGTAAATTCTCTGTCTAAATTCTAGAGAGAAGGGAGAGCAAAGGAGGAAGAAGAAATCTAGATCCGGACCTTGGAGGAGTTTCAGAGCTCCAAATCGCGAGCCGACTTCGGATCTACGAAGGCAAAGAGAGTGTTGTGCTTTTCATCCGCTTACATTTACATGGAGCCAAGGAAGAACTCTAGGGTAACGATTCTCTACTTGAGCATGTGAAGATCTACTTCTTTTGCATAGGAAGCCCGCTCTCGCGAGTTTGCGGTGAGTTTGAGGCGTTCCTTCGGGTAGATATGTGAAGTCCCCGTTGTGCAGAGTCCGTAATCGAGAACGGACATAGGCATGATGTGTGAAGCCTATCCGGACATGTTGGTCTGGATCGGTGATGTTGCATTGCATAAATGCCGGAGAAGACTCCGTGCGAATGTTTGTTTTTCGGATTTTCTACGTGGTAGATTGCAACAGGGAGCCTTGGGGATTAACCCTAAGGTGCACCTGGAAAACTGGGCGGATGCGTGATCTTGCCAACTTGGTGGCCTGGGAGCCAACTTGAACATAACCAGGTTATGTGAAGTATGTGATGGAAACGGGACTCGGGAGAAGTTTGACCTGCGCATATGTTTTAAATAAACCTTGCGATGTGAGCACGGGTTAGATGGAACCGTACCCGTTCTATGTCGTTCGGTTAGAGCCGTTGGCATAGATGGGGGTCTTCGGCGGTTTATGGTTTAAATTACCGTGACCCATGCCGGGAAGACAAATTGCTCATTGTTTGGCCGTCCAAAGGGATGGTGGTGAGTCGGCGGGCTTTGACCGTGAACACCGAGAATGTGCCCTGAGTGCACGGGGTGTGTGGCCGTGCGAGCCTACGCCTGTATTGTAGTGATATTACTATACTGCTTGGTTATACTAATAAAGTGCAGGGAAGGAGCATCACCGCCTCGAGTTGGGGGCGGGATCGTTATAATTTGGTCAGCATTGCTGACCGTTGCATTTGTTTGCCACCGTGCGGTGGTTTGTTGCTTGCAGGTGTTGCTGGACCAAGTGGTCAATAGCGGGCTAAAGCCCAAATTGCGAAGCCGGCCCTCGAAGGCCTAATTGGAGTGTTTACTTGCTTTTGTTCATGTATGACCGGCTTGCGTGTCGTGGTATGGAAAACATGTAATAAGAGTAAACCATTTATAAGGCCTTAAGGCCAGTACGTGTGTATGTACTTCATTCCTTTTTGGCTTGTTAGTGGACATACATGCTTGATGCTGGGTTCTTTTAATTGCAACTATTTAAACTGCTTCCGCTAGAATGCTCTGTGTAGGACGTTGGATTGGTTGGATGGTTTCCATTGAGTAACCACCCGGTCTGTCTGTGGTATATGACGTCGGGCCCCGATCAGACTTACTGCTATATGCTATGCGACGGATATGGGGTGTTACATATACTAATACTTTGAATTCCACACTTGAATGTCCAACATATAAAATAACTCCACATTGTATATAAAATAGGAATGTCTTACAACAACACGAACGTTGGCCTTCTTGCCCCCAACGTTGGCGCGCAGGTCGGCCACATTAAAAGAAAACACAACATTCATCCAATTAGCCTTTGAGGGCTAGTAGCAACAGCAGGAACATCAACCTTTATGCGTCCCGCTAGGCTCTCCAGCACCTGTACAGGGACAATCCACCCAACGGTGGCAAACAGAAGCAACGGTCAGCATTCAGCTGACCAAATTATAACGACCCTACCCCTTTTCTCGGGGCAACGGTAATCTTCCCTGCAGGCATATCATATCACAAGTATGACAATATATCTCACAGAATGTGCTTTCACGCACGCATGCCATCACAATCGTCAGCCACCCGGCCCAACGGTCTGTGCACTCAGGGCACATTCTTGGTGTACTGGCAAACCAGTTGCCCACCACCGTATCAGGGCCACAACACAACGACAACTCTATTGAGCATTTACTCCATGGCGTGCAACCGGAGTTCTAGTATTAAACTGTTCTTTTAATTGCAACTATTTAAACTGGTTCCGCTAGAATGCTCTGTGTAGGACATTGGATTGGTTGGATGATTTCCATTGAGTAATCACTCGGTCTGTCTGTGGTATATGGAGTCGGGCCCCGGCCGGACCTACAGCTATATGCTATGCGACAGATATGGGGTGTTACATATACTAACACTTTGAACTCCACACTTGAATGTCCAACATATAAAACAACTCCACATTGTATATAAAATAGGAATGTCTTACAACAACACGAACTGTTGCCTTCTTGCCCCCAACATTGGCACGCAGGTCGGCCACATTAAAAGAAAACACAACATTCATCCAATTAGCCTCCGAGGGCTAGTAGTAGCAGGAGCAGCAGCAGAGAAATCACCCTTTATGCGTCCCGCTTGGCTCTCCAGCACCTGTACAGGGACAATCCACCCAACGGTGGCAAACAGAAGCAACGGTCAGCGTTCAGCTGACCAAATTATAACGACCCTACCCCTTTTCTGGGGGCAGCGGTAATCTTCCCTGTATGCATATCATATCACAAGCATGACAATATATCTCATAGAATGTGCTTTCACGCACACATGCCATCACAATCGTCAGCCACCCGGCCCAACGGTCCGTGCACTCAGGGCACATTCTTGGTGTACTGGCAAACTAGTTGCCCACCACCGTATCAGGGCCACAACCCAACGACAAATCTCTTGAGCATTTACTCCGTGGCGTGCAGTCGGAGTTCTAGTCTTAAAACACCAGGATGGCCCGTAGCCCCCCATTGTGTCATAGCACGCAGGCCTAAGACTCTCGCTATGCGCTCAAACAGACCGCACCTTCTGGTCCACGTCGGACGGACATAACGCAGGTCGGATCGTCCACCCCCTGTTGCTCAAATCGCCTTGCCTTCACCGAGTACGACGTACTCGCGGCTTAATCAAAGGCGCGGGTCGGTCTCACCAATCTTGTTCTTGGCATTCAAGCCTGGGTATTTCATTACACCCATTCATCTCACAACATCAGCGGGTCTTTCCTGGGCATACCAGTACTTCCTGTTACTCGTTCACAGGTACGACACCGTAATATCACAAATGTCAGGGGTCTTTCCAGGGCACACCAGTACTTCCTGCTACTCTCTTCACAGGTACCACCTACGACATCAAGCATCACAAAGGGCCTTTCCTGGTCACACCAGTACTATCTGTTACTCATTCACAGGGACTACCACTCCAGTACTTCCTGCTACTACCCTTCACAGGAATAACTCGTTGACTCCTTAAACTACACGTTTATCACAGAGTCTTCTCTGATTCGTATGCAACATCACCAATCCAGACCAACCTGTCCGGATGGGATTCACACAGCATGCCTATTCCGTACTCCATTTCCGGATCTATATGCCAACAAAATGGGATTCCATGAATCACCCAAAAGACTCCCAAAATCAGCCACCTCTTGGTGGGGGAATCACAAACATATGCCAAAAAGAAACCTTCACATGACTAGGAAGAAAAGTCGTTACCCTTGAATACCGCTTTGGTGCCATGAAGTTCCTAGCTGGCTCGGAAGAGCTTTTCCTCCGCAAAAATGGCCTCGAATTTCCGCTTGACACTTACAAGCTCCACCACGGAACATCCCCTCTTCTTCTTCTCCATCTTCCTTTCCCTTTCTCTCTCTAAACTTTTAGAAAGATGAAGGCAAGAATAAAATGAGAATACGTTCTCTGTTTTCGGCCTTAAGGAAGTAGGAAAAAAAGCTCAGCCTTTGGATCTCAGCTGAAGGGAATGGACGGCTACAAAAAATCGGGAAAATGATTTTCGCGTCTGACACGCCCTGTGACACGCCCATGTCACAGGTCGTGTACTCAAAGCGGTGCCCAACCCGCCTTATCCCCCAAAACAGGTCACCGCCACGGGACACGCCCAAAGTCACGCCCGTGACACAGATCTACGCTCGACGATCTGCGTTCGACGATTAGGCAGCGATCGCCGAGCTCACCAACACTTGTCGAGCCCGCCAGCGATCATCAAACAACGCGTTCGACGATTTCCATTCGACGATTCTGTGCGTTCGATGATTGGCCCAGCGTTCGACGATCTTCGTTCGACGATTCCGCGCGTTCGATGATTTCCGCTCGACGATTTGCCAGCCCACGAAGCCTTTGCTAAATCGCCAAGCTCAATTCATTGAACACAGCATTTCGTTGACCTGACGTCGAACCAGAGCGGGACACGTCCTCTGTCACGCCCGTGTTCTAGGTTGTGACCACGCAAACACTTTCCGTCGAACAATTTTTGTCGATCTCGGCACGACTCCGCACCCGAGCAGGACACGCCCTGGGACACGCCCGTGTCTCAGGCCGTGTCACCCAAAATTTTGCCTGCTGAAAAATTGGGCTGTTACACCTACAACATCACCTTCACATTATACAACCACAAGGATGTTGTGGTTCTACCCGAGTACAGCGCATCCTTTCTCAACAACCAGGCCTTGAGGTCCCTATTATTCTCCCTCGAGCTTACCCACCAGCTGGCGAGGAACCTCATCGCGTCAGACAACCGGTTTGATGTGCAAGGCGACCAGATCGACTAGCTCCTGCATGTACAGAACGAGTCCTGTGTGAAGATTGACGAGCTCGAGGGATCACTGCAGTGGCCGAGGCGAAAGTCGCCGAGTGCAAGGCTTACGAGGTGATCTTGGTTAGATACAAAAACTTTTTACTCTTGCTTTCACGCTCGTGAGTCGGCTTTTAAAAGAAAAAATGTGCTTCGCTACCTTGCATGGGGTCGTGCTAGTCGCCGCTCAACAAATCTCGGAGTTGGAGCAGCGGCTTGCAGAGAGCCAGACGACGCTAGAGGCATCCCAGGTTCGAGTTGCCAAGCTGGAGACGCAGGAGGCGGCGAGAAGCCAACCCGAGGCAAGCACTTCTGGCATTGGGAAGAAGATCTGGATCGTCCCGAAGGACCTTCCTCGAATGAAGCGCGAGATCGCAAGGGTCGTAAGCGATGCACTCCTTTCCACATTTAAGTACAAGAATCGGCTGATGTCGGGCTCCGAGAATCTGACGGTGGACAAGATTATCTCGGGACTCCTCGCCGTGGAGGCCAAATCTCCCATGCCTATGTAATCCTCGAGTTCGAAGGTGGGCGATGACTCAGATGTCGAGGACGAGGAAGACATCGAGGATGGGAGCCAGCCCTTGAGGAGCCATAACTGCCTGAGCGTTCTATACAAGTCTTTTGTAACCGGCAGAAAATCTCGCCGTTTTTCCTGAAGTTGTAACGCCATATTCTAAGGAAATGAAAGGACCATTTTTTGCTTATTTGTTGTTTGATGCTCGATGTCTGGATACTCGCTCGACACAATACGTGTTAGGCTCTTAGGCGCGGACGACGACGAGCATTCGCTAGGCTCTTAGGCTAGAAAGAGTTTGTGCACTCGCCATGCTTCGACACTCTACAACGCTTCAGACACTCCATCCTACACTTTTGGCAAGTGTTGATGCTAGCTCATCGCGACGGGCGGGCTCGTATACCTCGCTTAAGCGAGCATTACTCATACTCTCCCCTTTACGCTCTCTCTCTTGGGGGTTGGTAGCTAATATACAAGAGGGGAGCCTCGTGCAGGGACTCAAAACTACGACAACTCCGCAACTCAAGGTCTTTTTCACACTTAAGGGGGCAAGTAGCCGGTATGCAGGACAGGAGCTCGTGCAGGAACCCACAAACTACGAAAACTTCACAACTCAAGGGCTTTTATCCACTCGAGGGGGCAAGTAGCCGGTATGTAGGAGGGGAGCTCGTGCAGAGACCCAAAACTACGACAACTCCACAATTCAAGGGCTTTTATCCACTCGAGGGGGCAAGTAGTCGGTATACAGGAGGCGAGCTCGTGCAGAGACGTAAAACTACGACAACTCCATAACTTGAGGGCTTTTATCCACTTGAGGGGGCAAGTAGTCGATTTGCAGGAGGGGAGCTCGTGCAATAACCCAAAACTACGACAACTCCACAATTCGAGGGATTTTCTTACTCAAGGGGATAAGTAGCCAATATGCTCGGTGCAATCTGGAAGCTGGTTCCGACCGGCGAAGTCGGGAGTAATGTCCACGAAGCAATCTGAAGTAGATCTTCAAGTGTTCGCGAGAAATCTTCGAGCAGTCTTTGAAGGCCTTCAAAGGTTTTCGAGGAAATCTTTGAGCACACAACAAGATCTTCAAAGGAATTCTCTAGTGTTCTATTGGGTGTATGAGACAAGGTGAGTTCAAATGTGGCCATATGAGACTTTTTATAGATTTTGAGGATGACATTTCTGTAATTAAATGGCTAGGAAGTTTAGCTATCTGCACACCCGTAACCATATAATTTGTTATGTGCATGCACATTATGAGTGGTTTATACCTATACGCACACCCATGTTGGGAATTTCACTATGCGCACACCCATGATGTAATATTTTGCTATACACGCACCATTTTGGAAATTTCACTATGCGCACACCCATGATAGGAATTTTGCTATGCACACACTCATGATGGAGTATTTCGCTATATGCACACCCATGTTGGGAATTTCGCTATGCGCACACCCATAATGAGAATTTTGCTATGTACACACCCATGATGAGAGGTTCTGAAGATAGTGTGGTGCGATCGCGGCCGCGCGGAAGTTACTCGGCCGAGGTGGTGGACAGGAGACGGTGAACGGCCGACTATTGAAATTACTTGATCTGCCCCTCGTTATTATGTCCATCTCTTAAGCTTGTTTGGTTATCAAGGTTAGTAGGTTACCGTTAGAAATTCAAATCTTGTAATATGGATCCCACAGGGTAACATTTTGACAAAAAAATTTTATTTGAAAACATATAGAGCTCAAAAGACACACCTTTGCTCAAGAAAAAAAATGAAGGATGCATTTGCTTCCCTACATCCAAACCAAAGGAAGCACACAAATTACACGAAGAAACAAATGTTAAAAACAAAACAAAAGACGGGCTTTCACTCTGGTATCCATTCGATCGAATCCCGGCCGACACGAGGCTCCCGTGCCGAATCTCAATGCGTGATTTCGCTAATTGCATCCAATTTCCTTTTCTGAGGGCCACCCATACTCCTCCAGAAGCGCCAGTAGCACACCGTTCGACCAACCGAAGCCAGTCTGCGCAATTGATTACCGGTCTCGATTAGAAAATGTTGATCAAGAGAAGACAAACACTAATGCAAGAGCACGAGTGAACATCACCTGAGGCACATATTCGCCGCCGCCCCCAACCTTTCCGCAGCTCTCTACGTCGTATTTCTCTTGCATTGCTCCGGTGGTCTTGTAAGCGGCGTAATTCGTTCTGATCCAGCTCACAGCAATTTTCTCGGCCAGGAGACTCCCAGTTTCCGATCCAGAATTCGACAGTCCCTCGATGATCATATGCTGCATAGGAGCCCACCCGTTCGGTAAATCCCTGCTCAAGAAGAACATCGAACATCCGCGGTTTGAATTCTGTAAGATGTTGCTGTATGGATTCGACTATGGACCGGCATTTCTTACCATTGGTGGCCACTGTTTAATAAGGAGGTCGAGATTCCGGCGGGCTGAATCAGACCGGAGACTTCGAAGCTTCTAAGAATAGGGCTGCGATCTTCATCTTTACCTATGGATTGAACAAAAACAAATTGTAGTTTTGAGGATCTGGGCCTCCCCTGTAAATTTGCAAAATTATGGAATTACAATTTTCTCTCACGTTATATTTCATAACACGCGTGCAACCCACAAGCGGTGATGGGTATAAGAGGTGGTGTTAAAACCCTCTTATAAAGGAGACTAGGGGATCGAGGCCGGGTGGCCTCACCGACCTCAACAACCCGACAGAAACCAGTTTAAGGTAAGCCCGATAAATGGGCTGCACACGATTGTGAAGAGAATGGGGGCGGCCCAGGATACTCACGATGAGTGGACCGCGCCCCTTTCAACAAGTGCCAAAAGAGGTATTTTTGCGCATGAATGCCATGAAATGTAAATTTATTGGGGGGACTTTTGTAATTTCAAAAGAGTGGGGGTGCAACCTTTAATTAGGCTAACTCTCAGAAAAAGTATGAGTAATTAATAGTAAGCTTTATAAATGGGAGCTCAGCCTTGCATTTCTTTCAATAATTGTTAGGGAAATGGATCAAAAAATGGCTGCTTCAATATTCAAAATGGCCAGCCTATGGGGAGTCAATAGCTGTCAACATTTCAAACTCTTAACATCTTTCATATCTCAATATGTTGAATTGCCTATCCAAAAAGCCCGACAAGTCCGGGCAGGGACCCAGCTTTTGCACCTTCGGACCCAAGCCTGGCTTTTGCCAGGTTCGGACCCCTTTGTTCAAGAGAGGGCCTGCAAATGCCCCAAAAGCTGGCCTGGCCGGGCCCGATTATCATCCGCCTATACACGGGATTAATCCCGCATTTGATGTCATTATTTCAAGACCATTACCATCCCACGTTTTTTTAAATAGTACTATTAATCGACTGCTCTTGGATACAAGCGGGCTCTGCCCGTCCGTGTAAGCTTTAGACATGCACCAAAAATAGCGCCCAAGGTTCACACCACTGACATCCGCCCGTGCGGCTAATTTGAAAAGGAATGAAAAAAACATTTTTCAACCGTATTTTAAAGATAAAAATAAAGAATAAAAAGACCTAAAAAAATAATAATAACACCCTCTCACACCCGATCCCCCTATCTTCCCCAGGCCCTAGCCTTTTGATTAGGTTTAAGAGATCTAGAAAAACTTTTCCTCTCTCACCCACTCATGGGGTTCACGACACACATTGACATGCACAATGATCAAAGCTGTCCATTTCATACATATCGAATATCCAATAATTTTAGGACTGTCCCGCGTCACCCTCTCTCTCTCTATATATATATGTATATGCATATATATATATACATACGTACATATATACATACATACATACATATATAGATATATGTTATGTATATGTATATATAATTTTTCATAAATGGCAATTTTCAAGATATGGAATTCCAAACCTGAGGCATGTTTCCAATTCCACATGGGTATGAAGTTTGATACATAGATATTTGCATTTTGATTCTTAGCTTCAAACTGATGAACATCCTGAATATTACAAGAATGGTGACAACTGCATCAGATGTTAAAACCCTAAAAACACAAATTTTAAACAAAGAGAGCAAGGTTTCATAAAAGACCACCTGACAGTCGTCGGAGTTAAGCCAGTAGTCAAGCCATTGGCTCATCTCCTTGTTCCAGAGGATCGATCTCATAGCAGATTGACGTGCTTTCGACGACTTCAAGTAATTTTTGTAGGTGTGGTGTTGCCCAAGTTTTTTTGCAAAGAAGGCTATGTCAACCTCAACCTGTTGCAGATAGTTGCATCACAGAGTCAAAGGCTTTTTGATCTAAACAATAGTAATGAAGCCTTTTGTGAATAGAGTGAAAAGTAATTACTAGATATTTCTCGTGTTAACACTCCAATGTTTCTGCTAAGGCTTGTAGCAACATAAGATTTTTCAATATTTAATAGGTGAAGGATTTGTTGGTGCATATATACAATGGAACTAGCCTTCATTCATGGGATTAAGCTTTTTCGGTTGAATATGAGTTTGATTATATGAAACTTCCAATCTGCTTCGGTTCACGCTGTCAAACAAGTTGTATCATAGCCAACGGTTCGATCGAGTTCGAGTATGCTTATGCAATTTATGACTCTAATGAATCTTATTTCTTTCACATAACCAACGGTTCGGTCGAGTTAGAGCATGCTTATGCAATTTATGACTCTGTGGATCTTATTTCTATCACATACCCAACGGTTCGTTCGAGTTCGAGTATGCTTATGCATTTTATGACTTTATGGATATTATTTCTTTTACATAGCCAACGGTTCAATCGAGTTCGAGTATGGTTATGCAATTTATGACTCTAATGGATCTTATTTCTTTCAATCATGGTTGAGCAAGATTCAAGGGAGGACGACTCGTTAAATTACCACCGTAATAAATCAATATTAAAACAATTTAAGCAATACTTTAGAGAGCACAAAAAGTGAGATACTATTTAAAGTTTTTCAAAGAATACCCTATATAAGTAAGCGTTCAAGTCAACGGGGATGATCAATGTTGTCGATAACGTTGTGATAACAGACGAGTTTCTGCAACAAATACATATAATAAGTCAGGAAGAAGAAATGAGAGTTTTAAGTACAATGTAGAGATATTTAAGTATGGTCTCATGATTTTTAAGCACATTTAAGATTTCAAGTATCAACAATGACAACCGCTTAAAATCAATGACCAAATTTGACGAGGCCACGTTAGACTTTTGAGTGAAAGGATATGCATGAATGAACTGAATTTCACAATGTTACTGAACTTAAGTGATAATAATTTAGACCTCAAATATCAGATTAGTCTTTTTAGAGCAAGTGTTAAGAATTATGTTAAGAAGCTTCACAGTTAAGCATGCTCTGGTTGGAGCAATCTTCTGGGAAGTACTCATAAACTAAATATGGAAAATGATACACCATGCGATACAACATAGCATTAGCCTATGTTGCACCGACGCCGACACGGGACACGCGATACGATACGACATGACATGCGACTCGTCAATTCTCAAAAAATATCATATTCCGACACGCTGAGACACGTATATTAAATATTCATTTTTATAATTATGAAAATCATAAAACATTTAACAAAAAATAAAAATTAACAATTAACAAATATTTAAATAAATAAAATCATGTTTTAATATTACTCATCAAATATTCAAATGCAAAACTTAACAAATGATCAAAAAATGATAGAACATTAACACATTACCATTATATATCATCAGTAAAAATAATGGATTCTTATGCAAACTTTTTCCTCACTTTCAATCTTCCCTTTTCTAGAGAAAATATCTACATCACTAGTAAATCCACTTTCACTACTTGATATGCTAGAAGGGGGTAAAGACACTTTCAAGACAAATTATCACCCGGCTCATCATGAGTAGCTAACTTAGGGACACACGTGTCTGATTGAGCGGGACACACGTGTCCGATTGAGCAAGACACGCGAGTTCCGCGTGAGGCAGCGTGTCGGATTTCCGACTTGAGTGTCAGACTCTCTGACACCGACACGTTGGGCATTTTAAAGTGACGGTGCTTCACAGGCATTAGCTGAGCTGAAATAAATCAAACAATACATCAGATATTGTGGACAAGGTCATGTTTTTTTAAAGTATCCTGTGAAGTGATAACAATTCTGCATTATGTATTCACTTGTCAATCTATTGTTCAATCAAACATAAGCTTGCTAATGTTTTAACTTTATCTCAATTTTTGACAAAAGAAAAAACTATGAACTAGAAAGTGAAAACCTCATCCAACGAGAGCTGAAGTCCCATCCAGTCTCTGCTGCTGAAGCAACTTCGCGGTAGAAAACTTTTTTATCAGAAGGACTTGAAAGACTGGAAGCTTGATCCTCATCCTACATAAAAAATAACAAGTGTTGAATCATTTGGGTCAGGCCTATAAATTATGTTGCCCATGTCATTTGTAATAGAGTGAAGTAGAGCGCGGTGGAATACAATCGTCGTGCTTTCGGGCCGGGGCGAATTCCAATTGGCATAGTATCGGCTTAAAGAATGTTTGCGCCCTCGAAGATCTCGAATCGTCACTTTATGGACTCCTACAGCAACACATTTATGAACATCAAAATCTCAGTTAATTCAAAGCTAGCAAGCTATTCAAACATGTTTTTTTAAGGGTGATGTTATATATAAATCACTTTTGGATATATTCAAACCAATTTTTAGAGTTTTTTTGGTCCTTTAAAAACACTATAGGCAAACCAACTTAAATAATAAAAAAACCAATTTTTCTCATTTATAGCCCAAGTCTCACGAGATGTTCGTCCGCTCACGATACCCCGCCGCATACACCTCCCGATATCTCTTGTAACGATCATGCTGAAGTCCCCGTCACGCAATGGAGCCTTGGCGGAGGAAGCAGCCCCCCGGTTGGTGATCTCTCATATTCGTTTCTCCTGCTCCCGATACCCATCCACATACACCTCCCGATCACTGTTATTTGGTTCCTCGCGACAACCTTAGCCGCCCCTCGATATTGCCTCGCCGACGTGATGACAATCTAGTGCTTACCTGCAGCCGGAATGTTTCTTCCTACTCTATCATTGTTCACAATTATAGCAAGATTTAAAGTATTTATATGAGATATTGATTTTTGTAAGAAAAAAAATTAATACCTCACGAGTTAGTGTTATTAAGTGTTTTTTAAAAAAAAAATATTTTTTTTATTTTATGCTGGTTTATATATAACCATTAGATTTGTGTATAACAAATTTATATTTGCACTGCTTTGTATATAGTAATGATTTGTATGTAGTCAAAAACAGTTTATATATAACAACACCTTTTTTTAATTGTTAAGTGCAAGCATATTTGCACAGGGCTCTCTTTGACCCGACAAATCACAGTACCTCACTACCTCACAACTCACCATCCCCCGTTTTTTTATACGAGGAGACAAAATCTTTCACGGGGGGCAGCGAGTGGCGGGAGTACTGATGTAGTCAGGTTATGGCGAACTCCATGCAACACTGTTTGTATTAAAGTAATCAAATTTAGTATAGATAATGTTGAAACCGAAAATCGGCTTCCGTGGAATTCGAACCCTTGGGGAAGGGGTGATCTCGCACTTACTTCTCCCTCACAAACTCAAACAGCTAGAGACTTAGAACAAAAAACGGACTCAAGGCTCCAACACGGAGGTCCCAGCACACACCCGGAAGATCTTAGAGCGCTTCCCCTCCTTACCCAAATGCTAAGCTAAGGATACCTCAGAAAGCGCAAGAAGACCAGGGCACAAGTAAACAGATAATTTTACAAAAAAATATTTGATTTGAAAGTAAATCTAATGTCTGAGATTAGTCTAACAGTACTATAGTACCTGAGGTCCAGAAAGAATGCACTTTCAGTAGGGCAGGGAGAGACCTTTTGACAAACTCCAAATCACCAGTTTTAGTATATATCTCCATCACCATTGAACTCAGCAGTGGAGGCTGGCTGCAATATGGTTACTTAAATTTCAATTATGGTCAAAAAAATTGTATTTTTTGTGAACAAAATAATTACATAATATATGCATAATGAAATGCAGTAAATAAAATGAAATGGTATCATTTTATTTTGAAACATATGTAAATTACACATTAATTTGAATATAAAATTTCAACAATTAATTATCCTGCACATAGCTAACAAAATCTTTATTACACATGAGCTTTTACCCATTCTGGAAATAATGATTTCAAAATCAGTAGAATAACAAGCAAATAACAGTTTTTTGGGGGGTGTTGATATAATTTGCTGATCTATTTTGGCTAATCATACCTCCAAATTTTAAATCTTAAAACCCTTTTTATCACTTAAAAATGAATAAATGCACCCACTAATACCCCACGTCCGAAGCAACCCTCCCTATCCGAAACTTGCAACTAGGGCTGAGCATATTATTCGAAACTCGAAAGTCGTTCGAAAATTAAGTCGAATCGGAATCGATTAAAATTGATTTGACTCAATTTGAGTCGATTCAATTTGACTTGAATTTGATTTCGAGTCGATTTCGAGCCAGCATGAATCGCTCGAAACATCATTCGAATCAACTCGAATTAATTAAATATATTATGTATTTATTGATATATTATTAATTTTAAATTAAAAATAATAAAATTTACTTCAAAATAAAAAGAATTGAGCTTTTAAGTGTTTTGTTTGTTAAATTTATACGTTGTCCAATTTAATTTTGAGCCAAATAGGAATAAGAGAAAAATTGCTCAATTTCGAGCCGACTCGGAAATCGAGTCATTTCGAGTCGAGCCGTCCTCGACTCAAAATCGATTTTGATTTCGAGTCGATTTCGAGCCAAGTCCGAGTCGAAAATTTTGATTTCGAGGCGAGTCAAAATCGCTCGAACTTGACTCGATATTAGGCCTACCTGCATCCCCCTTCGTGAAAACTGTTCGGCCGACGCTCTCCCTCCCGATTCCAGCAGACAAGAAGTGTGAAAGTTGCTCGAAGCATCCGAATGAGGATCTAGGTGGAATCACCTACCCGTTGCCCCTAGGTGGGTATAAATAGCAAACCCAAGGAGTTTCTACGGGTATTGGATATCCGTGTATCCGACGCAACCCGTTATGCCTCCGAACCCGTTAATTGTCCAAATATACACTAACAAGAAGCACCTTCGTCCATCTCTCCTTTGGCAGCCATAGGTCAGTCCTCCCCAGACGCATCAGTTGTTGTAGGGCTCCTTTTTCAGGATAGGATAAAGTTGGTTCTTCCTCCTAAGACGACAACTCATGCTATCACTATGGAGGACACTTTTCTTCCCCATGCCGATTTTATGAACATGTATGAAAACTCTTGGAGGCCACTTTTCTTTCCCACTCTTAAGGAGGCCACATTCTCTAGAACCATTTCTGAAAATTCTCTTGATTTTCTCTAGATTTTATGCAGATTAAGGTATAAAATAATTTGATATTATATATTTTTAGCTGCTACGATTGTCGATTATGTCGAATGATTTTAAATTAAGGATGGATTTCGTTCTCCACATAAAATAATCGGTTGCATGCAGGTGTTTGAGAAGTACAAAGAATACGATCGGTCTACTAAACTAGGTTGAAGAAGAACAAATATCGCGGAAGACTCTTCAAAATGGGATTGAAGAACAAATACGATTGCCTTGGCCCTTAAGAAGACAATTACTCAATATACCGGATAAACAATCTACAAATATTGTCTTGCCGCACAATTATAATTTCAGGATCTATGAATCGCAAGGGGATACAAATAGCAAAAGAAGACGTGTGAATATTAACTCCCTTTTATTTTTGAAAAAAATGATCATAAGCAAAAATAAAATTAAACTACAATAATGGATTTCGTGCAAGTGTTTGAGAAGTACAAGGAACAGTGGAATACGATCAATCTACTAAACTGGGTTGCAGAACTACGAATATTGCAGAAGACTCTTCTAATGGGATTGAAGAACGAATACCATCGCCTTGGCCCTTAAGAATAGAATTACTCAATATACTGGATAAACTAACTACAAATATTGTCTTGTGGTACAATTATAATTTCGGGGGCCTACGAATAGTAAGTGTTGAAGCCAAAAACTGGCCTCAACGAGAGTTCAGCCCTTGGGGTGTACCCGACACCTACTTCTCCCAAACTCAAACACATGACTAGTAATAAAGAACCAAGAACTGACCCTAAGCCTCAGCCGGGAGGTCCCTCCACTAACCCGAAGATCTCTGAGTGCTTACCCTTCTTAGCCAATTGCTGGGCTAGGAGTACCTCAAAAAGCACTATCTGGTTTTAGGAAATGAGGAAGCTTGCCTTCTGAGGTACCCTGCGGGTCTATTTATAGAATCCAAAAAGTTGGTCTGCCAACATCGTAACTCCGCTGTTCTAAAAGGTTATACAACCCAAAATGATCTGCCAACAACCAAACTCCGCAGTTTTGAGGAGCTAAATCCATACCTCCAAGGGTATACAGATAATTTCACCTCTAGAACAAACTGGGTGGGATGTCTTTCGCCTATCTGGGCGGAAGCCCCTCCTGCCTGGCTCTTTGTTCTGTCCTCCCTTGACAGTTACTGAGCGAGAACCTTCAGATGCGTTGAGTTAATGAGCTCCACTCAACACCAAAAGACAAAGGACGTTGAGTGGATTTAGACCTCTCGACGCCTAAAAGCGTTGAGTCAATGAGCTTTACCCAACACCTTCTAAGGACATTTTGTCAACTTCGGGAGCCTTCCGCATACTCAGGCGGAAGCCTTTCCGCCTCCCTGGGCGAGAAACTCTCTAAATTACTTGGTCGAACGCGGATTCGCCCGTCTAACCGCCAGCTCTTGGGCGGGAACCTTCCCGGCTACTTTGTTCATCAAACACTAGGAACTGAGGCGTTGAGTTCACTGAATGCCTTAAGTCAGAAGGCGTTGAGAGCGTTGAGTGAAGAGACTACACTCAACGCCTTAGACCAGGAGGCGTTGAGAGCGTTGAGTTCACTCAACGCCTTAAGCTAGAAGGCGTTGAGAGCGTTGAGTTCACTCAACGCCGGAAGCCAGAGCTGTCAACTCTCCTCAGTTGGCGGGACCACTTTCTCCTATTAACTTATCTGATCCGGTTTCAACCCGAAGCTAGCCCAAGGTTAGCCCAATCTCGGGGTCTCGGTTTCTATGTTCCACCCAACAAATATGATGTTGTACAGTAAGGGTATACAAATAACTGAAGAAGATGTGTGAATATCAACGCCCTTTTATTTTTGATAAAAAAAAACTGATCATCAGAAAAAAAAAAAAAAAAAAATTAAACTACAATAATCGATTGCGTGCAGGTGTTTGAGAAGTACAAGGAATAAGATCAGTCAACTAAACTAGGGTGAAGAAGAACGAATATCACGAAAGGACTCTTAAAAATGAGATGAAGAACGTATACCATCGCCTTGGCCCTTAAGAAGAGAATTACTCAATATACTGGGTAAACTAACTACAAATATTGTCTTGCGGTATAATTATAATTCAGGGGTCTATGAATAGTGTGGGGATACAAATAATAGCCAAAGAAGATGTGTGAACATGAAACACCCTTTCATCCACAAAAATAAAACTAAACTACAATATCGATTGCATGCAGGTGTTTGAGAAGTACAAGGAATACTATCAGTCTCCTAAACTTGGTTGAAGAAGAACGAATATTGCGGAAGACTCTTCGAAATGGGATTGAGAACTAATACGATCACCTTGGCCCTTAAGAAAAGAATTACTCAATATAGTGGATAAAACTAACTAGTTCAATCTTTGAAATTATTTATGTCTACGAATATCATCTCCGAGTACAATTACAATTGCAGGATTTATGAATACCGAGGGGCTACAAATAGCCAAAGAAGATGTGTGAATATCAACTCCCATTTATTTTTGAAAAAAAACGAATATCAACAAACATAACAAATATAAAATTAAACTACAATATGTTTAAAGAGAATCACCTGCGATTTTTATAGTAAATCCTCGCCCCATTCAAAGGGTGGCCATAAGTATCCACGAGCCATAGAAGGTTGCTCACGATTGATTTAGCCGTGTCATACATTTTGCTTACGAGCAATCCCTGAAATTCATCGAAAAAAACAATTTGAAATTCTAGATTGGGATTTGTTTGATCCAAAACAACGCTAGGGTTTGAAATCAAATCAAAATCATCCATAAAAATTTGAAAATCGAAACCGATTCGAGAGAGATTGAGCCAAATCGAAACTTCAATTTTTATTTTTGGTTCGATTTTTAGCAAACCTGGACAATCAGTAAGAATCCCTAATAGTACACCTCCAAAACGACGGCTAGGGTTTGAAATCAAATCAAAATCAACCATAAAAATGAAAATCGAAACCGAATCGAGAAAGATTGAGCCAAATCGAAGCATCAATTTCTATTTCGGTTCAATTTTTAGCAAACCTGACAATCCAGTAAGAATCCCAATAGTAGACCTCCTTGAATCTCGATCCGGGAATGATCACCGGCTCCGGCAACGGAAGCAGAGTGTGGCGATCGGGCCGCTCCTTCACATCATCGGAAACCCTCCGGCTCAGATCTTCCACAAGAATGCACTTCGAGGGCCCAAACCCTAACCTTATGGTTCTTCACTTGGGCAAGAATCCCTCCGGCTCCGGCGAGTAGTCTTTTGGCTCCACGTACACCAAATCGTCGCCGGGCTTGCCAAAATACTTTTTCAGGAATTCCCTCATGTAGAAGTACGGAACCACGCCCTGAGCGGCGGCCCCCGGAACCCTAGGGAGATCGTCGAGGCGGACTCCGTGACTTTGAGATCGTGCTTGAGAGGGAGATCGACGTAGCTTTTGGGATCGAAGGATTTAGGGTCGGCGCTTGTGCGGGGCAGCGGATTGGACACGCTGGAGGAAGGAGACGAGAGGGGTGGAGTCCTCCGTCGGGCTGCCGGCAGTGCAGCTGTCGGCGACGGCGGGGAGACGGCGGCGGCGGCGCAGGAGAAGATCAACAAGATCAGGAGAGTGGAGAGGAAGAGGTGGTAGGACGACGCCATTTGGGAAACCGGAGATCTCTGCGGCCATTGATTGGTTCGGAAGTTGCCGTTTATATAGAGTTAGAGAAAGCTCGTGGCGGGAAAGCTGAGCTGCCGGCTGGTCATTTTTGTTTTTTTTTTTAAATATTTAATTAATAAAAACTATAACGTTTTTTATATCTGTACAGGCTTGGTAATTGGTTAAATATTTTAATTACACGACCCTTTCTTTATTATGAAAAATAATAAAATATACATATTGATATGTAATCATCATATTTGATGTGGTTCCCTGAACAGGTTAGCCGAATCACGGATCCGGTGTGCGCAACCTGGGCCGCCGGCCACACGGCGCTCATCCCGCGTGCATCGGCCTTCCGCGAGCACCGCTGCGCGACCAAAGTCGCGCCAGCGCAGGGCGCAGGCCGCGCACACACGTGGGCGCAGTCCAGCTTGGCGCGCAATTTGGCGCAGGTTGCTCCCGCGCACGCGCACTTGCGCGCAAGGCCGAAGGCGTTCTTTGCACGTTGCCATGTTGTTTTGGCCGAGCGGCTTCCAGGCCGCATGACCTTCGTGTTGCGGTTGACATGTTGACCGGGCCCCACTTTTGGAGTTATAATATTTTATTTATGATTATTTAATAATGGGAAAGAAAGTTGTATTTAATGGGATAGTTGAGGAGTTGTATTCAATAGGAGAGAGAGATTGCATTTATATGGGGGTAGTTGAGAGTTTTTCTTTTTTCCTATAAATAGGCTCTTTGTACTTCATTTTAAGATTGATATAAACAGAGAGAGAAGTTCCCATATTTCCTGTTCCGTTTTCAGAGAGAGAGAGGAGCGCCGCAGCGCTAGTGCGTTTTTCTGTCCGGGCGGTTAGAAGTTGAAGCCGTGCGGTTTGGCGAGCTCGCAGCGAGAGGGAACTCGCGGTTTGTGCGACTCGCGCTTTGGTGATCTCGCGCAGGAGGAGCTCGCGCTGTTGTAGCTCTCGCAGGAGGAGCTCGCGCAGGAGCAGGTCGCGGAAGTGGCGGATCTCGCACGCGAGTTGGAGGAGGTCAAGCCGCGAGTGGGGTGCAGTCTCGCCTGGTGGTCTAGGCGCAAAGTGTTGAAGGCGACTGCTAGGTTGTGGTCGCGCGTGTGGAGGCGGGGAGCTCGCTCGCGCGGGGTGGTACTCGCATATAGTGGGAGGTCGCGCGGTTTGAGGCGGCGGTCTCGGTTTGGGTGTTGAGGTTTGGTGCCAAGTGAAATTGTTCGTGGAGTTGGGATTGCGAGCGGGAGCCCATACGCGTTTCTAACAAGTGGTATCAGAGCGAGGTTTCGATCCTCAGAGTTTGCTCGGAAGGCCTCGTGATAAGAAGAAATGGAGATGGGAAGTGGAATGCCGGAGCAGGTCCCCAAGCTGACGAAGACCAACTATGGGAATTGAGTATAGTATACAAATGCGAGTGCTACTCGCCTCCAAAGAGTTATGGGAGATAGTTGAAGAGGGAGTCGAGGTGCTTACCGCTGAAGCGGAGGCAACGTTGACTAACGCTCAGAAGACAGCATTGAGGGAAGCAAAGAAGCGGGACAAGAAGGCCCTATTCCTATTGTACCAAGGAGTTGATGAGGCAACGTTTGAGAAGATCTCTGAAGTAGGGACATCGAGAGAAGCATGGGAGATACTGCAACGCTCCATGCAGGGAGTGGATAAAGCAAAAAAGGTTAAGTTGCAATCCCTCCGAGCCCAGTATGAGGTGATGAGGATGCAAGGCTCGGAGAAGGTGGGTGACTACGTAACACGTCTACGGACGCTCACAAACGAGATGAAGAGGAATGAGGAAACGATAGATGATGTTAGCTTCATGGAGAAACTCCTGAGGTCTATGTCCAAGAAGTTCAGGCATGTGGTAGTAGCCATAGAGGAGTCGAAAGATCTCACCGAGATGGCGGTAGATGAACTTGTGGCTCGCTACAAGCCCATGAGTATCGTATGCTGCAGGATGATGAGGAGTCGAGTGGCTTGGGAAAGCACTCCAGACCCAGCTGAACTTTGGGGAGAGCTCAGGAAGAGGAGGCCAGCGTGGCCGAGGCTACCAGGGAAGAGGTAGAGGAGGAAGAGGTGGAAGAGACTTCGGAAGAAATCAGTACAACCAGAGGGAGGCAGAGCAACCTCACGGTTGGAGACACGATGGAGGAGGAAGAGGAAGAGGCCAAGGGAGAGGCCAAGGCAGAGGACAAGGAAGGGACCAGGGAATAGGTCAAGGAAGAGGAAGAGGAGATATGTCCCAAACTCAATGTTACAACTGTAACAAGTTCGGGCATATGAGCTACGATTGTTGGGCTCTACGGAAGAGGAGAGAGAAGCCAACCACTATGCTGAGGCAAGTAACACGGGTGGCGACCCGATGATGTTCCTTACCATCCAAGGTGCTGCAGGAGGAAGGAACAGGGTGTGGTACTTTGATACTGGCGCAAGTAACCACATGTGTGGGGATAAGAGCTGTTCACAGCCTTGAGGCAAATGGTGGTGAAGTTAGTTTTGGCGACGCCTCAAAGATATCTGTGGAAGGAAGAGGAGTGAGAGCAGTCACAATGAATGGGAAGGAGGTACAGATCAACGATGTCTTCTATGTGCCGGGCTTGAGGAGTAACATCCTAAGTCTTGGCAGCTAGTGGAGAAGGGCTATCGGGTCCTGTTGAGGATAGTACCTTAGCTATGAAGGATAGTCAAGGAAGAGAGGTGGTGAGAGTGAAGATGGCGACGAATCGCCTCTTTCCTCTAAGTATGGATGTCAAGGAGACGACATGTCTTACGAAGACAGGAGAAGAAGAGGAAGCTTGGCTGTGGCACCACCGGATGGGGACATCTGGGGTTCACAGGCCTGAAACTGCTGTCAGGTTCCAAGATGGTGGATAGGCTGCCGATGATCACACTCCTCATAGGGTCTGTGAGGCATGTACGAAGGGGAAGCAGAGGAGAGAAACTTTTGAGGGTGGCAAGTCCCGGAGAGCAACAAGGCCATTGGAGTTAGTTCACTCGGACATCGCTGGTCCGTTTGAGACTACTTCAATAGGTGGAAGCAAGTACTACATTACTTTCATGACGACTTCAGCAGGAAGTGTTGGGTTTATTTCCTAAGGGAGAAGGCTGAGGCACTTGACAAGTTCAAGGAGTTCCAGGCGATGGCTGAGAAGGAGAGTAATCAACCGCTGAAGGTGCTCAGAACGGATAGGGGTGGGGAGTACACCTCTAGGATGTTTGACGAGTACTGTAAGCAATAGGGCATCTCTCATCAGCTGACGGCGGCATACTCGCCTCAGCAGAATGGCATGGAAGAGAGGAAGAACCTCACCATCATGAACATGGCGAGAAGTATGGTGAAGGGCAAGGGGTTGCCAAAAAAGTTCTGGGCGGAAGCGGTGCAAGTGGCGTGTACGTGCTGAACCGTTGTCCAACAAGAGTGTGAAGTTCAGACTCCATTCGAAGCTTGGAGTGGGTGGAAGCCCAGTGTGAAACACATAAGGGTTTTCGGGTGTGTGGCTTATGCCCACGTCCCGGACCAGAGGAGGAATAAGTTGGATGACCGGAGCGAGAAGTGTATCTTTGTAGGCTACGCTCCTGCGAGCAAGGCTTACAAGTTGTATAACCCGGTGACGGAGAAGGCCATCATCTCAAGAGATGTGGTGTTTGAAGAAGGAAGCAGCTGGAGCTGGGATGAAGCAACGAGAGGCATCAAGGGGATGTTCTACGAGGATGATGAGGAGGAAAGTGGAGAAGAGGCTGAAGCCGAGATGGGTGGAGTTGAGCCACCATCACCACGACGAGCAGAGTTTCAGGGGGAGCTCTCACCCCTTACTCAAGTGGAGCAAGTACGAGCAGAGGAAGATCTGGTGAAGCAAGCACCAGTGGGACCAGGATGATCGTCCTCAACCTCGGACAAGGAGGTTGGAGGAGATCTACGAAGAGACGGCTCCAACTCATAACAATTTTTCTTTATACTGTTTATTTGCAGATGTTGAGCCGTGCTCCTACGAAGAGGCCGCCCAAGAAAAACTTGGAGAAAGGCGATGGATGTGGAGATCGTCTCATCAAGAAGAACGACACCTGGAAGCTGGTGGATCCACTGCTGGCCAAAAACCCCTCGGGGTGAAATGAGTCTATAAGGTAAAGAAGAACAAAGATGGGAGCGCGGCTAGTCGTAAAGGGCTAGCGACAAGTCCAAGGAGTGGACTATGATGAAGTCTTCGCCCTCAGTGGCGCGGATAGACACTATCCGGTTGATCATTGCTCTGGCTGCCCATCATGGATGGAGGATCATGCAAATGGATGTGGTGTCTGCCTACCTGAATGGCTACCTGGAGGAAGATGTGTACATCGAGCAGCTCCAGGTTATGTGGTAAAGGGGCAGGAGAGAAAAGTATGCAAGCTGTACAAGACTTTGTACGGGCTGAAGCAAGGAGCTCGAGCCTGGAATGGGAGAATAGATGCTTACTGCAGAAGCATGGTTACAAGAAGAATCCTCATGAATATGCCCTCTACACGAATGGAAGGTTGAGAAGAATGGTGACATGATGATCGTATGTCTATACGTCGACGATATGATCTTCACAGGCAAACAACCCTGCAATGTACGAGGAGTTCAAGAGAATGATGAAGGAGGAGTTCGAGATGACGGACTTGGGAGAGCTGAACTATTTTTTGGGGGTGGAGGTAAAGCAGAGTGAAGACGGGATCTTCATCTCACAAAAGAAGTATGCGGAGGAGATCCTAAAGAAGTTCAGGATGGAGAACAGCAAGGTTGTAACACCCCCTATCCGTCGCATAATATATAGCAGTAGGTCCGGCCGGGGCCCGACGCCATATACCACAGACAGACCGGGTGGTTACTTATGGAAACCATCCAACCAATCTCAACGTCCTACACAGAGCATTCTAGCGGAAGCAGTTTATAAGAGTTGTAAAACAAGAACCCAGCAACAAGCATGAATGTCCACTACTACCACAAAAGGAATGTTATTACAAAATACTCAAAACAAGCCTTAAGGCCTTACAAAAGTTTCACTTGACTGTTACATGATTTACAAACCACGACACGCAGGCCGGTCATACATGAATAAAGCAATAAACATTTCCATTCGAGCCTTCGAGGGCCGGCTTCGCAAAAAGGGCTTTAGCCCGCTATTGACCGCTTGGTCCAGCTGCACCTGCAAGCAACAAACCACCGCACGGTGGCAAAACAAGGCAACTGTCAGCAATGCTGACCAAATTATAACGATCCCGCCCCCAACTCGGGGCGGCGATGCTCCTTCCCTGCATTTCATTAGCATAAGCGAGCAATTTATATAACCATAGCCATTTCATCACAGGCGTTGGCTCGCACGGCCACACGCCCGTGCACTTAGGGCACATTCTCGGTGAACCGGTCGATGTCACGTCAATTAAAGCCATTAACATTCCGGACTCACCACCGCCACTTAGACGGCCAAACCTATGAGCAATTTGTCTTCCTTGCATGGGTCACGTCAATTAAAGCCATAGACCGCCGAAGACTCACATCTATGCCAACGGCGAGTGCCATATAACTTTAGGTCTCTCTAACCCGAACGACATAGAGCGGGTACGGTTCCATCTAACCTGTGCTCACATCGCAACGACAATTTAAGCCATTTGCGCGGGTCAAACTTCCACCGAGTCCCATTCTAACACAAATCACATAACCTAGTTATGTTCAAGCTGGCTCTCAGGCCACCAAGTTGGCAAGACCTCGTGTCCGCCAGTTTTCCGGGTGCACCTTTGGGTTAGTCCCCAAGGCTCGATGTCTGGATACTCGCTCGACACAGTACGTGTTAGGCTCTTAGGAGCGGACGAAGACGAGCATTCGCTAGGCTCTTAGGCTAGAAAGAGTTTGTGCACTCGCCATGCTTCGGCACTCTACAACGCTTCAGACACTCCATGCTACACTTTTGGCAAGTGTTGATGCTAGCTCATCGCGACGGGCGGGCTCGTATACCTCGCTTAAGCGAGCGTTACTCATGCTCTCTCCTTTATGCTCTCTCTCTCTTGGGGGTTGGTAGCCAATATACAAGAGGGGAGCCTCGTGCATGGACTCAAAACTACGACAACTCAGCAACTCAAGGGCTTTTTCACACTTAAGGGGGCAAGTAGCAGGTATGCAGGACAGGAGCTCGTGCAGGAACCCACAAACTACGGAAACTTCACAACTCAAGGGCTTTTATCCACTCGAGGGGGCAAGTAACCAGTATGTAGGACGGGAGTCGTGCAGAGACCCAAAACTACGACAACTCCACAACTCAAGGGCTTTTATCCACTCGAGGGGGCAAGTAGTCGGTATACAAGAGGCGAGCTCGTGCAGAGACCTAAAACTACGACAACTCCACAACTTGAGGGCTTTTATCCACTCGAGGGGGCAAGTAGTCGATTTGCAGGAGGGGAGCTCGTGCAATAACCCAAAACTACGACAACTCCACAATTCGAGGGATTTTTCTTACTCAAGGGGATAAGTAGCCAATATGCTCGGTGCAATCTGGAAGCTGGTTCCGACCGGCGAAGTCGGGACTAATGTGCACGAAGCAATCTGAAGTAGATCTTCAAGTGTTCGCGAGAAATCTTCGAGCAGTCTTTGAAGGCCTTCAAAGGTTTTCGAGGAAATCTTTGAGCACACAACAAGATCTTCAAAGGAATTCTCTGGTGCTCTCTTGGGCGTATGAGACAAGGTGAGTTCAAATGAGGCCATATGAGACTTTTTATAGATTTTGAGGATGACATTTCTGTAATTAAGTGGCTAGGAAGTTCAACTATCTGCACACCCGTAACCATATAATTTGTTATGTGCATGCACACTATGAGTGGTTTATCCCTATACGCACACCCATGTTGGGAATTTCACTATGCGCACACCCATGATGTAATATTTTGCTATACACGCACCATTTTGGAAATTTCACTATGCACACACCCATGATAGGAATTTTGCTATGCACACACTCATGATGGAGTATTTCGCTATATGCACATCCATGTTGGGAATTTCGCTATGCGCACACCCATAATGAGAATTTTGCTATGCGCACACCCATGATGAGAGGTTCTGAAGATAGTGGGGTGCGATGGCGGCCGCGCGGAAGTTACTCGGCCGAGGTGGTGGACAGGTGACGGTGAACGGCAACTATTGAAATTACTTGATCTGTCCCTCTCTATTATGTGCATCTCTTAAGCTTGTTTGGTGATCAAGGTTAGTAGGTTACCGTTAGAAATTCAAATCTTGCAATATGGATCCCACAGGGTAACATTTTGGCAGAAAAATTTTATTTGAAAACATATAGAGCTCAAAAGACACACCTTTGCTCAAGAAAAAAAATATGAAGGATGCATTTGCTTCCCTACATCCAAACCAAAGGAAGCACACAAATTACACGAACAAACAAATGTTAAAAACAAAACAAAAGACGGGCTTTCACTCTGGCATCCATTCGATCGAATCCCGGCCGACACGAGGCTCCCGCGGGCCGAATCTCAATGCTTGATTTCACTAATTGCATCCGATTTCCTTTTCTGAGGGCCACCCATACTCCTCCAGAAGCGCCAACAGCACACCGTTCGACCAACCGAAGCCAGTCTGCGCAATTGATTACCGGTCTCGATTAGAAAATGTTGATCAAGAGAAGACAAACACTAATGCAAGAGCACGAGTGAACATCACCTGAGGCACATATTCGCCGCCGCCCCCAACCTTTCCGCAGCTCTCTACGTCGTATTTCTCTTGCATTGCTCCGGTGGTCTTGTAAGCGGCGTAATTCGTTCTGATCCAGCTCACAGCGATTTTCTCGGCCAGGAGACTCCCAGTTTCCGATCCAGAATTCGACAGTCCCTCGATGATCATATACTGCATAGGAGCCCACCCGTTCGGTAAATCCCTGCTCAAGAAGAACATCGAACATCCGCGGTTTGAATTATGTAAGATGTTGCTGTATGGATTCGACTATGGACCGACATTTCTTACCATTGGTGGCCACTGTTTAATAAGGAGGTCGAGATTCCGGCGGGCTGAATCAGACCGGAGACTTCGAAGCTTCTAAGAATAGGGCTGCGATCTTCATCTTTACCTATGGATTGAACAAAAACAAATTGTAGTTTTGAGGATCTGGGCCTCCCCTGTAAATTTGCAAAATTATGGAATTACAATATTCTCTCACGTTATATTTCATAACACGCGTGCAGCCCACAAGCGGTGATGGGTATAAGAGGTGGTGTTAAAACCCTCTTATAAAGGAGACTGGGGGATCGAGGCCGGGTGGCCTCGCCGACCTCAACAACCCGCCACAAACCAGCTTAAGGTAAGCCCGATAAATGGGTTGCACACAATTGTGAAGAGAAGTTGGGGCAAGCGGACTATAGTTCGAATGGGGGAGGCCCGGGATACTCACGATGAATGGACCGCGCCCCTTTCAAAAGGAGGTATTTTTGTGCATGAATGCCATGAAATGTAAATTTATTGGGGGGACTTTTGTAATTTCAAAAGAGTGGGGGTGCAACCTTTAATTAGGCTAACTCTCAGAAAAAAGTATGAGTAATTAATAGCAAGCTTTATAAATGGGAGCTCAGCCTGTCATTTCTTTCAATAATTGTTAGGGAAATGGATCAAATGGCTGCTTCAATATTCAAAATGGCCAGCCTATGGGGAGTCAATAGCTGTCAACATTTCAAACTCTTAACATCTTTCATATCTCAATATGTTGAATTGTTGTTCATAAATCGCTCTATCACAGGCAGGCCTGTCCAAAAAGCCCGACAAGTCCGGGCAGGGACCTTGCTTTTGCCACCTTCGGACCCAAGCCTGGCTTTTGCCAGGCTCGAACCCCTTTGTTCAAGAGAGGGCTTGCCAATGCCCCAAAAGCTAGGCCAGGCCGGGCCGGATTATCATCCCGCCTATACATGGGATTAATCCCGCATTTGATGGCATTATTTCAAGACCATTACCATCCCAAGTTTTTTTTAAATAGTACTATTAATCGATTGCTCTTGGATACAGGCGGGCTCTGCCCGTCCGTGTAAGCTTTGGACACGCACCAAAAATAGCAGCCCAAGGTTCACACCACTGAGCTCCGCCCGTGCGGCTAATTTGAAAAGGAATGAAAAAAACATTTTGCAACCGTATTTTAAAGATAAAAATAAAGAATAAAAAGACCTAAAAATAATAATAAAAAAACCATCTCACACCCGATCCCCCTATCTTCCCCAAGCCCTAGCCATTTGATTAGGTTTAAGAGATATAGGAAAAACTTTTCCTCTCTCACCCTCTGATGGGGTTCACGACACACATTGACCTGCACAATGATCGGAGCTGTCCATTTCATACATATCGAATATCCAATAATTTTAGGACCGTCCCGCGTCACCCTCTCTCTCTCTGTATATATATATATATATGTATATACCTATATATATACACATACATACATATATACATACATACATATATAGATATATGTTATGTATATATAATTTTTCATAAATGGCAATTTTCAAGATATGGAATTCCAAACCTGAGGCATGTTTCCAATTCCACATGGGTATGAAGTTTGATACATAGATATTTGCATTTTGATTCTTAGCTTCAAACTGATGAACATCCTGAATATTACAAGAATGGTGACAACTGCATCAGATGTTAAAACCCTAAAAACACAAATTTTAAACAAAGAGAGCAAGGTTTCATAAAAGAACACCTGGCAGTCGTCGGAGTTAAGCCAGTAGTCAAGCCACTGGCTCATCTCCTTGTTCCAGAGGATCGATCTCATCGCAGATTGACGTGCTTTCGACGACTTCAAGTAATTTTTGTAGGTGTGGTGTTGCCCAAGTTTTTTTGCAAAGAAGGCTATGTCAAGCTCAACCTGTTGCAGATAGTTGCATCACAGAGTGAAATGCTTTTTGATCTAAACAATAGTAATGGAGCCTTTGGTGAATAGAGTGAAAAGTGATTACTAGATATTTCTAGTGTTAACACTCCAATGTTTCTGCTAAGTCTTGTAGCAACATAAACTTTTCAATATTTAATAGGTGAAGGATTTGTTGGTGCATATATACAATGGAACTAGCCTTCATTCATGGGATTAAGCTTTTTTGGTTGAATATGAGTTTGATTATATGAAACGTCCAGCCTGCTTCGATTCACGTTGTCTAACAAGTTGTATCATAGCCAACGGTTCGATCGAGTTCGAGTATGCTTATGCAATTTATGACTCTAATGAATCTTATTTCTTTCACATAACCAACGGTTCGGTCGAGTTAGAGCATGCTTATGCAATTTATGACTTTGTGGATCTTATTTCTATCACATACCCAACGGTTCGGTCGAGTTCGAGTATGCTTATGCATTTTATGACTTTATGGATATTATTTCTTTTACATAGCCAACGGTTCAATCGAGTTCGAGTATGGTTATGCAATTTATGACTCTACTGGATCTTATTTCTTTCAATCGTGGTTGAGCAAGATTCAAGGGAGGACGACGCGTTAAATTACCACCGTAATAAATCAATATTAAAACAATTTAAGCAATACTTTAGAAAGCAGAAAAAATGAGATAATATTCTAAGTTTTCCAAAGAATAATACCCTATATAAGTAAGCGTTCAAGTCAACGGGGATGATCAATGTTGTCGATAACGTTGTGATAACAGACGAGTTTCTGCAACAAATACATATAATAAGTCAGAAAGAAGAAATGAGAGTTTTAAGTACAATGTAGATATATTAAAGTATGGTCTCATGATTTTTAAGCACATTTAAGATTTCAAGTATCAACAATGACAACAGATTAAAATCAATGACCAAATTTGACGAGGCCACGTTAGACTTCTGAGTGAAAGGATATGCATGAATGAACTGAATTTCACAATGTTACTGAACTTAAGTGATAATAATTTAGACCTCAAATATCAGATTAGTCTTTTTAGAGCAAGTGTTAAGAATTATGTTAAGAAGCTTCACAGTTAAGCATGCTCTGGTTGGAGCAATTTCTGGGAAGTACTCATAAACTAACTATGGAAAATGATACACCATGCGATACAACATAGCATTAGCCTATGTTGCACCGACACCGACACGGGACACGCGACACGACACGACACGACACGACACGCGACTCGTCAATTCTCAAAAAATACCATATTCCGACACGCTGGGACACGTATATTAAATATTCATTTTTATAATTATGAAAATCCTAAAACATCTAACAAAAAAATAAAAATTAATAATTAACAAATATTTAAATAAATAAAATCATGTTTTAATATTACTCATCAAATATTCAAATGCAAAACTTAACAAATGATCAAAAAATGATAGAACATTAACACATTACCATTATATATCATCAGTAAAGATAATGGATTCTCATGCAAACTTTTTTCCCGACTTTCAATATTCCATTTTCTAGAGAAAATATCTACATCACTAGTAGATCCACTTTCACTATTTGATATGCTAGAAAGGGGTAAAGACACTTTCAAGACAAATTGTCACCCGACTCATCATGAGTAGCTAACTTAGGGACACACGTGTCTGATTGAGCGGGACACACGTGTCCGATTGAGCGAGACACGCGAGTCCCGCGTGAGCCAGCGTGTCGGATTTCCGACTCGAGTGTCGGAGAGTCGGACGAGTGTCGAACTCTCTGACACCAACACGCTGGGCATTTTAAACTGACGGTGCTTCGTAGGCATTAGCTGAGCTGAAATAAATCAAACAATACATCAGATATTGTAGACAAGGTCATGTTTTTTTAAAGTATCCTGTGAAGTGATAACAATTCTGCATTATGTATTCGCTTGTCAATCTATTGTTCAATCAAACATAAGCTTGCTAATGTTTATCTCAATTTATTCTCTTTTGTTTTAACTTGTACAAACATAAGCTTGGGAATGTGTAGTTTTGAAACTGTGACAAAAGAAAAAAACTATGAACTAGAAAGTGAAAACCTCATCCAACGAGAGCTGAAGTCCCATCCAGTCTCTGCTGCTGAAGCAACTTCGCGGTAGAAAACTTTTTTATCAGAAGGACTTGAAAGACTGGAAGCTTGATCCTCATCCTACATAAAAAATAACAAGTGTTGAATCATTTGGGTCAGGCCTATAAATTATGTTGCCCATGTCATTTGTAATAGAGTGAAGTAGAGCGCGGTGGAATACAATCGTCGTGCTTTCGGGCCGGGGCGAATTCCAATTGGCATAGTATCGGCTTAAAGAATGTTTGCGCCCTCGAAGATCTCGAATCGTCACTTTATGGACTCCTACAGCAGCACATTTATGAACATCAAAATCTCAGTTAATTCAAAGCTAGCAAGCTATTCAAACATGTTTTTTAAGGGTGATGTTATATATAAATCACTTTTGGATATATTCAAACCAATTTTTAGAGTTTTTTTGGTCCTTTAAAAACACTATAGGCAAACCAACTTAAATAATAAAAAAACCAATTTTTCTCATTTATAGCCCAAGTCTCACGAGATGTTCGTCCGCTCACGATACCCCGCCGCATACACCTCCCGATATCTCTTGTAACGATCATGCTGAAGTCCCCGTCACGCAATGGAGCCTTGGCGGAGGAAGCAGCCCCCGGTTGGTGATCTCTCATATTCGTTTCTCCTGCTCCCGATACCCATCCGCATACACCTCCCGATCACTGTTATTTGGTTCCTCGCGACAACCTTCGCCGCCCCTCGATATTGCCTCGCCGACGTGATGAAGATTCTCCAAATTTGACAATCTAGTGCTTACCTGCAGCCGGAATGTTTCTTCCTACTCTATCATTGTTCACAATTATAGCAAAGATTTAAAGTATTTATATGAGATATTGATTTTTGTAAGAAAAAAATTAATACCTCACGAGTTAGTGTTATTAAGTGTTTTTTTAAAAAAAATATTTTTTTTTTATTTTATGCTGTTTTGTATATAACCATTAGATTTGTGTATAACAAATTTATATTTGCAATGGTTTGTATATAGTAATGATTTGTATTTAGCCAAAAAAAGTTTATATATAACAACACCCTTTTTTAATTGTTAAGTGCAAACATATTTGCACAGGGCTCTCTTTGACCCGACAATCACAATACCTCACTACCTCACAACTCACCATCCCCCGTTTTTTTATACGAGGAGACAAAATCTTTCACGGGGGGCAGCGAGTGGCGGGAGTACTGATGTAGTCAGGTTATGGGGAACTCCATGCAACACTGTTTGTATTAAAGTAATCAAATTTAGTATAGATAATGTTGAAACCGAAAATCGGCTTCCGTGGAGTTCGAACCCTTGGGGAAGGGGTGATCTCGCACTTACTTCTCCCTCACAAACTCAAACAGCTAGAGACTTGGAACAAAAAACAGACTCAAGGCTCCAACCCAGAGGTCTCAGCACACACCCGGAAGATCTTAGAACGCTTCCCCTCCTTACCCAAATGCTAAGTTAAGGATACCTCAGAAAGCGCAAGAAGACCAGGGCACAAGTAAACAGATAATTTTACAAAAAAAATATTTGATTTGAAAGTAAATCTAATGTCTGAGATTAGTCTAACAGTACAATAGTACCTGAGGTCCAGAAAGAATGCACTTTCAGTAGGGCAGGGAGAGACCTTTTGACAAACTCCAAATCACCAGTTTTAGTATATATCTCCATCACCATTGAACTCAGCAGTGGAGGCTGGCTGCAATATGGTTACTTAAATTTCAATTATGGTAAAAAAAATTGTATTTTTTGTGAACAAAATAATTACATAATTTATGCATAATGAAATGCAGTAAATAAAATGAAATGGTATCATTTTATTTTGAAACATATGTAAATTACACATTTGAATATAAAATTTCAACAATTAATTATCCTGCACATAGCTAACAAAATCTTTATTACACATGAGCTTTTACCCATTCAGGAAATAATGATTTCAAAATCAGTAGAATAACAAGCAAATAACAGTTTTTTGGGGGTGTTGATATAATTTGCTGATCTATTTTGACTAATCATACCTCCAAATTTTAAATCTTAAAACCCTTTTTATCACTTAAAAATGAATAAATGCACCTCCTAATACCCCACGTCCGAAACAACCCTCCCTCTCTGAAACTTGCAACTAGGGCTGAGCGTATTATTCGAAACTCGAAAGTCGTTCGAAAATTAAGTCGAATCGGAATCGATTAAAATTGATTTGACTTAATTTGAGTCGATTCAATTTGACTTGAATTTGATTTCGAGTCTATTTCGAGCCAGCCATGAATCGCTCGAAACACGATTCGAATCAACTCGAATTAATTAAATATATTATGTATTTATTGATATATTCTTAATTTTAAATTAAAAATAATAAAATTTAAATCAAAATAAAAAGAATTGAGTCTTTAAGTGTTTTGTTTGCTAAATTTATACGTTGTCCAATTTAATTTTGAGCCAAATACGAATAAAGAGAAAAATTTCTCAATTTCGAGCCGACTCGATTCGAATTTGAGCCGACTCGGAATCGAGTCATTTCGAGTCTAGCCAACTCGACTAGAAATCGATTTTGATTTCGAGTCGATTTCGAGCCAAGTCCGAGTCGAAAATTTTGATTTCGAGCCGAGTCAAAATCGCTCGAACTCGACTCGATATTAGGCCTACCTGCATCCCCCTTCGTGAAAACTGTTCGACCGACGCTCTCCCTCCCGATTCCAGCAGGCAAGAAGTGTGACAGTTGCTCGAAGCATCCGGATGGGGATTTAAGTGGAATCATCTACCCGTTGCCCCTAGGTGGGTATAAATAGCAAACCCAAGGAATTTCTACGGGTATTGGATATCCGTGTATCCGACACGACCCATTATGCCTCCGAACCCATTAATTGTCCAAATATACACTAACAAGAAGCACCTTCGTCCATCTCTCCTGTGGCAGCCATAGGTCAGTCCTCCCGGACGCATCGGCCGTTGTAGGGCTCCTTTTTCAGGATAGGATAAAGTTGGTTCTTCCTGCTAAGACGACAACTCATGCTATCACTATGGAGGACACTTTTCTTCCCCATGCCGATTTTATGAACATGTATGAAAACTCTTGGAGGCCACTTTTCTTTCCCACTCTTAAGGAGGCCACATTCTCTAGAACAATTTCTGAAAATTCTCTTGATTTTCTCTAGATTTTATGCAGATTAAGGTATAAAATAATTTGATATTATATATTTTTAGCTACTACGATTGTCGATTATGTCGAATGATTTTAAATTAAGGATGGATTTCGTTCTCCACATAAAATAATCGGTTGCATGCAGGTGTTTGAGAAGTACAAAGAATACGATCGGTCTACTAAACTAGGTTGAAGAAGAACAAATATCGCGGAAGACTCTTCGAAATGGGATTGAAGAACAAATACGATTGCCTTGGCCCTTAAGAAGACAATTACTCAATATACCGGATAAACAATCTACAAATATTGTCTTGCCGCACAATTATAATTTCAGGATCTATGAATCGCAAGGGGATACAAATAGCAAAGAAGACGTGTGAATATTAACTCCCTTTTATTTTTGAAAAAATGATCATAAGCAAAAATAAAATTAAACTACAATAATGGATTTCGTGCAAGTGTTTGAGAAGTACAAGGAACAGTGGAATACGATCAATCTACTAAACTGGGTTGCAGAACTACGAATATTGCAGAAGACTCTTCTAATGGGATTGAAGAACGAATACCATCGCCTTGGCCCTTAAGAATAGAATTACTCAATATACTGGATAAACTAACTACAAATATTGTCTTGTGGTACAATTATAATTTCGGGGCCTACGAATAGTAAGTGTTGAAGCCAAAAACTGGCCTCAACGAGAGTTCAGCCCTTGGGGTGTACCTGACACCTACTTCTCCCAAACTCAAACACATGACTAGTAATAAAGAACCAAGAACTGACCCTAAGCCTCAGCCGGGAGGTCCCTCCATTAACCCGGAAGATCTCTGAGTGCTTACCCTTCTTAGCCAATTGCTGGGCTAGGAGTACCTCAGAAAGCACTATCTGGTTTTAGGAAATGAGGAAGCTTGCCTTCTGAGGTACCCGCGGGTCTATTTATAGAATCCAAAAAGTTGGTCTGCCAACATCGTAACTCCGCTGTTCTAAAAGGTTATATACAACCCAAAATGATCTGCCAACAACCAAACTCCGCAGTTTTGAAGAGCTAAATCCATACCTCCAAGGGTATACAGATAATTTTACCTCTAGAACAAACTGGGTGGGATGTCTTTCGCCTATCTGGGCGGAAGCCCCTCCTGCCTGGCTCTTTGGTCTGTCCTCCCTTGACAGTTACTGAGCGAGAACCTTCAGATGCATTGAGTTAATGAGCTCCACTCAACACCAAAAGACAAAGGACGTTGAGTGGATTTAGACCTCTCGACGCCTAAAAGCGTTGAGTCAATGAGCTTTATCCAACACCTTCTCAGGACATTTTGTCAACTTCGGGAGCCTTCCGCATACTCAGGCGGAAGCCTTTCCGCCTCCCTGGGCGAGAAACTCTCTAAATTACTTGGTCGAACGCGGATTCGTCCGTCTAACCGCCAGCTCTTGGGCGGGAACCTTCCCGGCTACTTTGCTCATCAAACACTAGGAACTGAGGCGTTGAGTTCACTGAATGCCTTAAGTCAGAAGGCGTTGAGAGCGTTGAGTGAAGAGACTACACTCAACACCTTAGACCAGGAGGCGTTGAGAGCGTTGAGTTCACTCAACGCCTTAAGCTAGAAGGCGTTGAGAGCGTTGAGTTCACTCAACGCCGGAAGCCAGAGCTGTCAACTCTCCTCAGTTGGCGGGACCACTTTCTCCTATTAACTTATCTGATCCAGTTTCAACCCGAAGCTAGCCCAAGGTTAGCCCAATCTCGGGGTCTCGGGTTTCTATGTTCCACCCAACAAATATGATGTTGTACAGTAAAGGTATACAAATTGCCAAAGAAGATGTGTGAATATCAACGCCTTTTTTTTTTGAAAAAAAACTGATCATTAGAAAAAAAAACAAAATTAAACTACAATAATCGATTGCGTGCAGGTGTTTGAGAAGTACAAGGAATAAGATCTATCTACTAAACTGGGTTGAAGAAGAACGAATATCGCGGAAGACTCTTAAAAGTGAGATTGAAGAGCGTATACCATCGCCTTGGCCCTTAAGAAGAGAATTACTCAATATACTGGATAAACTAACTACAAATATTGTCTTGCAGTACAATTATAATTCCGGGGTATATGAATAGTGAGGGGATACAAATAATAGCCAAAGAAGATGTGTGAATATCAACACCCTTTCATCCACAAAAATAAAATTAAACTACAATAATCGATTGCATGCAGGTGTTTGAGAAGTACAAGGAATATGATTAGTCTCCTAAACTTGGTTGAAGAAGAACAAATATTACGGAAGACTCTTCAAAATGGGATTGAAGAACTAATACGACCACCTTGGCCCTTAAGAAGAGAATTACTCAATATAGTGGATAAACTAACTAGTTCAATTCTTTGAAATTATTTTATGTCTACGAATATCATCTCCAAGTACAATTACAATTCCATGATTTATGAATACTGAGGGGCTACAAATAGCCAAAGAAGATGTGTGAATATCAACTCCCATTTATTTTTGAAAAAAAAACGAATATCAACAAACATAATCAAATATAAAATTAAACTACAATATGTTTGAAGATAATCACCTGCGATTTTTATAGTAAATCCTCGCCCCATTCAAAGGATGGCCATAAGTATCCACGAGCCATAGAAGGTTGCTCACGATTGATTTAGCCGTGTCGTACATTTTGCTTACGAGCAATCCCCTGAAATTCATCGAAAAAACAATTTGAAATTCTAGATTGGGATTGGTTTGATCCAAAACAACGCCTAGGGTTTGAAATCAAACCAAAATCAACCATAAAAATTTGAAAATCGAAACCGATTCGAGAGAGATTGAGCCAAATTGAAACTTCAATTTCTATTTTGGTTCAATTTTTAGCAAACCTGACAATCCAGTAAGAATCCCAATAGTACAGCTCCAAAACGGCGCCTAGGGTTTGAAATCAAATCAAAATCAACCCTAAAAAATGATAATCGAAACCGATTCGAGAGAGATTGAGCCAAATCGAAGCATCAATTTCTAGTTTGGTTCAATTTTTAGCAAACCTGACAATCCAGTAAGAATCCCAATAGTACACCTCCAAAACGATGCCTAGGGTTTGGAATCAAATCAAAATCAACCATAAAAAATGGAAATCGAAACCGAATCGAGAAAGATTGAGTCAAATCGAAGCACCAATTTCTATTTTGGCTCGATTTTTAGCAAACCTGACAATCCAATAAGAATCCCAATAGTACACCTCCAAAACGACGACTAGGGTTTGAAATCAAATCAAAATCAACCATAAAAAATGAAAATCGAAACCGTATCGAGAAAGATTGAACCAAATCGAAGCATCAATTTCTATTTCAGTTCAATTTTTAGCAAACCTGACAATCCAGTAAGAATCCCAATAGTAGACCTCCTTGAATCTCGATCCGGGAATGATCACCGGCTCCGGCAACGGAAGCAGAGTGTGGCGATCGGGCCGCTCCTTCACATCATCGGAAACCCTCCGGCTCAGATTCTTCCACAAAGAATGCACTTCAAGGGCCCAAACCCTAACCTTATGGTTCTTCACTTTGGGCAAGAATCCCTCCGGCTCCGGCGAGTAGTCTTTTGGCTCCACGTACACCAAATCGTCGCCGGGCTTGCCAAAATACTTTTTCAGGAATTCCCTCATGTAGAAGTACGGAACCACGCCCTGAGCGGCGGCCCCCGGAACCCTAGGGAGATTGTCGAAGGCGGACTCCGTGACTTTGAGATCGTGCTTGAGAGGGAGATCGACGTAGCTTTTGGGATCGAAGGATTTAGGGTCGGCGCTTGTGCGGGCAGCGGATTGGACACGCTGGAGGAAGGAGACGAGAGGGGTGGAGTCCTCCGTCGGGCTGCCGGCAGTGCAGCTGTCGGCGACGGCGGGGGAGACGGCGGCGGCGGCGCAGGAGAAGATCAACAAGATCAGGAGAGTGGAGAGGAAGAGGTGGTAGGACGACGCCATTTGGGAAACCGGAGATCTCTGCCGGCCATTGATTGGTTCGGAAGTTGCCGTTTATATAGAGTTAGAGAAAGCTCGTGGCGGGAGAGCTGAGCTGCCGGCTGGTCATTTTTTGTTTTTTTTTTAAATATTTAATTAATAAAAACTATAACGTTTTTTATATCTGTACAGGCTTGGTAATTGGTTAAATATTTTAATTACACGACCCTTTCTTTATTATGAAAAATAATAAAATATACATATTGATATGTAAATCATCATATTTGAAAATTTGATGTGGTTCCCTGAACAGGTTAGCGGAATCACGGATCCGGTGTGCGCAACCTGGACCGCCGGCCACACCGGCGCTCATCCCCGCGTGCATCGGCCTTCCGCGAGCACCGCTGCGCGACCAAAGTCGCGCCAGTGCAGGGCGCAGGCCGGGCACACACGTGGGCGCAGTCCAGCTTGACCGCGCAATTTGGCGCAGGTTGCTCCCGCGCACGCGCACCTGCGCGCAAGGCCGAAGGCGTGCTTTGCACGTTGCCATGTTGTTTTGGCCGGGCGGCTTCCAGGCCGCTTGGCCTTCGCGCCCCCCCCCCCCCCCCCCCCCGGCCGCCCAGTTTGGGACTGGGCGGCCGATTTCTCTTTCGTGAAAATTGCAATAGCATTAAATGAAGAAAGAAGTACAACGGGGAAGAGAACATGAGAAAGATAAAGAAAAAGAAAAAAAACAAAGCTCAAGTGCCTTCAAGGCGCAGACAATCCTCAACCACCAGCCCTAGAAAAGTCTCGGCCGCACCAGTACCAATCTCCCACACAAAATCCCCAGCAACCGCCGTTCGCGCACAGTGGTCAGCCGCCCGATTTGCACTACGGTCCACGTGCTGGAACCGCACTACCGCAAACTCCGTAAGGAAAGTAAGGTCCACATCCCTTGGGAAGGTGTTGGGGCGAGCAGAGCCCCAAACCACCTTGTTGTAGAAGTTCAAAACATTGGCCGCATCCCATTCAATAATAATGCCCCAGGCCTCGAGGAGCATGGGTAGAACAACCCGGCTGATCGCCTCTAGCTCCACCCGGCCTGGGTCCCATTGTTGCCAAGCAAACCCCTCCTCCATCAGCACCTGTCCACCCTCTGACCGGACCACAATACCAAGGCCCGCACATCTAGAAGGTTGCAGAGATCCCCCTTTCTTTTTTAGGCGCCCAGGGCAGGGTCGCCGCCCTTAAAAGGGCGGCTTTCTTCTCGACCAAGACGGGCGACCATTTGGAGGCCCGTCTGCCGCTGGCAGCCCCTATTTTGGGGCGGCCTCTTCTTCGCCCAAGACGGGTTGTCGTGAGGCAGTCCGACCTTGGTCGCCGCCCTAACCAGGGGCGACCCCTCTTTGTCCAGACAGGCGGCTCTTTGGCTGCCCGTCCTCCACCGACACCGCCAAGGGGCGGCCTCCCCTTCCCCTCGGTCGGCCAACCTTCCATCGGCGGCCGACCGAGCTCCTTCGATCAAACATGTCCTTCGTCGGCCAAGAATTTTCCCCGCCATCATATCCCAACGCCACGACCGCCTCCGCCGTCTTCTCCCAACGGCACGACCGCCGCCGCCAACTTTTCCCAATGTCACGAACGCCGCCATCATCGCCGACCTCGCTCACTGGTCTTCGTGGGAAGCTGGAGTCCGTCGTGGTCTGGCCCCCACATGCCGAATTCTTGGCCGCCGTTAATTCTCCACCGTTCAATCGCGCTCCCGTGATCGCCACCATCGATTATGTGGGTAACCGACACATCAAGTACTCTTGAAGTGGGCCGGCCAGCCGAGGAAGCAAAAGATTCTAGTGAGGCTTCGTCTTCTTTGGGGTTGGGGGGGGGGGGGGGTGAACTTGGTCCCGTAACTCACTTACCTACTACGGCTTCTACTGAGGTTACATCATTTGGTGAGACTAACGCTAATATTTCTACTAATAATAAAACTTTCCCGAGATTTCCCAAAACTTGTCTTGTGCCTGACAGGATTATTGATGACGAAGTGGTCACATCCACCTGTAGTGGCCTCCACTGCTATCCTGTCTGTTGTTGTGCAATTGGACCGAGTACCGCGGCAGCGCAACAGAATAAATCGAGCACAAGCAATAGCACAAAATATAAACAGAGCGAGATTTTCAGCACACACAGACGACAAATAATTTTTACGTGTTTCGGAGAGGAGCTCCTACGTCCACGGGGAGAGCACACCGGGATTGCCAGCACCTGCCGAATTACCGACTAACTCGCCATGCTTGCCACCACTTACCATTTCGCCAAACCACAGAACTTTCTTCCCTGGCCGCGATCCATGCTCACCGCACCAAGTGTTGCAGCCAGAAAAATTCCCAACCTCAGAAATCAGATCAAGGCAGCCTAAAGTTACTGGCCCCGCAGTAAGACTAGGTGTTAAAGTGACTAGGATGAAGAACGCAAGCAACAAACAGGACCCCAGATGCTGCGGTAGGAAGATCCCACCACGTACCCAGATGCTTGAAAGAAGCAACCCCTTCACAACCATAATTGGCCGAGCTGGGTACGAGGGAGACTAGTTGGTAACAAAGTCGCGGGGATGCGACCTGATCTCTAAGGAAGTGGAATCCAAAGGCTCAGCTAATATCCAAAAATTAGAGCTCGCGAGATCCTTGCAGGGATTTTCCGTGTCTCACATCGTACCCATGGGGTCCTATTTATAGGGAAATCCTGAGGGGGGGGGTGTATTTATACCCCACCCATTTGGCGACTAGGCGACTTCCTGGAGGAGGTCGCACGGCTGGGCGAGTAACTCGCCTAGTCGCCTACCTGGCGAGTATGCGAGGGGAGCTCGCCATACTTGTCCAGGCCTTCTGTAGGCTGGCACGTCGACCCTGACCTCCATCTTGACTTGTGATGATCTGGCTTTGGTGGGGCCTCTCCTCGACGAATATGAGTTGTACATAACAGTTCGTCAAATTAAAACCCAAAAATCTTATTTGGTTTGATTAGATTTGGTTCCGGCTTCATTCCAGCATAAACTTTAGAACCGTCGTGTCAATGGTTTCGGTTTCAGTTTAAGAAGAACCAAAATGAAGCCGGTCACTAATGGTTCGGGCCGATTTTAGGCAGTTCAGTCTGTTTTCACTAAGTTCTATGTCTTATAGTTTTAATTATTTTATAACTCTATAATTTAAGTTATTAGACACATTCGAAAAGATATTACCTTTTTAAAAATGTAAATTTTATAAGGAAATTGGAATTCAAATGGTTGAAATAATAATTACGTAGTTTCTTAAGTATAAATATGTTAAAACTGTAATAATAGATAATGAAAAAATATTTGATTTGGCACACTCAATAGAAAATGAATGGATAACATTATCGTATAAATTATAAATATATTATTAATCGTAAGACGTTATAATTAGACGGCTGATATAAATATAGTCATATAGATAATAAATATATATTATTAATATTATAAAAATAATAATTTTAATAATAAAATTATATTATAATTAATAAAAATAATAATAATAATAATAACAATAATAATAATAAACAAATTGTAGTTTGATTTTGTTTCAGTCCGGTCCGGATCGTGTTTAAAAATTCTGAAACCTCCCGAGACATTTATGTTACATACAGTTTCAGTAGCGATAATAAAATGAAGGAACTGCGCCCGGACTATTCATGGTTACAGTTTTAAAATTCAAACCGGAACCTGAATAATTTGTGAATGGTTCGGTCATGTTCTTTACGGTTCCGGTTCAGTTCCAATTCGATTTACGGTTTTCGATTTCATGAAGTGACACCTCTAGTCTTTATTATATATTTTAATTTTTTAGATTAGTGGTGTGTTTGGTGCAAATGTTGTAGGATTTCACGTGTAGTGGTGAGGCGAATTTTAAAAAAAATTCCAAACACCATACAATACACAGGGATCGGATATCCCAAAGCAATGCAAAACATGCTTAACAAAATAAACCCTAACTCATCACATCTAATCCATCACATGCGTTAGAAATTATACCTCTAGAGAACAATCTCTAGGCGGAAGAGGAAAACGCGTCGGAGAAAATGATGGCGATCCCACCGCAACAACGAGGCCGATCGCCTCGCCTCTTGGTTCACCTTGAACCCGAACAACGACAAATCTCTATTCTTTTGACGGGGAATAGAAACACTAGCTCAGAACTTCTCTCCTCTTGCACCGATGACTCCAAGTGGCCGAACCACACTAGTCGCCGGGTAGAGAAGAGAAAAATGGAGAAGGATCTAAAACCGTTGTGGAGAAGGAGCAGACTCAAGCCAACACACAAGCTGCGGCCGACCGAGAAGGAACACCTAGGGTCGGCGAGCTGCAGGGCGATGGCGGCGGCAAACTTGCCCGGCGATGGAGCAGCGGGCGCCGAGGCTTTGGAGGCGGCAAGCTTGCTCGGCGACGGAGCAACGGGCGCCGAGGCTTTGGCGGCGGCAAGCTTGCCCGGCGACGGAGCAGCGGGCGCTGAGGCTTTGGCGGCGGAAGCTCGAGATCGCAAACCCTCGATCAACACTGTTTTGCGGCTAGGTCTTTTTACCCGAGAAGCTCTGCTCCCTCTCTTTGAACCCGGTTTTTCTCTTCTATATATATATGTAAAATAAATTTATATATATATATAAAACTATATATATTATATATACATACATTTATATATATTTATATATATATATAACACATATATACATCTCATATATATAAATGCTTATATATATATATATATATAACTTATATTTATATATTTTGTATGTGTGTATACTAATGCACATACACATGCTATATATAGATATATATATATATATATATATATATATATATATATATATATATATATATATATATATATATATATATATATATATAACCCCATAATACCAATTACTGTGCACTCCTACAAAAATAATTACGACGACTCGCTCCGTCATAATTTTTCTTTTTGATAGTCGCACAGGAATTCTATCTAAGCATGTCGAGTCACGACATTAGTCGTTCGCACTTACTATAGTACTTAGATTAAATGTTCCATAAAATCAAATACCCCAAATAAGCCGAACGGATGCTGTTCATGTTCATTTGGTGCGACCTTAAAGAGGAACCATGTCGTCAAGACTATAATATAACATCCAATATTATGGACTATAAGAGGCTTTATCACTGCATTATAGTCGCCCCAACAACATGGTAACTAGGTAACACAATGAATGACGTGTATCTATTTCTTTGTCACATGATATCATAAATATTGTGCAAACTGGGACTGTGTCATTTCGCACTATATTTGTCTTTCTTGGTCTCACAAGTATGTTGTATTTATAACTACGTTAGTTATAATGCATGCTATACAACCACGCTCGGCCAAGGGGCCCGACTATATAATTACCAAAATAATTTGGGGACAAAATGATATTTCAATGTGCACATTACTTACGCATAAGTATGAACAACGAATCATAGTATTTATCATTATCAGAGGATAGTTTTCAACTATAATCACGTTGCCCACACTGACATGCTAAATCTACACATCTTGTATCTCCAACTAATAGACATGTTGTAAACATTATTGACACTTAACACATTCCACATAATGCTACAACATAAAATAGGTCACTCTCAATATGTATGAAATCACACGCATACACACTCATATGATTAAACGATAATCATTTATCAACATTTATAGAACTCAAATGTACTTTAATCGATATGACAATCTTAACTCGGCAATCAATGTTCCTTTTTGATTACCACGATTGTGAGGATAACTTAAGATTACATGACTTAATAAAAACCATGGTTCTATGGTTCAAGACCAAGCGCATCTTCCCAAACCTTACATGATACAAGTCATATAATCAAGGAACAAAATGTTACAACATTCTAAAACATGAACATAAGTAAATAGAAAAAGATAACTTTCAAAACACCACTTCCTTCAGTCTCCCACTTGTTTTCAAAGTTTCTTAAACTATAGAAACTATAAAAGAAAAGGAGTAACCTTAAAATCATCCATCAAGCCACTCTCCATGGTCACGTAACCCCATGGATTCAAAATGAATTTCGCCCTTAGCTTGAGATAAATGTTTGGTGAAAGGATCAGTTGTGTTGCTGTTAGTGTCTACCCATAAAAGTGCAATCTTCCCTTCCTCGATGAAGTCCCGCATTACAAAATACTTTCTATCCATGTATTTTATCTTGTGACGCGACCTTGACTCCTTAATTTGAGAAATGGAGGCACTATTGTCGCAAAACAATTTCAAGGGGGCTTCACTTGATGGAACAATTCCAAGTTCTTCGAGGAATTTCTTTATCCATACTCCCTCTTTGCTAGCTTCCACAGCTGCCATGACTTCTGCTGCGGTGGTCGAGTCAGCGGTAGTTGATTGTTTCCAACTACGCCAACTCACGGCTCCACCATTCAGAAGGAAAACGAATCCAGATTGAGATTTCCTGTCATCCGGATCTGTCATGAAACTAGCATCCGTGTAGCCTTCTACAACTAGTTCTTTATCCCCACCAAAAACAAGAAACTTATTCTTGGTCCTTTTCAGGTACCTAAGAATATTTTTGACAGCGGTCCAATGATTAGGACCGGGTGAAGATTGATGTCGGCTCGTTATGCTCAGGGCATATGCAATATCCGGTCTTGTACAAGTCATGACATACATGATGGAGCCTATGGCTGAAGCATAGGGGACATTCTTCATGTATTCAATGTCCGTGTGCATTGAGGCACAATGAGACTTGCCCAACTATAAAGATGTCTTCATTGGCACATTTCCATTCTTAGAGTTTTCCATATGAAACCTTTCTAAGACTTTGTCAATGTAAATACTTTGACTCAGGCCAATGAGTCTTCGAGACCTATCCTTATATATCTTGATCCCCAAGATATATTGGGCTTGTCCCATGTCCTTCATTGAAAAAAAAGTTTTCAATGAGTCTCTTGTTTGTTCCATTATAAGTATATGATTGCCCATTAATAATATATCATCTACGTACAAAATCAAAAATATGACGTGACTCCCACTGACCTTCTTGTATACACAAGGTTCTTCCTTGCTTTGAATGAAGCCGAGAGTTTTAACCTCATCGTCAAAGCGCTTGTTCCAACTCCTTGATGCTTGCTTCAAACCATAAATGGCCCTCTGAAGTTTACATACTTTCTCGATATTTTCCGGATTTTCAAAACCTTGAGGTTGTAACATGTATACCTCCTCAACTAGTTTTCCATTTAGGAAAGCTGTTTTGATGTCCAACTGTCATATTTCATAATCATGGAAGGCGGCGATAGCCAACATGATCCGAATTATTTTGAACATTACAACCGACGAAAAGGTTTCATCGTAGTCAATCCCTTGCACTTGGCTATAACCTTTTGCTACAAGCCTTGCTTTGTAGGTTGTCAAGTTCCAATTCATGTCCATCTTCCTCTTGAAAATCCATTTGTTGGGAATGGCTTTCTTTCCATCAGGAAGGTCAACCAAGTCCCATACTTGATTGTCATACATGGATTGCATTTCGGATCTCATGGCCTTTATCCAGGCCTCTGAATCTTTCCTTCCCAAGTGTCCATTACCAATACATCATGAAAACCCATGTAAAGGTCGGGCTTTCTTTTTACCCTGGTAGACCTTCTGAGTTCTCTTTGCTCATCCTGTTCACCTTGAGGCTCTCGAATTTCTTCTACAACCTCATATGGAATTAATTCATGTTCAACACGAGCCAAACAATTGCCTGGTGGCGCATTGCGAAGCTCCTCAACATGAATTTGTGGAGGTGGATTGGCCACACTCCCACTGAGCAAAGGAACTATATGTGATAGCTCGTGGTCATCTTGAATATCAAAATTCATATCATGATCACATCCTTGTAGGTCCTCTTGAGTTTCCTCAAGTATTATCCTACGATCACATCCCTTCATTCTTTCAAGAAACTCTTTGTCCAAGAATGTAGCACCCTTCTTTACGAATATAGTATTTGTCGACTTGTGCCAAAAACACTTGTCCGCTTTGGGTTCTAACTTTGTTGATTGCATACGTTTTACATATGCCTCGCAACCCCAAATCTTAAGGAACGATAAACTAGGCGGTTTTCCAAACCATGCATCATATGGAGTTTTATCAACAGATTTTGTTGGAACAATATTTAAAGTGAGAGTTGCAGAAAGAAGTGCGTGACCCCAAAAATATAAAGGAAGATCGGTCTGACATATCATGGAACGAACCATGTCAAGCAGGGTTCGATTTCTCCTTTCGGAGACACCATTCCACTGCGGGGTGCCAGGTGGAGTAAGTTGTGGTACAATACCACACTCCTTCAGGTAAGTAGTGAACATGTTGCTCATGTACTCACCTCCGCGATCGGTTCTCAAGATCTTAATTCTCTTGTCAAGCTGGTTCTCTGCTTCATTTTTGTACTCCTTGAATTTTTCAAGGGATTCACTTTTATGCCTCATGAGATAAACATAGCCATATCGGCTATGATCATCCGTGAAGGTAATGAAGTATCGATAACCTTCTCTTGCACTCGTACTCATTGGACCGCATACATCTAAATGTATCAATTCCAACAAGTTATTCACTCTTGCACCTTTCTTGCTGAAAGGTGTCTTGGTCATTTTTCCAGCTAAACATGATTCGCATATCCCAATTGCATCTAAATCAAATGAGTTTAAAAGATTTGTTTGATGCAATTTCCTTATGCGTTTCTCGTTTATGTGACCAAGACGATGGTGTCATAAAAGTGTCTCATTCATATGAGATATCTTGAGTCTTTTGTTATTAATATTCATTACATGTCTCAACTATATTAAGCAAATACAAACCATTGAAAACAATAACATTTGCATAAAATAAATCATCCTTCTTAATTGTCATTTGCGAATTAACAATCACAAAACGAAAACCTTCTGCATCTAAACATGATACATAAATAATGTTTCTAAAAATAGAAGGGACATGATAAACGTTTTTCAAAGTTAAAACTAAACCACTAGATAAACGAAGGTCTAGGGTGCCAACTGTAATCGCGGAGATTCTTGCACCATTCCCAACCTTTAGCACAACCTCTCCTTTCGAGAGCGTTCTTCTATCCCTTAGTGACTGCACATTAGAAACTAAGTTAGCACATGATCCGGTATCAATTACCCAATCAAGGATAGTTGTGGTTAAGTTTAAATTTAGTTCAATAACATATATACCTTTAGGGCGCTTGCGTTCAATCTTGCCTTCATCCAAGTACCGTTTGTACTTGAGGCAGTTCATCTTGTCGTGTCCCTTTTCATGGCAATGGAAACACTCGGTGAGATCTGTAGGAGAGTTCTTCACCTTGCTTCCCTTGGAGTTGCTCACATGAGCTCACCCTTTATGCCTTTTGAAGGGAAACCTCTACTTGTATTTTTGATTGCACCTTTGCCTTTATTCTTAAAGGGTTTCTTGCTACTCGACGCAACGACCAAGATGGAATTAGCATTTGTCTTGCCCATGTCAACCTCAGCAGTTTTGAGGGCATTGTGGAGTTCATTCATGGTCATCTTCCTTTCACGCATATGGTAGTGCATAATGAAATCCTTATAGGAATAAGGAAGCGACCCAAGTATGATATCCTCAGCTATGTCATCGGGGAGTTGAGAATTTAGTTTCTCTAATTTCTCTAGATAGCCCTGCACCTTTAGGAAGTGCACTGAGACAGATTCACCCTCCATCATCTTGCACCTTGTGAGTGCTATGGTGGTCTTGTAGCGCTCTTTCCGAGCACTATCGGTGAACATCTTCTCTAATTGCGCTATGATTTCCTTTGCGGGAGTATCGAGAAATTTCCTTTGCAACTGATCGCCAATGCTGGCCAAGATCAAAGTTTGAACAACACGCTGTTGTTCATTCCACCTCTTTTGTTCCTCCTTTTCAACATCGGTTGGTTTGTCTTTCTCCTTCACTTCTGGGCATTTGTCATCCAGAATTTGTTGGAGATTTTCCAAATGCAACATGATGTTCAACTTGAGGATCCAATCAGAATAGTTTGAACCGTCGTTAGCAAGAGGACTCTTATCAAAAATGGAACGCAGAAAATTTGGAAGGGTTGACATGATTCTAAAGAAAAGAGAAAACAAAATTTTACTTGAAGTTCATATAAAAAAAACTGCTATTGCTATGACAAGAAAACACAGCATCACAAAAGATCCTTTCCGAACAAGTGGACTCATCCATTCGTTTGTAAAGGTAGGTACAAGCACCAATCATAACCTTTAAGCAAAGCTTAACCCTTATGACTCTTGAACAACATATTATTTCATGTTCTGAATAATAAAACACAATAATATGAAAACCTTTTCCCAAGATATTCAAGCCTAGATCTCGAAAATCTTGTTTAAGAAAACTCATTTTATTGGCCAACTAGTGTGGACGCAGTATTCTCATAAGAAGAGTAAATTGTGTCTCACACAGATTTAATCTCATGTGGCCTAATACCAAGCTCACACATGTTCCACCATATCTAGTGATTAGAATCACACTCATGATCTTCCAGGATCACTAGCTTAGGTGGATAAAATGAGGAGGAAAGATTCTTAAATTTTTCACTTCGCATTCCAACAGGGAATGGAAGAATTCCAAAAAAAATAATTTTACTCACGGCATTCTTAAAATTACATACATCACAAACAATTACATTCCAGAGTTTGCAAAATAAAAGGAATGCCAAAGAAGAAAAAAAACAAAACCCGCTAGTCGAAACCCTAACATTGGATAACCCATGTACACAAACCTACATGATTCATCCAGATCATTTTAAATCCAAAAAAAATAATCTCCTCATAATCCATACTAGGGTGGATTACGCAATATGAATCAAAAGGGCTAGGACATAGCAAATCCAAACCATTAGGCACCAAAACTAGCAACTAAGGAGTTACATTGAAATGAGATATCCAACCTGCCTCTGATACCACTGTAGGATTTCACGTGTAGTGGTGGAGCGAATTTTAAAAAAAAATTCCAAACACCATACAATACACAGAGATCATATATCCCAAAGCAATGCAAAACAGGCTTAACAAAATAAACCCTAACTCATCACATCTAATCCATCACATGCGTTAGAAATTATACCTCTAGAGAACAATCTCTAGGCGGAAGAGGAAAACGCGCCGGAGAAAATGATGGCGATCCCACCGCAACAACGAGGCCGATCGCCTCGCCTCTTGGTTCACTTTGAACCCGAACAGTGACAAATCTCTATTCCGTTGACGGGGAATAGAAACACTAGCTCAGAACTTCTCTCCTCTTGCACCGATGACTCCAAGTGGCCGAACCACACTAGTCGTTGGCTAGGGAAGAGAAAAATGGAGAAGGATCTAAAACCGCTGTGGAGAAGGAGCAGACTCAAGCCAACACACAAGCTGCGGCCGACCGAGAAGGAACACCTAGGGTCGGCGAGCTGCAGGGCGATGGCGGCGGCAAACTTGCCCGGCGATGGAGCAGCGGGCGCCGAGGCTTTGGCGGCGACAAGCTTGCCCGGCGACAGAGCAACGGGCGCCGAGGCTTTGGCGGCGGCAAGCTTGCCCGGCGACGGAGCAGCGGGCGCCGAGGCTTTGGCGGCGGAAGCTCGAGATCGCAAACCCTCGATCAACACTGTTTTGCGGTTAGGTCTTTTTACCCGAGAAGCTCTGCTCCCTCTCTTTGAACCCGGTTTTTCTCTTATATATATATATATGTAAAATAAACTTATATATATATATAACTATATATATTATATATACATACTTATATATATATATATATATATATATATATATATATATATATATATATATATATATATATATATATATATATAACACATATATACATCTCATATATATAAATGCTTATATATATATATTTATATATAACTTATATGAATACATTTTGTATGTGTGTATACTAATGCACATACACATGCTACATATATATATATAACCCCATAATACCAATTACTGTGCACTCCTACCAAAATAATTACGACGACTCGCTCCGTCATAATTTTTCTTTTTGATAGTCACACATGAATTCTATCTAAGCATGTCGAGTCACGACATTAGTCGTTCGCACTTACTATAGTACTTAAATTAAATGTTCCATAAAATCAAATACCCCAAATAAGCCGAACGGATGTTGTTCTCGTTCATTTGGTGCGACCTTAAAGAGGAACCATGTCGTCAAGGCTATAATATAACATCCTATATTATGGACTATAAGAGGCTTTATCACTGCATTATAGTCGCCCCAACAACATGGTAAATAGGTAACGCAATGAATGACCTATGTCTATTTCTTTGTCACATGATATCATAAATATTGTGCAAACTGGGACTGTGTCATTTCACATTATATTTGTCTTTCTTGGTCTCACAAGTGTGTTGTATTTATAACTACGTTAGTTATAATGCATGCTATACAACCACGCTCGGCCAAGGGGCCCGACTATATCATTACCAAAATAATTTGGGGACAAAATGATATTTCGATGTGCACATTACTTACGCATAAGTATGAACAACGAATCATAGTATTTATCATTGTCAGAGGATAGTTTTCAACTATAATCACGTTGCCCACTGACACGCTAAATCTACACATCTTGTATCTCCAACTAATAGACACGTTGTAAACATTATTGACACTTAACACATTCCTCATAATGCTACAACATAAAATATGTCACTCTTAATATGTATGAAATCACACGCATACACACTCATATGATTAAACGATAATCATTACTCAACATTTATAGAACTCAAATGTACTTTAATCGATATGACAATCTTAACTCAACAATCAATGTTCCTTTTTGATTACCACGATTGTGAGGATAACTTAAGATTACATGACTTAATAAAAACCATGGTTCTATGGTTCAAGACCAAGCGCATCTTCCCAAACCTTACATGATACAAGTCATATAATCAAGGAACAAAATGTTACAACATTCTAAAACATGAACATAAGTAAATAGAAAAAGATAACTTTCAAAACACCACTTTCTTCAGATGTAGCGCCATGTATTCATTGGTCGGGAATTGCGGTTCATGAACACCCTAACTTGCCTTGGATGTGGATGTTCGCGGTGGCTTCCCCGCGGTGAATTTCCGCAGATCGAAATCTTGTGGCTTGCAGTACCCCACTGTGTTGCGAGAGATTTTTCGGTCAGGGCCCCGCCTCTAGATTTGGAGAATGGGCAGTTCTGATTTTGACACGTGACGAGTTATTTATTATCTTTCCACGCTCTTCTTTGACAAATATTTCGACTATTCATCGCACAGTAGAAAGCTAAATGATCGCAAGATATACAAAAATGATCGCAGGAGAAACCTAACTGATCGCAAGATATACAAAAATGATCGCAATAATTTTGGATTTTCTTTCCTCGCATTTCCTTTTACTACCTGCAATAATTTTGGATTGTCTTGTTAATTATATAATGTAGCAGTTTTGATTTACTTACGTTCAATTTTATTTTTCTTGCGATCTTTTTTATATATCTCGCGATCAGTTTTGTATATATTGCTATCATTTTTGTATATCTTACGATCATTTAGGTTTCTTCTGCGATCATTTTTGTATATCTTGCGATCATTTAGGTTTCTCCTGCGATCATTTTTGTATGTCTTGCGATCATTTAGGTTTCTCCTGCGATCATTTTTGTATATCTTGCGATCAATTAGGTTTCTCCTGCGATCATTTTTGTATATCTTGCGATCATTTAGGTTTCTCCTGCGATCATTTTGTACATCTTGCGATCATTTAGGTTAAACAAAAAACCTGCGATCATTTTTGTATATTTTGCAATTATTTAGGTTTCTCCTTTGATTATTTTTGTATATCTTGCGATCATTTAGGTTTCCTCTGCGCGGTGAATAGTCGAAATTTTTGCAAAGAAGTGCGCAGAAAGATAATAAATAACCCGCCACTTGTCAAAATCGGACCGAAAAATTTCTCCTATGTTGCAGCCCTGCCAAACGGGTCGCAGCTTTGGCAACACAGATTTGCGCAGTTTAATGACCTATTTTAGTTTTATAGAAGTGTTGCGGCCAAATTCTACGTATCAGTCGGAGCAGATTAACTTGGGTCGTCTTACACCGCAGAGCGGTCGAGCGTGCACACAGTCAATGAGAGAGAGATTATGCACACGATGTTTTTACGTGGAAAAATCTCTCAATTAAGTAAAAAACCATGCAACCGGGTCTGTGTCGGTCTAATTCCACAATTTACTGTGGTTACAACTTTCACGGAGAATCCAGGACGACAAACCGCTCTTCGTTACACTTTGGAGGTAAGGGAGAGAGTTGCAGACTTGTGGCGGGCAACAAGCTGCTCCACGCAAGACTGTCCTTTAGGCAATTATGGAGGAACAAGGGCTTGACATGGTAAAAATCTCCTCCTCGCCTCACACCGCGAACTTGGGCGGATTTCGGTGGAGAGGAGGTGGCTCGATGGTGGCTTGAAGATGGGTCAAACGTGGCTTGAGAGCGTCTTGAAGATGACTTGAATGTGGCTTGAATGTGACACGTGGGGGGAATCTGACAGAGCTCTGGCCTGAGAAAGAAGAAAGTTGTGGAGCGAAAAATGTGAGAAATGAGGAGGCATGTGAGACATTTTTTAGCCTGCAAGAGGTGGTTATGGTAGTTATGCGGCTATCTGCACACCGTAACCACACAAATTAATATTTTTATCGTGGTTTTCATGGGCGGACCCAACTTCGGACACACCCGGGCACGTGCCAGGGTGTGAAAATTCGCGGATTTCACTAGTTGATGCCCCAATTTATCGCTGTTCTCATTTTGCCCTAGCTGACTGCCCTTCTGAGTCCATCGCTGCTGCTCCCGAAGTTCGCTCCCGAATCGATCGATGCTGCTCCTCCGCCTCCTCAACCCGAATCGATCGTTGCTGCTCCTCCGCCTCCTCAAACCGAATCGATCGCTGATTCGCTGCTGCTCCTCCGCCTCGTCAACCCGAATCGATCGCTGCTGCTCCTCCGCCTCCTCAACCCCAAGGTCTTCTTCTTCTTCTTCTTCTTCTTCTTCTTCTCATTTCTCATTTCCCATTTCTGATAATCCCATTTCTCATGTTTACAACAATCTTCCTCCTCCAAAAACCCTACATCGGTGGTCTTTCTCCTTCCTAAGCCCGTTGTGGACATCTACTAACCCCAAAATCAGAAATTGAGGTATAATCCTAACCCTACCAACTATTTTAGTGGATTGCAATTTCATTTTGGGTGTTTGCATACTAAATTGATTAGTTTCATGTATTATTGTTTCTCATTGTCCTTCATTATTTTAGCAACTTTTGGTTGTATATACTAATATTAAATATAACATTTTTGCAACCTTTAAGCATTAGTGAGATTATGACAAAAGATAGAGCACAATGGAGACAAAGGATCCATATAGCTGACCCCACTTTAATGGGATAAAGGCTTGAATGTTGTTGCAACTAGAAAGGCAACAATAGGTGTTAGAGCATTCATGCATGCAATTAGGATCACATCCTTTAGTATAAGAGCATCTGAGTGCAAATATAATCAACATCATATGTTAAACCTATGCTGCATAAACCTTTTCACTCGATTTTCATTAGTGTTACCTTTGGTGTTGCATGTGGTTATACTTGAGATGATATATACACTTACCAAAGTCACTACAAGAGAGTATCGTGGTTGAGTACTCATTCTAAATGTTACCTTTGCTGCATAAACCTTTTCAATCGACTTTCATTAGTGTTACCTTTGGTGTTGCATGTGGTTATACTTGAGATGATACACTTACCGAAGTCACTGCAAGAGAGTATTATTGTTGAGTACTCTTTCTAAGTATACATGCTGAGCGCTCCTGTCAAGCAATCCAATCGAATAGTTTTGCTGTGTACTCCAATTTCTACTGGCAAGTATTCTTTATGAGTATTTTGCCCAATACTTATGTCGTGTACTTTTCGAGCCTACATATAAATATGTATGAAAAAGGATTTTTGGGTGAAATTAATTTGAATTTTTGAAGTCACTTTCTATTAGCTACAAGATTATGGTTTTGTTTTCACATTTTCCTTGGGTCGTTGGCTCTAAGGGATTGTGTTTCTTAAGTCACATTAGGTGTATCAATTAACTTATGCTCTATATTTAGCTTTTATGCAGTTTTTTTCCTATGATCATATCATATACGAATATTGAGATTTTATAACATTATTTCAATGTGTTAATCATGTCAGTTTGAAATTTAGATTGACGTGTATGCAATTGCTCATCCATGGAAATTTAGATCTCAGCACTAATTTTGAAATTGAATTTAAATCCATAAACATGTTCAAACTAATGAAATTGAATTTAAATCCATAAACATGCTCAAACTTATGAAATTGAATTTTAATCCATAAATATGTTCAAACTTATGAAATTGAATTTAATGTCCATTCAATTATTAAGTTAGTTTGATGTAGGATTTGTGAAATGTCCAAATTTGGGACATTTCAGTTCTTATGCATACTTGTGCTCACACAATATTTATAATTCAACTGTACTACTTAGAATTTATCAATCTATTGTGTCTTGATTCTTATGCATACTTGTTCTCAGTAAAAAAATTGAACTTTTTTACAATTGAAGGATGTAGAGCATATAGAACCTTAGGAATTTCCCTCGCGGGCCTGGTATGGTCGCGCTTGGCCGTAGGGGCATTGCCCTATGTACCCGTCAGGATTTGCCACCGTTTTGAATTCAGTCCAGACTAAATTATTATGTCACACAATCAAATTAGATACTTTTTTTGTGTGTATTTCAAATGTTATTTTCTACTTAGGTGTTCAATGGACAAGTTTCTTTCAAATGTGAGGTCAAATGAAATTTCTCAGGATTTTCAAGCATCGGGTTCATGTGGTAAAAGGAATCGATCCGAACTTAACTTAGATGAGCTACCTGCTGATCCAGGATTGAGGCAACCTATAAGCTCATATGATGTAAATATACAAGATACGATAAGAAGAAAATACTTGCATAATGGTCCTTGTCAACCGATTTTAGCTAATTTTTCACAAACTGAAATTGGAAATAAGGCACGCCGTTTCAACAAAAGCTGGTTTAATGAGTTCAAGGATTGGCTGGAATATAGTATAAATAAAGATGCTGCATATTGTCTTTATTGTTACATTTTTCCACAGAGAGGTTGTGATCCAACATTTGTATGTCGTGGTTGGAGATATTGGAAAGATAGGACGATATTAGAGAAATATATTGGAAATCACATGAGTGCACATAATAACTCCAAGAAGATGTGCATAGCTTCAATGAATCAGAAGCAAGGTATTCAAGTTGCGTTTTGCAGGCAGGAAGAAACACAGCGCATTCAATATCGTGCTCGTTTGTGTGCGTCAATAGATTGCATGCGCTTTCTTTTGAAACAAGAGTTGTCTTTCGCGGACATGATGAGTCTAAAGAATCCAGTAATCAAAGCAATTTTCTTGAACTTTTAGAATTCCTTGCATTACATAACAATGAGGTCAAGTCAGTGGTATTCGAAAATGCACCTATCAATTGTCAATTAATATCTCCAAAAATCCAAAATGAGATAGTTTCTTGCATTGCATCTGAGATAACAAAGACAATTGTTCAAGACGTTGGGGATAGCTGCTTCAGTATTTTGGTCGACGAATCACGTGATGTGTCCATAAAAGAACAAATGGCTGTGGTTTTACGCTATGTTACTATCAAAGATCCTATTATGGAGCGTCTTCTTGGGTTTGTTCATGTTATAGACACAACTGTCTTATCATTAAAGAAAGCTATTGATAATTTGTTTGCAAAACATTGCCTAAGTATTTCTAAATTGCGGGGTCAAGGTTATGATGGTGCTAGCAATATGAGGGGTGAGTTCAAAGGACTGAAAATGTTGATATTGCAAGAGAATAATTGTGCTTTCTACATTCATTATTTTGCTCATCAACTACAACTAATATTAGTAGCTGTTGCAGAAGATCATGTTGAAGTTGCAGAGATTTGCACGCTTATTAACCTTGTGTTGAATGTTGTTGGCGGATCTTGCAAACGACGTGATTGTATAAGAGCATTAGAAGTTGATCGGGTTGCTTTAGAGCTTGGTTGTGGAGAGTTGGAAAGTGGTCGAGGGGCAAATCAACCACTTGAATTGAAAAGGGCAGGTGACACAAAGTGGAGTTCACATTATGACACAATATTAAATTTTATTCGGATGTTCTCATCTATTGTTGAGGCACTTGAAATTATCAAGGTTGATGGCGTAGAGGGAAATCAGAGAGAAATGACCAATACTTTAATTAAAAGTCTCTTGACTTTTAATTTTATTTGTAAAATTTACAAAGCAGTTACTGTTGAATTTCTGAAATGAAGATCTTGAATGTAACTCCTTCATGACAGAAGTATCAAAATTTTGCACAAAACACCATATAGAGGTTCCTAATATGAATGAAAAATATATGCAAGCAGGAAGATCAAGACGCAATGAAAGAGAGATTACAAATTATCATTATTTCTGGGTTGAAATCTTCAATACAATGCTCGATTGGACTTTGAACGAGTTAAATGATCGTTTTAATGAAGTGAACACTGAACTACTTTTATGTGTTTCTTGTTTGGACTCTAGTGATCGATTTGCCTTATTTGATAAATAAAAGTTAGTTCGTCTCGCAGAATTGTACTCATCTGATTTCTCACCAGTAAAATTGCAACTACTTGAAGGATAACTTGATATGTATATTATTGATATGCGCTCTTTACCAACCGACATGTTCTCTCATAATAAAGGAATTGGTGGCCTTTTAAAACTATTGGTGGAGTTGAAAAAACAAGATCACTATCAGTTGGTTTTCAGGCTTTTAAAGTTGACATATCTTCTACCTGTTGCAACTGCTACAGTTGAAAGAATGTTCTCTGCAATGAAGATTATAAAAAATCGTTTACGAAACAGAATGGAATATGGATGAATGACTGCATGATCGTTTATACGGAGAAAGATGTTGTTGAGGGTATTACTAATGATACTATTATTACAAAATTTCAGAATATGTGTCCACGAAAAGTGGTCTGTTGAACGGTATGTCATGCGTTTTTTGGTTATTAACTTTTTATTAATTGTAATATTAGTTTAATTTATTTAAGTTTTGCATTTAATTATTTATTTTAAAATTGTGCCCGGGTTAAGAAAAATTCCTAGTTCTGCCCCTGGTGGTTTTGGAGCGTATAATTCCCGCTATATGCAGACCGCCATCATGACCATGATGCCCCCAACTACTGGCGGAAGTTATGCAGGCAGTTTTCCCGAGGAACGAACGGTCGTGATTACGACGACCTAATCGGACGGCGAAGAAGGGGGCGATGTCGCGGCCGACGGGAGAGACATAGCTCCCCGGCGAGGGCAGCGGTCGGCCCTCGCGTCGACCACCTCCTCCCGGCAAGTCGCCGACCGGAGGCCGAGATGGCTCGGGAGAAAGCCGCTACCCGTCAGTCGCGAGCCCGACGGGGCAGCGCCGTTCGGCCGCAAAGGCGCGGCCGCACGCGGACCCCTTTGCCGGCCGGAAGTCGGGCCAGTTCGGGGATGTCGGCTGGCGGGGAGAAGGTGACCCCCCCCCCCCCCCCCCCCCCCCGTGAATCCGACGGGGTGGCCGCGTCGTGCGACTTCAAAGGTGCGACCGCATGGCGCGGCCCCTTCGCCAACCGGAAGTCGGGCCGGCTTGGGGCGGCCGGCCGGCTGGGGAAAAGCCGCCCCCCACCGGTCGCGAGTCCGGCGTGGTGGCCGTGCCGTGCGGAAGCCGTGGAGGTCGGCCGACGGGGAGAAAAGGGATAGGGGCTGGCGGCTTAGCCGGCCCCGGCAGGCTACCGGAGGCGGGATCCCGCGCGTGGAGATCACACACGATCACGTGTGCAGATCGCGCACAGCGGTTAAACCCATGATCTCACTAATGTGGTGGGGATCATGAGGGAGCGGCGTAAGATGCACACCCATTTTCCATAAAAGAGGTTCACCACTTCACCCTCACCAAGAAGTTTAGGGGCTGATTTTAAAAATATGTTCGAAATGATAATAATGATAATAATAATATCAAAAACATTTGAATATTATATTGATAATGAAATTAATATAAAAAAATAATAATAATAATAATAATACCAATTCATAACTCACAATTTAAGACCTTAGAAACTCTATCAAAATCAAAATATTCAAAACCACCATTTTCCATTTTTATTATATATTATTAACATTTGGACACACCCTTATGTCCGAGCATCCAAGGGATATTATCTTTACTGTCGTTGACATCCATTGTTTTTCTCTCTAGTGTCCCTCTGCTTCCATCTCCACCCCTTCCGACAAATGGCATCTCATTTTAAGAGAATTATTATTGGCACTCAAAAATTAATATTTGTAACTCAATGATATTTGTACCCTAATGTGATATCTGTACTCATTTTTGATATTTGTACCCATATATGATAATCTTAAGAAAATAATATTTTGAGCTCATATGTGTATATATATGTGTTTGTTTGCCTAGAAGCGTGTATATGTTTATGTTTCCACCCAAGGTGAGAAATATCAAGGATATCGGTGAGTTTTAAATATCATGTTAGGTTGGGATAACTTACCCTTTCTCGTTAATATTAATTTCTCGTATTCCTTTACGACGGAAACAGAAGTCCCTGACGATGATTCGGAAGAACCAATTTTTGATTTGCAAGTAAACATGCAACACACACCTCATTTATTTTGTTATAATGTAGCGAAACTAACAAACTAATGCCGAAGAATGAAAATATGTAAAGGTTGCTTATGGAAGAGAGTGACTCTCTAGCTTTTACAATATTATATGTAGTCGAATTTCATATGATTTAATGGTCATGAAGATATCCACAACGTTGCGCGCTCCCATGTGTGTTGTTGAGTAGATCCCCGTACCTCCAGTAAATAGCATGCCACTTCCCCGAATTTAGAAATCATAACAAAAATTATAGTTTAAATCGGCGACTGAAGAGAGGGGGAATCGACCGACCAGGGAGGAAAGGAACACCGGCAGTGAACGATGGCGAGGGGCGAACGACGACGACAATCTGCAAGCAAAGAAGGGGCGAGGGTTCTGTTAGGAATGACGCCTACCAACTCTACCAAAACCCAAGAGTGTTAGGAAGAGCGCTACTAATTCCTTCATATTATTTTAGCAGGACCGGTCAAACTATTCGCATGGCTCCCTCGCACTTAAACCGTGCCCGGAACACCCATGTACTCATGTCCGGAGCCAACCCGACTCCCTTGCACTGAACCGTATCATGGAGTTTCTCTACACCCATGCCATGAGCCAACTCGGGTGCGCCCGGGAGGCACCTCATCCTACACCTGGATGACGGGCCACACACAACAGGTTCCGCTGCGGGATCGGGTGTAGGGCGAAGAGACGAATGACTTTTGGGTACAAATATCCGATTTGTTTTAAAAATAAAGATGCTAAATTTTAAAAAATTATTGGTGTGAATATCCATTTGTGTGGGTACCAATAACAATTCCCCATTTTAATCCTATATATAAAAAAACTTATAATTATAACATACAACAAAACTCAAGCCTTTATCTCAATGTAATAGGGTCGGGTATATGGATCCTTTGTCGTCATTGTGTCCTATCTTTTGTCATAATCTCACTAATGTCTAAGTACATCATGTCTTTCCTTATAGTTTCATTCCAAGTTTTTATTGGTCCACACCTCCCTCGTTTAACATGCATAGTGACTAGACTCTCACAAAGCCTAATAGGTGCCTCTAATGGTCTCCTTTGTACGCGTCCAAACCATCTTAATTGAGCTTCTCACATCTTCTCTGCAATTGGTGCTACTCTTGTCTTCTTGCATCTTAGTCGACCCTATAATTATAATATACGACAGCAAATTATTCATATTAGAAATTTCAATGATACAAGACTAGATCCAACACGCGTTAAAGCTATGGGAGAGCGGTGACGATGAAAAGCGAAAATGTGAGAGATGCAACGTTGATGATCAATGAAAGTTGAAAATGGACGGCTTGGAAATTGCAGGAGAAAAAATGAAGAGATTTGTATGGATGAACTCGTTTTGCATTGTTAATTAAGGTGATTGTTAACCGCAATTCTTTATTTTGCTAGTCGCACCCTAAAATCTCCCAATTTTTCGCGTCTTTTCGAACTACGTCTTGTACATGCAATTTCAGGAAACGTGTTCACCACGAAAGTTGTAGATATCGACGAGATCTACAACTTTCATGTTGAACACTTTTCCTGAAATTGCATGTACAAGGCGTATTTTGAGATGGCGCAAAATCCGGTCATATTTCAAAAGTACGCCTTGTACATGCATTTTTAGGAAAAGTGATCAACACGAAAGTTGTAGATCTCGTAGATATCTACAACTTTCGTGTTGAACACTTTTCCTGATATTGCATGTACAAGGCGTATTTCGAAAAGACACGAAAAATTGAGAGATTTTGGGGTGCAACTAGCAAAATAACGGGTTGCGGTTAACAATCACCTTAATTAATTGTTCGCTTCAGAGAATCAAAGCGGTTTCCGATAGAAAGAGTGGTGTGGGTGGGTCCGGTGTAAAATGGATGGTATATTCTTCAACTTGAAGCAAAATTGAGATCTGTTCGTTTCACTGACATTGATATTGAAGTATTGACTATGAGAATATGAAAGTCATTTCTGTTGTTCGGACCAACAATTGTAAATTGGAATGGACTTTCTGGTGGAAAGACGACGATATTCACCAAAACGTAAAAACTCATCGATCTAATGTTTATCTCCAGTGGCAGATATTGAGATCGTCAACTCCGACTTTCCAAAAGAAGAGCATTTTTTTCGGCCCAACTGCGATTTTTTCGGCCTGTACATGATTTATTTCGCCAGGACGCTATATTTTCGGTCTGGACGTAAATTTTTTGGTCGTACATGATTTTTTCGGCCGGATGCGAATTTTTCAGTCTGACGCGGTTTTCGCACGGGATCGTTTTTTTCGCACAGGCGAGAATTTTTCGGGCCGAACGCGAATTTTTTTCCGAACGCAATTTTTCGAGCGGACACGATTTTTGTACGGGCATAATTTTTTCGTTCTGACGTGATTTTTAATTAGAGTTTTTGACCTCTCCAATTCCCTGTTGCTCAAACAAGTAGGTTAAGGTACCATGTACATCAATTTAATCGGTGACATACAAGCGCACATGAATATTTTTATATTAAAGAGTTTTAAAACACTGTACAAGCATCTTCCTAATTTTGTTGGAGCCAGAGGTGTTTCTCAGTTTTCTCATGGCATTGTTTCTCAGTTTTCTCAGAACAAGCCGTCTGTAACAGTCCTGCCGACCTGGCTGTCCGCTAACCCTATCTGCATAGTTCCGCGCGGATAGATTGTCCAAGTCCTCCAATCACCCGCTTTCACTTCACAATTTTCAACACTCCCCCTTGAAGTGAGAAGTGGTGAACAACTCCAACAGCTCCCGTAACCTTACACCTGGTCCCTCCGATAGCACCTTCGAGGAGATGTCCAAGACATAGTCCCCGCCCTGCATATCCTGGACCATGAGGGAGCCCTCCAGCATCTCCCAAAAGAAACCATGTTTTCCTCTGCCTTCTTCTTCAGCTTCGACCTCCACTCGTGTGTCACAGGAGTATCACCAACGACCTTGGGCACAAGGGCCCAAGCCTCGTCACCTCTAAGAGTAGTCACCTCCTCAGCCTTGACGTCATCCACCTCCTTGACTCTAGTGGTGTCATCACTGCCAGAAGGTACTCGCTCGACCTGAGGGCTTGCAAGGAAACATGAGACCAAGCTCACCGCGTTCCCTTCGCTATATCGAGCTGGTGGGTTACTGATCCTCTTCGACCTCCGAAGAACCTAATCACGGCTAACCACCTCTGCTGCTCCTCCTGAACCAGCTCCGTTCCCGGGCAAACCCGGAACAATGCTTTCATTGCTTTCTGAACAAGAAGTCACCTTATTGGAAACAGGAGCACCTGGAGCAACGCTCCCCCTGCTACCTGAACCAGAAGCCTCCGCTCTCGAATAAGAACTACCTGGAACATTGCTCCCCCTACTTCCCAAACCAGAAGCTTCCGCCTTCGAGCCAGAAACACCTGGAGCATTGCTCCCCTGCTTCCCGACCCTGATGCCTCTGCCCCGGAGCTAGAACAACCTGGAGCTCCTGGTGACACAGGCAGCTCTAGCTGATCCTTAGCAGTAGCCTCCTTCAGCCCACCATCTAATCTGCTCACCTCTAGCTCCACACATGAGCTATCCCAATACGATGTCAGCTCATCGAAGACAATGTATCTCGACACGATGAACCTCTTTGTCGCAGGATACATACACCTCCATCTTCTCTTCTGCTCATCATACCCAACAAAAAACTAGCTTCGTCTTGAGAGCACTCAGAGCGTGTACGTAGCAGGTAGATCCAAACACCCGTAGGTGCTTCACACTGGGCTTCACCCTGAACATCAGCTCAATCAGAGTCTTCACAATGATCGGACTAAGAGACATCTGATTGATGACATGAGTCGCACAGGCCATCCCTTCCGCCCAAAAAGCCATAGGAATGCCTTTGCACTGAAGCCAACACTTGCAGGTCTCCATCAAAAGACGAATCATCGGAACTGCAACATCACCTTGTTGTGAAATATGTCCACAAGAAAGCTCCCTTCGGATCTCATGCTTCCTGCAAAAGTTTGAGAACTAGGTTGAGCCGAACTCACCACTGATGCTTGTCCTCAACTTCTTTATCCGCAGACCAAACTGGCCATCTACAAGCTTGTTGAACTCCACAAATAAGGGGAGCATGTTCGAATTCTCCTTCATGAAGTATACCCAAGTATAACTCGTATAGTCATCAACCAATATCAGCATGTACCGGCTGCCTCCAAGACTGGCGGTGACGGTCGATCCCACCAGATCATAATGGACAACCTCCAAAGGTGCTTTACATCTGAATTGCGCCTTATCAACCGTAAAGAGAAAAGCTTCACCATGTTGACATCCCGTGCATGCTTGACCGTCGCCGTAGAATGACCATCTAGGCAAGCCTCTTACGATTCTTCTTACCGTCATTGCTTTCAGCTTGTCCATCCCAACATGTCCCGGTCTCTCATGCCAGATAGCTGCACTATCACTGGCCTTCATCCGATCAGTATCAGAACTTGTTGATGACCTAACCAAATTCTTCTCCTTACTCCCAACATGAGCAATATTCTCTGAGTGCAAGACAACCTTACACTCTTTCCTAAGATGACCATGCTGCTTGCATCTATAGCACCTTGATCCTTCCTTCCTCTTTCCATCACGTCAAGGAGAAACACTCATTTCTTGTTGATATGAAGTAGAAGGACCATCCTCTACAACAACCTTCACCTCCTTCCTGAACAACCCATCAAGGGAAGTCCAAACCTTCGCAGCTAACCGACATCCACTGATGTGGTCCAAGAGCTCCGATGAGATCACCTGCTTGAGAATAGACTCCGTTCTTGCATTTGTCTCCTTCCAAGCTCTCATCTCTTCAGCATTGCTAGCAGTAACCGCTTGTATTTCTGCTCCGCACAGCACCTCCCAAAAGTTCCTCGCCAAGAAGAAAGCTCTCCATACAAGACTTTCATCTCTAAAAGTTAGTCTCTGTAAGGAGTTCAATTCCAAGACCACTTGCATCTTCCACTGTCATGGTTCTACCACTGGTTCCCTCTTCACAAGAGCAACAACCACTTCAGTTGATCACTGCTTATCCACTCAAACCTCCATCCTCTGATACCATGTTGAATTTTTCGGATCTTGGAATGAGCATGGGGTTATCTGAACTAAAGTGAGTTACAACCAAAAACATATGCAACAATAAGAGTCTTTATTGATAACAACAATCTTCTTTAAAAGGCGAGACATACATGTCAAGACATGCTTCACCAAAACCACCACAGGAAGGGCAAAGACAATTACAAAAAACCAAGACAAGTCAAGCTGCGCTGACTCAAACACGAAGCCACTGAATCTACTGCTAAGGAGTCCGCAAAGTCGGCCAGGTCGCCAGACTGCAACCAAGCCGCACAGACTGCCCCTTATTCCAATGCTAAGCTCTAGCCGCCAATCTGCAAGCCGCCTAACCGCGAGGTCGCCTAGCTGCCAAACCGCACAAGCTGCGAAGCCGAACTGAACAGGCCGCCTGAAGCAGGCAACTTATTGAACCATAGAAACAAGTTGCCAAAGAGAAAACCGTCTGGTCACTGTCCGCGACCTGCTGTTTACCGTCTGTTGCTTAACCGCGGAGTTTGCACTGTCCATGACCACAATCAAGGCCAAGTCCTGTCTTTCTAGTGCTATCCGCACAACTTACACAGCACAAACCGGTCAACTCAATCAAACCGTGCAGATACTAAAATCCAGTCCGCAGCAACTGCTGATGGGCTCACTTATTGTTCATTCGCTCTCTGTTCCTAATGTGACATGGGTCCTATTTATAGGCACGATGAGGAGTGTTGTCACCGCCCTAGCCGATAGGATCACCGCCTCATCCCGCAACAAGAACAAGTTTCTCTACAACCTGCGGATACACTTCAGTCCGCCGCGACCTGTGTAAGATAGCCAGTCCGTCTGTGTTATATCAAGGCTGGATAGCATAGCCAGTCCGCCAATCACCACAGGCCAAGCCAAGACCCTCACAGCCGGATTCTACAGCAACTGTCCGTCTATCCGTGGACACAGCTCCAGTCTGCTTATCCCGATCCCACAGCCACACCACCAAGGCAACTGCCGGACTCAGCAGACACAGCTCCAGTCCGCTCACACTGCAGATAGCTCCAGTTTGCATACACTAAAGACTGCTCCAGTCCGCATACACTGCAGACTGCTCCAGTTCGCATATCCTGAGTCCATAGCCATGCCAGCAAGGCAGCTGCCGGACTCAGCGGATACAGCTCCAGCTCGCACTCCCTTGCGGACGCAACTCCAGTCCGCATTCCCCAAGCTTGCAACCAAAGCACACGGCACTGCTCCCGAGCTCGGCGGACTGAGAAGCAATCCACAATTCACTGCACGATCTCTCCGAACTGAGCCAAATTTGGACTTGGTTCAGAACCAAGTCCACACCACTCGCCGCAAGGGCCAGTCCGCACTTACTGACGGATACTGGAAACAGTCCGACAGCCCCGGCAAACTGCAACACCTGTCCGCACTGACTGGCGACCTTCGCGACTACCACTTACACTTCACTAGAGCAAGACCAAGGATCCTGCCAAGCCGGTCTGCCAAGCTCTAGTCCAGTCCGCTTCTTGCCAGACTCCGTGGATAGAGTCTCTAACCTCTCGGTTACCCTCTGGGATCCAACTACCTGCTGAGAATAAGCCGGTCTGGCAAACCGCCGCTGTTGTTCGCTTAGTCCGCGCGAACAGACCGCCCAAGCTGCCACAGAACAAGCCGTCTGTAACAGCCCTGCCGACCTGGCTGTCTGCCAACCGTGTCCGCGTAGTCTGCGCGGATAGATTGCCCATCACCCTCTCTATCATCGCTCACCATTCACACCTGAGATCTCTGCACATCCAATCCCCCCAGGCTTCAAACTCCCAAAGATTGAGGCATACGATGAAGCGAGCAACCCGTAAGAGCACGTTAGACACTTCACAATCATGATGCAACTCTGCAACGCCCTAGATCAACCGTTGTGTGAAGCCTTCCCAATAACCCTGAAAGGACAAGCTTGCATCTGGTTCCTTTTCTTGAAGGATGGAGAGATCAAGAATTTCTCGGAGCTAGCACAACAATTCATGGATCAGTTCATTGTCGGCTGACAAATAATCAAAGACCTTTCCCATTTGTCTGGGATCCGCCAAGACGAAGGGCAAACCCTTAAAGACCTCTTCAGTCATTTCACTACGAAGGCGCGATATATCCTTGGAGTTAACCCAGAGCTCCTTCGAGGGTTTCTTCTTGGAGGGCTCCACCCAAGTGACTTTTGTTGGAGCTGACGGTTCACATTCCCATAGTTTGATAATATCAACTCGCAGGTTGTATTTAATTACATCTTGTGTTTGGTAGAGTGTGCAAGTTTACAGGTCCAAGAAATACAAGGAGCTCTCCAGAGGAACCAACCGCCGAGCGTAGGTAACGCCAGACGGTAGCTGAATTAAATGGACAAAGCGCTCGAGAACCTACCGCGTTGTGCTAGTCCTACCACCAGCATTAGCTCGATGATTTAATTTACCAGGCACTCGGTAACATACCGCTCAGGCACTAGCTTTCTACCGCGCCGCGCTAGCCCATTCAACTCATGTTGCCAGAGGCGTTGAGAGCGTTGAGAGAGTTGAGACAGCGGCGTCTAAAGCGTCTAGACAGGCCTACCGTCGGGCGCTAGCTTGGTACCGCGCCGCGGTAACAATACGTTGAGTCAGAGGCGTCGAGAACGTCGAGACAGCCCTACCGCGCTATCTACCTACCGCACGGCGCTAGCATTATAAAAAGAAAAATATTGGTTTTTGAATATTGTTCCAGATTTGGAGGACAACTGAAAGAATTACCGTTGGGCGCTATCTACCTACTGCGACGCGCTATCTTTGAAAATGGAAAACAATATTCGTTTTGAATATTTGTCCAAATTTGGAGGACAGCTGTCACATCAAGCGGATGAACCTTCCACCGGGCGCCAACATTACCGCCGACGGTAGCCTATTTTCATGAATACGTATATAAAGGCTGCTCGTTTTCTGTGTTCAGTGCCTAAGATGAAAAGAGACAGAGATCTACGACTCCTTGGGTTCAGCCGCCTCTCTTGTGGTTTGTTCCACCATCTCCGTCGAAGGAAAAGAAGACTTCCTCCCTCCAGTTCGCACACGAAGAACTTCGGCGATCCTAGAACTACAAAGCCTACAAAGAGTTGATCGGTTGCAAGCCCATGAAGATCTCTAGCACCGATCACGGATCGCTCAACGAAGGAGTCGTATTGAGGGAGGTTTGAATTTTAATCTTTTTATATTCTTGTGTACTTTTTCTCTTCTTTGTATTGATTGTGGTGAAGGAAATCGACCGGGAAAGGTCGTCGGAATCCGGGGTACGATTCCGTGAGAAATCATCCCGGGGAAGGGACGTCTAGATCGGGTGATCTAACGGGGCGCTAAGACCCTTCCTTATGTGGAGGTGAAGAGCCGACTCGAAGACCTTTCTCGGAGGGAAAGGGAGAGAGCCAACCGGTCCGTGGAGCGGGTCGGTATAGAAAACCAAAAGTTATTTTTATTCACCGCCTTTGATCTTCGGCGTCACGAAGATCAACCTTTGTAATCTTCAAAAACAATTGTTGATTTTAGTTTTGCCAATGGAATTCATTTCTTTTCTTTTTGTCGGTGTGTAATGTTGTGGTTGTTAGATTGTGCTGTTCTGAAAAGTGCATAGATCTCCAAAGGAGAATCTGCCCAGAAAAACGAGTCCAGAGACATATCGTTGCGCGCTAGCCACCTAGCGTCCCACGGTAGCTTCATGTACTAGTTCTTAGGGTTGGAAATATTTCAAATTTGTAATAAACGTCGTTAGAACCTTATTCACCCGCACTCTAAGGTTGGTCACTAGATCTAACAACTTTTACTCTACACCAATACGGGAGACGGTGCCCAGCTACCCTGATCTTGTTTGTTGGATCTATGCCCAGATTACAGCCGATGATGCAATAGAAATGCACCGTTTGCAGTTCTAAAGAGACTCCCAAAGACAGTGAAAGCAGGAGTCAACACTACTACTCAAGAACGACCCACGCTAAGGCGATTCCCGAAGGGTCGCGGGCGGAACCACCAACAAGACTTTAATCCCCTCAATACTTCGCGAGCAAAAGTGTTGCTTTCCATACACAGCTATCCCTCTATTCACAGGCCAAGGGCTCTCACTCCAAACTCCGAGGACCAGTCTAAATACTGCCGCTAACACTAAGGATACAGATATGGGACGAAAGATTGTTTGCGACTGAGGTGCTGCCCCATTGCCGGGTCGCCCCTCCCCTCACGGGAGAGGGGTTGTTTTTATGGCGAGGGCGGTTATTTTTCGCCCGGGGGCGGTCTCATCATTTCCTCAAAATAGGTGATCCGTGTACTCTGCTTCGGGCAATTCTATTCGTCAGTCTGGTAGTTACCATGTTAATTTAGCGATTCACACCCCCTAAAATCTATAAATAGTTCTCTTTCATATTCATTTGGATCTTTTTCCTCCGTCGGAAAATCCTCCTACGGATTTTCTCTGTCCTCTCCTCCTCCTACGGATTTTCTCTCTCCTCTCCTCTTCCTATGAATTTCGCTCTCCTCCTCTTCTCTTCCTTGTGCGCCCCCCCCCCCACGATCCTATTCCTCGAACGCTCCCAAGCACGCCTCTTCCTTGAGCACTCCCGCGTGCGGCTCTTCATTACGCTCTCCCGCGCACGCCGCTTCCTTGCACGCGTCCTTGTGCCTCCACGCACACCCCCATGCGCGCCACATACTAACGCACTTTCTCACGCGTTGCTTCTCCACGTGCCTTCCTCCAGCAAGCGTGCCTCCGCGCGCCCCGCAGCCAAGATCGTCCATCCGCGCCTCTGCGCGCCCCACTGTCAAGACTGTCCGAGCGCACCTACGTGCGCCCCACCATCAAGACCGTCCAAATGCTCTTTCATGCGCTCCGCCGTCAAGACTACTTCAAGCGCACCATCGTGCGCTCTGCCGTCAAGACCGCTTCAGGCACACCTCTATGTGTTCCACTTTCAAGACCACCATAAGAGCTCAACGCCCTCAACTCAACAACATGCTCTCCAGTTTACAACGAGTGACCACTCCAGACTTCTCTATACAGGAGACAAACCATGGAGGATAGGGTACACTGAGCGCTCCCCGAGCGTCAAGCCCCAGACATCAGAATGAGTACAATAGGTTCTTCTCGCCTTTAAGAACTATCATAGGACTCCAGAATACAACGAGCACATCGCTCCCCGCAGCACATGAAGAAAGAATTAGTTCCGTGAGAGGTGGCATGTCACCCTCTAAGCGCAACTATCTCCCCCCCTCAAATTATAACAAGAGGCGTCATGTCGCCCTCGAGTTATTCAAAGAAGCTCTGTACAACACCCAACATATAGTGGAGGTTTGGCCAGCACTGTTGAATTTTTCGGATCTTGGAATGAGCAGGGGTTATCTCAACTAGAAGGTTAGATCACAACCAGAGACACCATCAGCAACAAGAGACTTTATTGATAACAACAGTCTTCTTACAAAGCGAGACATACATGGCGAGACATGATTTGCCAAAATAACCAAAGGGAAAGCAGAACAACTACAAAGCAAAACAAACCGCGCGGACTGAACAAGTAGCCGCCGGTTCTACTGCTGCACTATGGAGTCCGCACAGACCGCCAGGTCGCCTGACCGCCACCCAAGCCGTGCAGACTGCCCGTTATTCCAATGCTGAGCTAGAGCCGCCGATCTGCAAGCCGCCTAACCACGAGGTCGCCTAGCCGCCAAACCGCACAAGCTGTTAATGCCAAACTGAACAGGTTGCCTGAAGCAGACGACTTATTGAACCGGGAAACTAGTTGCCAAAGAGAAGACCGCCTGGTCGCTGTCCGCGACCTGTTGTTTACCATTTGTTGCTAACCGCAGAATCTGCACTATCCCTGACTGCAATTAGAGCCAAGTCCTGACTTTCCAGCGCTATCAACACAACCTCCATAGCACAAACCGGTCAACTCTTTCAACTCACGCGGATACCTAAATCAAGTCCGCGGCAGCTGTTCGCGAGTTCACTTATTGTTTATTCGCTCATAATCCTGAAGTGACGAGGGTCCTATTTATATGCACGATGAGGAGTGTGGTCACCACCCTAGCTGATAGGATCACCGCCTCATCCCGCAGCAAGAACAAGTGTATCCGCAAACCGCGAATAGTCTTCCAATCCGCCGCGGCCTGTGCAAGATAGCTAGACCGCCTAAGCTTTACCAAGGCCGGACAATGACCCAGTCTGCCTTGTCGCCAAAGGCCAACCAGGACTTAGCAACCCGCAACTCTGCAGCAACACCTTGTCCGCTTAACTGCGGACACAGCTCCAGTCTGCATTCCCTGAGCTCGCAGCCAGGCCACCAAGACAGCTGCCGGACTTTGCGGACACATCATCAGTCTGTACGCCTTGCGGACACACCTCCAGTCCACATTCCCAAAGCTCGCAACCAAGGCACATGGCACTGCTGCCGAGCTAGGCAGACTGAGAAGCAGTCCACGCTTAACTGCACGATCTCCACGGACTGAGCCAAACCTGGACTTGGTTCAGTACCAAGTCCACTCCACCAGCCACAAGGGCTAGTCTGCACTTACTGGCGGACACTGGAACCAGTCCGCCTGCCTCGGCGAACTCCATCACCTGTTCGCACTAACTGGCGAACTCCATCACCTGTTCGCACTAACTGGCGACCTCCGCTTGCCGCTCCAGAGCTTGACCAAGGCATCTGTCAAGCCGGTCTGCCGAGCTCCAGTCCAGTCCGCTCCTTGCCGGACTCCGTGAATAAAGTGGCTTTCCGCCCAGTTACCTTCTGGGATACAACAGCCTGCGGAGCATAAGCCGGCCTGGCTTGCCGCCGCCTCTGTTCGCATATTCCGCGCGAACAGACTGCCCAGGCCGCCAAAGAACAAACTGTTTGCAATAGCTCTGCCGACCTGACTATCCGCAGTCCTGTACGCATAGTCCACGCGGACAGGTCGCCCAGTTCTCTCTGGTTGCCCAATCACCCACTTTCAATTCACCATTTTCAACAGACACAGTCCTGATCACGTGTTTTTTCACCCGTTTGAAAGATTTTTCACATTAAAAAACTCTTTTGTCAGCGTTTCCTTTTTCTGTGACTGTTTGCGCGCTCGACCACCCCCGGACTAAGGCGGTTCAATTTAGTCTGATCTACCGGAACCTCGAGCGTGCCCTAACTGATATAGAAGAAAATAGCTAGCATTTTCCTTGATATTTCATTTATTTTGTATATAATTTATCTAATAATATGTAAAAAAAAATAAGCTTGTGTAGTCAAAGGATTTTAGACACTTAATACCCTCATTATTCCCTAATTATGGGGGTTTTACACATTACTCTTTAAAATTTATTCTTTGGCACTTTGCACCACACAAATCCTTTAATATAGCATCTTGTGCTCTTGGACATTTCATTTCAGCAAATTTTTTTATTCCACATTTTATATATATAAAATAAACAACAAAGGGTATTTTATCTAGGTAATGTTAATTGAAACCATCTCTCTCGTAGGTCAGAGCTCCTAAAGAGAATTGAAATGAAATGAGGGTGCAATGTGTTATACTAAAGTGTTTGTGGGGGTGAAAGTGCTAAAAAATGAATTGTAGGGTGCAATGTGTCAAATCCCCCTAATTAGAGGGTGTTAGGTTCCTAAAGGAATTAGAGCACTCGGCAAATTCATGCATTATTCTTTGTTAATAATAATAATAATAACTATTATTATTATTATTATTATTATTATTTAATGTGTATAGTTATATGATATAAAAAATAAAATTTTGGTTCTACTTAGATGTAATTGAGAGGATGTTAATCTTAGCCATTGAATTTATTTAAAAACAAATAAATATCAAATGAATAATTCAATAAATATGATGAGATTTAATCCTGTTCTCTATATGCAGAGCGATTCTTACGTACAGATAGCGTATGGGAGAATCATGCAGATCAAATCGTGTCCTTCCGATCTGCGTACATAGGAAAATAATTTTACCGTGGGAGGTGGGGAGTAATTAGTATTTGGAAAAATTGTGAAAAAATATATAGGAGAATATTAATTTATACCGTTTTACGAATATTTTAAGCACTAATATGTATATATTTTAGAATAAAATTGTGAAAAAATACATTCGTAACGAATGTGAGTTTTCTTTAGCTATTTTATTATTGGATTTTTGCAGCAAAATAAGGTCTAAAATACAAACGCAATTGCTTTACAATTGTAAATTTGTAAGAAAATAAGATCCCGCACGGAAACATCTTGCGAGCAGCGTACCTAAAATTCTCTCAAACACACAAGGCGGGAAGGAGTGTGTCATGCGTCACAACACGTGTGCATTGTCCGTCCATTGTTGTTAATTAGCAAGACTGCAACACTGTTATTCTAGTACGAAAATATTTTTAATTGTAGCCACCCGAACTCGGGCCGAACCCGGCGTGAGCCTAATGACAACTTTTTTTGCAAAAATACTGCTGACATGCCTAATAACATCAAACCATAGTACGTATAGAAGTTCAACTATTTTTTTTTCATCATTACTTTTAATTTGAAGATAAAATGTAATTAGTAATTACCTCAATAAACACTGTATTTTAATTTTTTTAAAATAGATTATAATATATGTTATTACTTTTTGAATGTACACAAAATTATATTTGTCAATTTTGAGATATATTCTATAGTTAAGACAATATAGACATAATCTTCTTAATTGATTTTTAGATGATAACTCTTTTGTATTATTGGCATGCTTTTATCTTAACATCAAGTGCTTGATATGTTAAAACTTTATAAATATGCAAGACTTTGATTTGTAGGAGTATTGACAAAGTCTTATTTGAAAACATCAAAATCTAGTAAAGTATCTCCAAAAGCTTTGATCCATCTTTCTCATATATATTAAAATACAAATAATTACCAAAACGTTTCCTCAAAGTTAGCATAATTACAGCTTGCACCTCTCTTATTTTGAAAATTACAAAAACCTCCTCCTAATGTTACAAAGTATTACATTTACCTCCCATAAAGCTTACATTTCATAACATTCATGCACAAAATACCCCCTGGAAAATGTAATTCGAGAGTGGTATTTTTGTGCATGGATGTTATTAATGTAAGTGTATATTCGGACGAATAACGGGTTTGGGGGCTTTGCGCGTATAAACTCTAGGTTTAGCCATATATATACCTAGCTGGGGGCAACGGAGAGTAAGTTCCACTTAGACTTTCCTCCGGATGTTTCGAGCGCCTTTCACATTCTCGAAACAACTCCCCTCTGGCGCTCGTTCGCGATTTTAGGGTCCGCCTTCGTTCCCGATCATCGCGGTTGGCTCGCCGTCGCGTGACGCTCGCTTGTTCGAGGGATAAAAGCTTGTCGGCGTCGATCGAGTCTTCCCCGACGTCGATTCGCGTCTTCCTCAACGCCACCGCTGCCGCCTGGTCTCGGATAAGGAGGACGCCGCATGCTCTCTTTGTTTCGCTGCTCTCAAAGGAGGTCGCCGCTGGTTTTTCGCGATCCGCCTGGTCCCGGTGCCAGATCCGCCGCCTGCAAGGGCTCGTCGTCGCTTCTTCCCAGTCGCGGCACAAGGGCTTTCGGTCGACGATCGCCGTTCGTCGATCGTTTTTCCCGTTTCGACGATCGCTTAGCAGTTCGTCGATCGACGATTCCCGGTCGACGATTCCGGGTCGACGATTCCCTGTCGACGATCGCCGGTCGACGATTCCCGGTCGACGATTCCCGGTCGACGATCGCCTCTTTTCAGTCGACGATCGCCGCTCCAGTTCGCGCAGCCGCCTTCTGCGCTCGCCGCCTCTGCCATCTTTTGGCCGCCGGCATTCAGATCTGGGAGGAAGAGTTGCCGCCTGTTTAGTTCCAGAGCCCTCCAGTGGAGCCGATCCAAGGCTACTGAGCCCGCGTAGCCGTCTCCATTCCGCTCTCTCTTGTGTGCTGGGTTTCTTGGATCCAGTTAGGGATTGCAAAGCAAGTCAAGATGAGGAACTTCAGCTTCTCCTCTCCAGTGCCCATGAACAAATTGGAGAAGTTCACGGCCACAGAGTTCAACAATTAGAAGTTGAACACCCAGTTTGGGATGAAATACCTGAACGTATTCTACACCATCAAGTCTACTCGTGCTGACGTTGCTGGGACTGAAGATGAGGCGCATTGGGTCGAAGATGAGGACTTCTACAGGGATTACCTGCTGAACTGCCTCTCCTCCAGCCTGGCCAAGAACTACATCAAGATGCAGTTTGCTAAGGAGATCTGGGAAGCACTGGAGGAGCACTTCAAGCAGGAGGAGGACCTCTCCAAGGCTCATCTGGTGGACAAGTTCCACTCCTTCAGCTTCGACGAGGAGAAAGCCATTCTCCCTCAGGTATCCGAATTTGAAAATTTGGTTGATTCCCTGCATAGTGAGTCTATTAGTCTGCCAGATAGTTTTGTTGCGGGCACAATTGTGTATAAGTTGCCCTCCTTGTGGTACAATTTCAAAACGGAGATGTATCGCAAGAAGATGCAGGTTGGTCTGAACGACCTCAAGCGTTTCATACGCATTGAGGATGAGAACAGGACGAAGCATGCCTTGGAAGCTGTTGGCAAGCAGAAGGCTGCTGCCAACATGATTTCAAGCTCTAAGTGTGCTCCTCCCCCTCACAAGACCAAAACGTCTCGTAGTAGCCCTCAGGTTGCAGGACCGAGTAGACCCTCTAAGAAATTTAAGGGTAAATGTTTTAACTGCAACAAGTGGGGACACTGTGCATCTGACTGCAAGTTACCGAGGAAGGAAAGAACTAAGGCACCACAAGAGGTCAACCAGGCCCATCTGGTTAGCCAAGCTGAGCCATCCGACTTTGTTTCCATGGTCGGACACGAGCAGGCCAGCACAGAGTGGTTCCTGGATTCTTGGGCAACGTGCCATATTTGCAACAATGTTAATCTCTTGACAGGGCTGAAGAATACAATGGAATCAGTGACTGTAGCAGATGGAGGAACAGCTGACGTATTGAAAGTGGGGAACGCAACTCTGATGCTCTCCTCAGGTAAGTCTTTACTTTTAAAGAACGTAAAATTTATTCCTTCTTTATCTGTTAACTTAGTGTCTATTAGTTTATTGTGTGATGCTGGTATGTCAGTTAACTTCTGTAGCGGTAGAGTGACTATGTCAGTCAACTCTCACTACTTTGGATGTGCTTACGTCCAAAATAGGATGTACCATCTGAGTCTAGCAAATGAGGTAGTGCAACAACTTCAATTGAATTTAGTTAGCCCTAGGACTCTACATGAGAGACAAGGACACGTAAACTACAGGAAAATGTTCCAAGTCGCTAGAGCTCACAAGATCACATTAGACACTAAGTCTCCTCTTGGAAAATGTGAAGTGTGTGCTCAGACTAAGATCACTAGGAAACATTTTGGCTAGGTTGCTAGGAGCACAACACCTCTTGAACTTATACATTCCGATATCTGTGACTTTAAGAGTTTTGTCACTAGAGGTGGAAGGAAGTATATGATCACGTTCATAGATGACTGCACAAAGTTTTGTCATATTTCGTTACTTAAAACTAAAGACGAAGCGTTTGAAAATTTTGATCTTTTCAAAACCAGGGTAGAAACCAATTAAGCATGAAAATAAAGAGATTTAGGAGTGATAGAGGGGGAGAATATATGTCCAGTGACTTCAGATGCTTCCTTGCCTCACAGGGCATCATAGCAGAAACCACTGCTCCTTACTCCCCCCAATCTAACGGCATAACCGAGCGTAAGAATAGAACATTAACAGAGATGTTGAACTCTATGCTGCTCACTGCAGACATGCCTTCCGCTTATTGGGGAGAAGCAGTCTTGACTGCGAATCACATTCTGAATAAAGTCCCTCATGCTAAGTTAGAGGTTACGCCCTACGAGCTTTGGTTTAAGCGACCCCCGTCTTTAACTAGACTTAAGACCTGAGGATGTATAGCCTATGTCAGGGTTCCTGACCCTAGACGGTCTAAGGTTGGACCTAGGACCAATACATGTGTCTACTTAGGTTGTGCTGAAGATAGTGCTGCAGATAGGTTCCCTGATATCTCTAATAATATCATAATAGAATCTAGGGATGCCGTGTTCTTCGAGAATAAATTCCTCAAAGATAAGAACCTAACGATCCCAGGTATGGAAGCAACTATTACTGAGAAAGATCCCGAATCAGTACCGAGCACCTCCTATTCCGTTCCGGTAGAGAACTCTGGCCTAGAGTCTTGGAGGACTTCAGTGAGAGAGAGAACCCCGAGAACCTTCGGTAGTGATTTTGTCACTTACCACGTTGAGGATGATCCATCTACCTTTAAGGAAGAAATTGGATCAAGGGATTCCCTACTCTGAAAAGAAGCTATTGAGGATGAGATGAACTCTCTCCTTCAGAACGACACCTGTTGGAACCAGCTTTCTGGTCCCTCCTAGAGTTCGAAACAGGATGCAGCCCGCACGTACTCTCCCTGCGCTACCGTCCTGACGAGAGTCAGTGACCTAAAGACAGACCGAGGGGACTCAGCTTGGAGGTCCCGCCTCTTACCCGGAAGAACTGAGAGTCTTCCCCTCCCTAGCTAGTGCTGAGCTAGGTGCCTGCGAGGAAAATAGTGGAAAGGTTCAACAACCCTCTCAGGCACCTCTATCGGTCTATTTATAGGCCTCTGAATCTGATCTGCAAATATCACTTCTGAACCAACCTGAAATGACCAAAACACCCTGGAATGGGTCTGCCAACAGCCAAACTCCGCTGTTCTGGAGAGCTATATGCAGGCCTCCAGGGGTAAAAATGTAAAACTATCTGGGGCACAAAAGTAAAATCCCCCTTGTGGGTAAAACGGTAAAGACATCTCTTTTTTTCATGTGGCGAGTGGGGAGGGACCCGTCAAGCCTAGGGAGGTTTCGCCTGAGGGGCCATCTCGCCTATGCTAGGAGGGCTCGCCTAGCGAGATCTCGCCTAGCGAGGCCTCGCCTTAACTTATGGGCTGCCCCTTCCTCTCGCATCTAATGGGTAGGCCTCCCCCCATCTCGCCAGTCCTCGCTTGTTGGGTCACTCGCGAGCCCAAGGTTGTACACAATCCCCGCTCTTTTCGAGGTTGCCCTAACCTCGGAAAGACAGTCCAACCGTGGCTCGCGATGCTAGGATTCCTTTACGAGAATCTTGGGTGGGCCCCTCCCCCCCCCCTCATATTGCCTATAAATATGAGGAGAAAGTCTTCATTTGGAACTATTTTGCCTTCATCCTCTCTTCTTTCAGAATGTCTCATAGTCAAAGTTTCTGCGAGCGCCTTGCGATTGTGCGAAGGCGAAACAAAGCCAGCACGGATGCCCTTTTTCCAGATCTGGGGCGCACTCCCCCCGCAGCCTCTCCGCCCTCTCGCACAAAGAAAGCGAAAGCTGTCTGTGCTCCTCTCTCGGCGGGCGCAACTTCTTCTGCCGCTCCGATAGACAACCCCTTCTCTTCCTCAGGGGGGAAGCAGGTGATCCCATTATCCTTCCTTTCTCTGGTTTCGCCTGTCTGACTATGCTTTTTCAGGGAAGTTTCGCTGATTCGCCGGTGTCGGCCAATCCCCCTGATAATGTAAGCCAAGTTCCTCAGCGCACAGACTCGCCCAAGGTGGCCTCTCCACCTCCCTCGCGGAGAGAAAACCTCTCGCGAGTTGTGGGGAACCCTCGAATCCCAAGTAAGATCTCTTCCCTTCTCGCCTCTCGGTTGATTCGCCTTCCTTTATTCGGCTTGCGCGGGCTCACTCTTGCTTGTGATCTTTCGCTACTCTCGCATGCATCCACTTTGATTCCGATACTGAGGAAGCTCCCGCGTCTCCCCCCTCTCGCCTCTTCCTCATCCGGGCGAGATCGAGGACTACCTGGGTGATCCCATGGACCCTTTGGAATTGAAACGGAGGACTGCCCGGATGTTCCGCAAATATACACACATAATCCGCGAGATGGAGCTCGAGAAGCAAGCCTCCGACCGGCGCATGGAGTGGATTGAAGCAGATCACCACCGCCTTTCCGCGATGGTGGAAGCGGACGGGGTGCTAGACGGGACCGACCCCCAGGCCATACTGAACAAGACGGATGAACATCTCCGTCTCGCGTGCCACGGCATGATCGCCTCTCGCGCCTTTCATCTTCCTGGCCGCCCGCCATGCGCGAGAGGTAAAGATGGCCGCTGGCAGTGGGTGCGGAACTAAACTGTCCCAGTCCCATCTCGCCTTCCCTGGATCTCGTTTTTATTAATGTCGCTGTTTTATCACTGATATGTTGTATAAACTTATTCGGGCGAGACGTCCCCTTCTGCGGGACGATTTATTTTTTGACTTTTGGTCACGCAAGGGTCGTATCATGCCGTCTTTTCATTATTGCCATGATTAGATATTACTTTATTTTATTAATCCTGCAATGATGGCTTGCCTCGAAAGGGTTCCTGCGGCGCCCCCGCCTCTTGAGTTCTAGAGAGAGAGTGAGAGAGTGAGATAAGAGAGAGAGAGAGGGGGGAAAGAACGAGGCGTCGGGATGTCCTCTCATTTCCCGCCGCCTTATTTTTCCCGCCCTTTTCCCTACCCCTTATAAATACCTTCAACCACTACCACTGCCCTTCACTATTCTAAGCCGTTCTTTGGATCCCGGCTCCCGTTTCCCCTTCGTCATCTCGCGTCTCTCTCTGGGCCATCCACTCTTTCTTTTGTCGCTTTCTCGCTAATCATGGGAAAGAAGAAGACTGAAGAGGGCGAGGGACGCAGCCGCTGAGGGAAGCGTTTCGTGGACCATGACTTCCCTCTCGGCAGGCTGCCAGAGGAAGACCACGCTCGCTTCGCCCGCGAGTACCTCTCTGATAGCTACCTGTCTCGCCCGCCCAAGGTGGGCGAGTGCATCAACACCTTCTATCCCAACGAGCTGGCTTTCCCGGTCTCGCACTTCGAGGCGGGGCTGAGGCTTCCCCTCTGGCCGGAGGTCAAATTGGTGCTGAAGTACTTTGGGGTCGTCCCGGCCCAGTTCAACCCCAACGCCATCTCCATGTTGATCGCCTTCGCCTGCTACCTGCGGCGAGAGCGTATCGAGTTTAGTCTAACCGCCTTCCGCAAGCTGTTTGTCTACCACGCCAAGGACGACGACATTTCTTACTTCACAGGCCAAGGCCTTAAAGTATGCGAGACGCCGAACAAGAACCACCATTGGTTGACGCGGTTCGTCTTCATACGTGGGGATCTGGGAGGCATCCCTCTCGCCCCGGTATCCCCCACCGAGTGCTATTATGATACCCCCAAGGTGGGGGTGCCGAAAAAGAGCTCTGCGATTTCTTCGTGGGGAATAATTTTGAAGTCCAATACCTGCGGCGAGACCTTGACTCACTCCCCGCCGTTTTCCCCGGCGAAGGTACACCTCTATTTATTTCTGTCCTCGTAAATTCTTACCTTCCGCTGACTGTCATTTTATCTAGGAGAAAGGACCGTCCCCGTCCATCCCCCCTACCAGAGCAATCGAACTCTCTCTCTGGCGAATATGGCGGCGGAGGCTGCGAAAGATACGTTGACCCCTGTCGCCAAGAAGAGGCCCGCGGGCGAGGGTGCCTCTCGCCTCAGCCCCAAGAAGAAGAAGAAATTCGTGTCCTTCGAGAAGGAAAAGCCGGCCAAGAGAAGAGAAGAGCTAGCGGGGTCTTTATCCCCTATCACCCTATCGTCTCCCTCGCCTCCGCGACGGCCCGTCTCGCCAGCCCGCGAGACGGTCTCTGCAGAACCAGCTGCCCACGACCATGCTCAGCCCTCTCAGCTTCCTCCTGACGAGACTGGCTCGTCCAGTCGCCCGGCTCCCGCCTCACACCCTAACTATAATATGGGGCCCGCGACGGAGGATGACGCCGGCGAGCCGGTTCTGATATGGGAGCAAGACTTCAACCGCGTGTCGGTGTCCACCCTTCTCCCTTCCTGGAAGGAACAGGACCACCCCACCAGCCATGCCTTCTCCCTAGGCTTTGGGCTGTATGGCGGTCTTGGCTCCGAACCTGCTGACAACGAGGCATCGCGGGACCTCATTCTAAAAAGCGCCCACTCGCAGTTTCGGTCCCTGGAGCTCGTGCACCGCGTCTCGCGCCGTCTTGTCTTCAACAACAGGAAATGGAAAGAGGCGGAGGCCGGTCTCGCCGCGGAGCGCGAGAAGTCCATTGACCTGGAGAAGCGGTTGCATGTTGCTGACAACCTCCTTGCACAGAGCCAGGGCGGCGTGGTAAGTTTCCTTATCTTTGCCTTGCTGGCCTTACCCTTGCCCCTTGTAGTCCCTTACTTTCCCACCTCCCGCAGGATGCTGAGACGGCCAACAGGATGCGCTCGCGTATCGAGGAGCTGGAGGGGGAAAACAAGAAGCTGAAAGCCGAGAATCTTCGCCTCCGGAGCAGTGCGACACCACCACCGGATCAGTTTCCCGTGCCTTCTCGATATTCCGTGGATGAGGTGGAGGCCATCTGCCGGGACTCAAATATCAAGACGGCGGAGGTTGTCCTCAAGATGATGAAGGAGCTGGGAGTGGTGCGCGCTGATGCGGAGACGGTGACCGTCCGCGACCTAGTCCCGCGCTTGTTCGACGAGTCGGACGACATCGCCTCCTCTGACAACGAGTAGTGCACCATCCCCTACAATGTCTTCCTCTCGCCATCTTCTTTTTTCCTAACACTTATGATTCTGGTTCACTTTCTTGAAAGGAGAGCGAGGTGTCCCCGCCTTATTAATATTCTTGTTTAAAACTTTTTATATACTAACTGTCACTTCCCTCTTTGGGGCGCTTTGTGTAATAGCTAGTCAGGAGGCAACTTTTTAGATGTTATCTTAATTGCCACCTTGACCCTCCACCCTCTCGCTTAGCTACTAGTCAAAGGTGTAAGACTATTTTTTGGGACGCTGTTTACTTACTACTTTTATTGTCTGCCATCTCGCTTAAAAGCCAGCGCGAGGCACCCTTTATCGCTTTTTGCCCCTATCTTGATTGCCACCGTTAGCGCTGTGTCGCGGGATTATCTCGCGCCGGAATCCCTGGGTCCGGAGGCGAGACCACCTATGGCGAGTGTTGGGATGAGGAAAACCCTCCCGCCAGTGGCGAGACCACCTATGGCGAGTGCCGGCCAGGGACCTTCTTCCCTGGCCCAATTCCTGGCCCCTCTCTGTTTTAGGGACTATCACCCTTTTGATGGACATGGATCTTTCCCTATGCGAATTCTTACCCTGAGACTTGTCCCCTCAAGTGAGTCTACCGCCCTGCCAGCTAGATGGGAGCCTGGTCAGCGGGTCTGCTCGGGGTCTCCTCTCCAAAACACCGTCAGCCACCGAGTGATCCTACAACCCTGCCAGCTAGATGGGAGCCTGGTCAGCGGGTCTGCTCGGGGTCTCCTCTCCAAAACACCACTAACCACCGAGTGAGCCTACAGCCCTGCCAGCTTGATGGGAGCCTGGTCAGCGGGTCTGCTCGGGGTCTCCTCTCCAAAACACCACTAACCACCGAGTGAGCCTACAGCCCTGCCAGCTTGATGGGAGCCTGGTCAGCGGGTCTGCTCGGGGTCTCCTCTCCAAAATACCAACAACCACCGAGTGAGCCTACAGCCCTGCCAGCTTGATGGGAGCCTGGTCAGCGGGTCTGCTCGGGTCTCCTCTCCAAAACACCACTAACCACCGAGTGAGCCTACAGCCCTGCCAGCTTGATGGGAGCCTGGTCAGCGGGTCTGCTCGGGGTCTCCTCTCCAAAATACCACCAACCACCGAGTGAGCCTACAGCCCTGCCAGCTTGATGGGAGCCTAGTCAGCGGGTCTACTCGGGGTCTCCTCTCCAAAACACCACCAACCACCGAGTGAGCCTACAGCCCTGCCAGCTTGATGGGAGCCTGGTCAGCGGGTCTGCTCGGGGTCTCCTCTCCAAAATACCACCAACCACCGAGTGAGCCTACAACCCTGCCAGCTTGATGGGAGCCTGGTCAGCGGGTCTGCTCGGGGTCTCCTCTCCAAAACACCACCAACCACCGAGTGAGCCTACAACCCTGCCAGCTTGATGGGAGCCTGGTCAGCGGGTCTGCTCGGGGTCTCCTCTCCAAAATACCACCAACCACCGAGTGAGCCTACAGCCCTGCCAGCTTGATGGGAGCCTGGTCAGCGGGTCTGCTCGGGGTCTCCTCTCCAAAACACCACTAACCACCGAGTGAGCCTACAGCCCTGCCAGCTTGATGGGAGTCTGGTCAGCGGGTCTGCTCGGGGTCTCCTATCTGAAATACCACCAACCACCGAGTGAGCCTACAGCCCTGCCAGCTTGATGGGAGCCTGGTCAGCGGGTCTGCTCGGGGTCTCCTCTCCAAAACACCACCAACCACCGAGTGAGCCTACAGCCCTGCCAGCTTGATGGGAGCCTGGTCAGCGGGTCTGCTCGGGGTCTCCTCTCCAAAATACCACCAACCACCGAGTGAGCCTACAGCCCTGCCAGCTTGATGGGAGCCTGGTCAGCGGGTCTGCTCGGGGTCTCCTCTCCAAAACACCACTAACCACCGAGTGAGCCTACAGCCCTGCCAGCTTGATGGGAGCCTGGTCAGCGGGTCTGCTCGGGGTCTCCTCTCTAAAACACCACCAACCACCGAGTGAGCCTACAACCCTGCCAGCTTGATGGGAGCCTGGTCAGCGGGTCTGCTCGGGGCCTCCTCTCCAAAATACCACCAACCACCGAGTGAGCCTACAGCCCTGCCAGCTTGATGGGAGCCTGGTCAGCGGGTCTGCTCGGGGTCTCCTCTCCAAAACACCACCAACCATCGAGTGAGCCTACAGCCCTGCCAGCTTGATGGGAGCCTGGTCAGCGGGTCTGCTCGGGGTCTCCTCTCCAAAATACCACCAACCACCTGGTGAGCCTACAGCCCTACCAGCTTGATGGGAGCCTGGTCAGCGGGTCTGCTCGGGGTCTCCTCTCCAAACACCACTAACCACCGAGTGAGCCTACAGCCCTTCCAGCTTGATGGGAGCCTGGTCAGCGGGTCTGCTCGGGGTCTCCTCTCCAAAATACCACCAACCACCGAGTGAGCCTACAGCCCTACCAGCTTGATGGGAGCCTGGTCAGCGGGTCTGCTCGGGGTCTCCTCTCCAAAACACCACCAACCACCGAGTGAGCCTACAGCCCTGCCAGCTTGATGGGATCCTGGTTAGCGGTCTGCTCGGGGTCTCCTCTCCAAAATACCACCAACCACCGAGTGAGCCTACAGCCCTGCGAGCTTGATGGGAGCCTGGTCAGCGGGTCTGCTCGGGGTCTCCTCTCCAAAACAGCACCAACCACCGAGTGAGCCTACAGCCCTGCCAGCTTGATGGGAGCCTGGTCAGCGGGTCTGCTCGGGGTTGTTTCTACAAATCACCTCGCCCCCGGTGCCTCACAAAGGTCACCCACACTTTCGTCGCATCAAAAGAGTACGCCGGGATGATAAGCGTTACACCATAATAAAAAAAAAGGTGCGATGGAATAGAGTGTTATGGATAAAATCTCTTCAAATCATCACCACTCCGGGCTCGCTCGAGGGATACCCCGTCCACATCCTGGAGGTGGTACCCTCCTGACTTTAAGACTTCTTTTATTACAAAAGGACCCTCCCAATTGGGGTTAAGCTTCCCTACAGAGGCTCCTCTACCCGCTGCGTCAACCTTTTTCAGGACCAAATCTCCTTTCACAAACTGTTTTACCCTTACATGCTTGTCGAAGTACCTCGCCATCCGGCGCTTGACCTCCTCCTGCCGGACCATGGCTAAGTCCCGGAGCTCCTCCACGAGATCCAACGAAAGTCTCTGTTCTTCTTCGTTCTCTGCTCTCCATCCTTCGGTTCCTTCCCTTGCTGTCGCTACTCTTGGTGATGTGACCTCAAACTCGACAGGTATGACGACCTCTGAGCCATGAGAGAGCTTGAACGGGGTTTCCCCCGTGGCTGTGTTTGGTGTGGTCCTCAAGACCCATAGTACTGAAGGCAGTTGCTCGACCCAGCTTCCTCTCAAATTTTCCACCTTTTTCTTCAATAGATTGATAATAACCTTATTAGCTGCTTCGACCTGTCCGTTACTCCGTGGATGATGAACAGAGGCAAAGCGGAGATCTATCCCCAAGCAAATGCAGAAGTCCACGAACTCCCTGCTTGCAAACTGTGGTCTGTTATCTATCACAATGGCTAGGGGCAACCCATGCCGGCAGATGATCTCCCCCATACGAAGTTCTTGACCACCTGCGAGGTTACCTTAGCTAATGCTTTCACCTCCAGCCACTTCGAAAAGTAGTCCACCATGACTATCAGGAATTTCCTTTGGCCACTCGCTTGGGGGAAGGGGCCCACCAGATCTAGTCCCCATATAGCGAATGGCCAGGGAGCTGTGATGGTCCGCAACCTCTGGGCCGGAAGGAGCTGAAGGGGGGCGAATTCCTGGCACTTTTGACACTTTTTCGCGTATTCCTCCGCATCTCTCCGGAGGGTGGGCCAAAAGTACCCCTGCCTCAGCACCCTCCCTTCTAAAGTCCGGCTCCCCGAGTGACTCCCACATTCTCCCGAGTGAATCTCTTGCAGAACCTTGGGAGCCTCCTCTTTTGACACACATCTGGCCAGCAGACCCGACAAGGTTTTGCGATATAAAACTCCATCCTTCAGCAGGTAGTACGCCGATTTGTATCTGGTATGCTTCTTGTCGAGTTCCATTGCGGGTAACTGCCCTGATGCCAAAAAGCTGATAAAGGGGTCCATCCACGACCTCTGCTGGCATATTTCCATAAGTTCCCCTTCCTCTATAGACGGTCTGAAGAGTTCTGTCACCGTTCCCCCGGCTCGAGGGCCATGTTTGGCGAGTTGGTCAACCTGAGTGCTCTCTTCCCTCGGGACGTGCTGAATAGAGAAGCTTCGGAACTGCCCTATGACGTCTTTGACCTTTCCTAGATACAACTAGAGGGTGGGCTCCCTTGCCTCGAACTCCCCTTTGATCTGGCCTGCCACCACCATGGAGTCTGTCGAGGCCTCAATGTCTTGTATGCCCAGCTCCCGGGCTAACCTGAGTCCCGCAATGACCGCCTCATATTCCGCTTGGTTGTTGGTGATTGTGAAATGGATCTTCAAGGCCTGCTCAATCTGGGTCCCTTCCGGGCTAATCAAGACCACTCCTCCTCCAAAGGAATTTCTCCCTGACGCTCCATCTGCTATCATCTTCAAGGTTGCCCGAGGGGACGCCTCCGTCTCCTAGACCTCCACTATATAATCCACCAGGAAATCGGCCACCGCCTGTGCCTTTATGGCGAGCCGAGGGACGAAGGCGAGATCGAATTCACTGAGTTCTATTGACCATTTTGCCAACCTCCCTGAATGCTCTACCCCCTCCAGGATGCGACGGAGGGGATGGTCTGTTACCACTTGTATGGAGTGAGCCTGAAAATACGGCCGGAGCTTTCGGGCCGAGATGATGAGGGCAAATGCTAACTTCTCAAGAATGGGGTACCCGAGCTCCGCTTTTTTCAGGACCCTGCTCACGTAATAGATCGGAAATTGCTTCCTCCCTTCTTCTCGCACAAGAACCGAGCTCACCGCCACAGTCCCTACCCCCAAATATAAAAACAAGACCTCTGCTTCCATTGGTCCCTGGAGTAAGGGCGTCTGGGTAAGCTGTTGTTTTATGGCCTGGAAAGCCGTCTCACATTCCGAGGTCCACTCAAATCTCTTGCCTCCTCGCAGCATTCGAAAAAAGGGGGAGCACCTCTCTCCGGCTCGAGAGAGGAACCTGCTTAGCCCGGCCAACTTGTCGGTGAGACGCTGGACTTCCTTAACATTCCTAGGGGACTCCAATTCTAGGATTGCTCTTACTTTTTCGGGGTTGGGCTCCACTCCAGATGGAGTGAGTAGGTGTCCCAGGAACTTTCTCCTGCTAGCACCAAAAACGCACTTCAGGGGGTTGAGTCTCATTTTATACCCCCTTAGGGTTTCAAAGGTCTCTTCCAGATCTAAGATATGATCCCCGAGGTCCTTGCTTTTGATCATCAAGTCGTCTACATAAACCTCGAGATTCCTTCCTCTCTGTTCTCAGAAAATCCGATCCATCATCCTTTGATAGGTCGCGCCCGCATTTTTCAAACCGAAAGGCATCATATTAAAGCAGAAGCATCCATCCTCCGTGACGAAGGTGACGTCCTTAACGTCCGGAGGATGCATGCGTATTTGATGGTACCCAGAAAACGCATCCAAGAAACTCATAAAGGGGAAACCGACGGCTGAGTCAACCAGCGCGTCGATTCGGGGCAGCGGGTAACAATCCTTGGGGCACGCTTTATTTAAAAGAGAAAAATCCACGCACATTCTCCACTTACCCTCCCCTTTTTTGACCATTACAACATTACTCACCCACCCCGGATACTTACAGGCGGACACAAACCCCGCCTTAAGTAATTTTTCCACTTCCTCTCTAATAGGTCCGGCCATCTTGGAGGCGATGACCCTCTTCTTCTATTGTATGGGGCGAGTGTTGGGGTCTAGATTGAGGCGGTGACAGGCAACGTCTGCATCGACCCCTGGCATGTCCGCGGCGCTCCACGCGAAGATGTCAATATTTTTCTGCACGCAGGTCCTGATCTTCTCCCGGTCCTCCGGGTTGAGCTCGCCACTGATTTTTATCTTTTCTTCTCGGCCTTCCTTGGTACGTATTTATACCTCGAGGACCTCCACGGCCGCTTTTAGCCTTGATGGTTCTTCCTCTCCTTCCTGCTCTGCCTGCACATCCTGCTCCTTGGTTTTGCCTTCTACGCTGGCCATCATCCTCTCTTCCCCCGGCTGCTCTGCCTCCCACTTGCTTGCATCCTCTTCCTCCTGTCGTGAGGCCCTTCTCTTTTCTGGCCGGACCCCCTCCCCGGACGGCCCTCCCTCTTCTTCCCTCTGCCTTCTCTCTCTCCTTCCTACCTCTCCTTTCGGCTCTTCTCCCCCTGCTGCATCCGTCTCTCCGCCCTCCTTTCCAAGCGCTCCCAGCCTCTCCCCCAGGCCCGAACTCCTCACCTCTTCTTCCTTCCCCTTCGCATTTTCTTCCCCTTTTTCTACCACCATCATCTCCCCGAGCTCCTCTCCCGCCATTTCTGGTTCCTCCGCAATACCCCCCACCATCACTACCTCTTCTCCTTCAGCATCTTCCTCCTCCCTTTGCTCTTCCCCGCCTCCCTGTTCTGGTTGCAATTGCTCCATCCGCTTCTCCAACTCCTCCGCGTCTCCCCGCCAGGTGATGGTGTTTACTGGCGTCACGTAGCACTCCCTAGCAGTCTTTGGATCTCCCCGTACCCTGATTTGGGTACCTCCTGAATTCAGCTTCAAGCACTGGTGAAACGAGGATGGGACGCATCTGAAAGCGCTGATTAAGGGGCGCCCAAAGATAGCGTTGTAGCTACTGGGGGCATCTACTATGACAAAGCGGCAATTCCGGGACAGCCCTCCCAGGGTCACCTGAAGCCCTACTCCCCCCTCGACTTCTTTCCTTTCCCCTGAGAACCCAAACAGCGGTCCATCCGCCGCCAGCACCCTCCGGGCCTCCACCCTCATTGCATTGAATGCTTTCTTGAAAATCACGTTCACTGAGCTCCCATTGTCTACTAGGATCCGCGACACCGTGAAGTTTTCGATGGAGGTCCGTATCACAAGCGCGTCACAGAAGGGGTCCTCATGGTCAGGCATGTCTCTCCTTGAAAATGTAATCTTTTCATCTGGAGGGGGGGATTGCGAAGTTGAGGCGACGCTTCGGCGGTACATAGTGTGAAGGCTCGCCTTTCGAGCCGCCTCTATCCCCACCCCCCCATTGATCACTCCAATTCCCCCGCGGTCTCCTTCATCTGCTCGATCCACACAGCGATCCTCTTCTCCGGTAACTGTTACTTCCTCTATCCTCACCGGCCTGGGCTGCTCTCCTGCCCCTCGAGTTCTCCTCATCTCTAAGAAATCTGGGCAGGTAGCCGTTGCGTGACCTTCCTCCTCGTGGAAGTCACAATATGGCAACGCCACCTCCCCCCCCCCCCCACTGTCTTCCTTCCCGAGGGTTCCTCCTTCTCCCTGCTCCTGCTCCTCTTACTCTCTCCCGACCCCTTCCTCTTCCTCGGCCGATGGCCATTGCCTGTTGCGGAGGGGGTAGGGGCGGTCTATGACCGTATCCCCACCCCTGCTGGTGGAACCTTCCCGGTCCTCCCTGTTGGTTCCTCCCCCCTTGGGGAAATCCCCTACCTTGTCCTGGGGCTGGGCCTCCCTGCTGTCTCCACCCCAGCTCCGGATACGCCTGCGCCCTTGGCTCCTCTCTTCTCCTTGCCTCCGGTTGCCTCCCACCTGACTCCTTCGACTCTACCTCAGTAAGCCTTGCTAGCTTCTTTGCAAAAGCTGGGTTCGCCGCCTCCATCGCTATTTCCTTTGCCGCCTTCTCCATCAAGCCCTCAAAGGACAGCGGCGCCTTCCGGGTGAGGCTCATCTTGAAGAATCCTTCCCGCAGTCCCACCGTGAAGGCCATCTGGAGGGCAAACCCTGGCACCTCCTGTATATCTAGAATCTCTTCTTGAAACCTGTCCACGTACTGAGCCAGCGATTCCTCCGCCTTCTGCTTAATTAAGAAGATCGACTCCGGGTTCTTTTTCCTTTTCTTAGATGTGGAGAACCGGAGCTGGAAACTCCTACTTACGTCCTCGAAGCAGTATATTGAGCCGGTCGGGAGTTGATGGAACCAGTCCCTAGCTTTGTCCTTTAGGGTGATTGCAAAAAGGCGACACTTAAACGCGTCTGTCACGGGCCTGATCGAGACAGCGTCTTCGAACCACTGCAAGTGATGGAGGGGATCATCCTTCCCTACATAGTAGTTCATCTCGGGCTCTCGGAAGCCCTCCGGGACGGGAGCGGACAGGATCAGCTCGCAAAAAGGGGACCCTCTCGCCGCAGGTCTCACTGCCCCTACTCGCGCGACGACCTCTCCTGGCGAGATGGTACTCGCCGGGCTTGGGAACAGCTCCCTTCCCGGCATGTCTCTCCCGCTCCCTTCCATCATCACCTCCTTTCCCGGCCTACTCCCCGGGGCATCCTCTCCTACTCGCGCCGAGACGAGTTCTTCCTGAGTCGCGAGAGCTGGCACTGGAGGCAGTGGAGTTGAACAGTCTCCCTGCCGCGAGATCCCTTGCAGTAGATCCATGATCCCCTTGATCGAAGCCATAAACTCCGCTCTCCCTACAAATCCCCCATAGTTATCCGACTCCCCTCCTTCTCCTTCTCCGTGATCTCCCGTCATGTGGTTGCTCAAGGTTCTTCTCTGAGGGCTGCGTTCCACGCTCACCGCACCAAAAATGTTGGAACCAGCTTTCTGGTCCCTCCTAGAGTTTGAAACAGGATGCAGCCCGCACGTACTCTCCCTGCGCTACCGTCCTGACGAGAGTCAGTGACCTGAAGACAGACCGAGGGGACTCAGCTTGGAGGTCCCGCCTCTTACCCGGAAGAACTGAGAGTCTTCCCCTCCCTAGCCAGTGCTGAGCTAGGTGCCTGCGAGGAAAATAGTGGAAAGGTTCAACAACTCTCTCAGGCACCTCTATCGGTCTATTTATAGGCCTCTAAATCTGATCTGCAAATATCACTTCTGAACCAACCTGAAATGACCAAAACACCCTGGAATGGGTCTGCCAACAGCCAAACTCCGCTGTTCTGGAGAGCTATATGCAGGCCTCCAGGGGTAAAAATGTAAAACTATCCGGGGCACAAAAGTAAAATCCCCCTTGTGGGTAAAACGGTAAAGACATCTCTTTTTTCATGTGGCGAGTGGGGAGGGACCCGTCAGGCCTAGGGAGGTTTCGCCTGAGGGGCCATCTTGCCTATGCCAGGAGGTCTCGCCTAGCGAGATCTCGCCTAGCGAGGCCTCGCCTTAACTTATGGGTTTCCCCTTCCTCTCGCCTCTTATGGGTAGGCCTCCCCCCATCTCGTCAGTCCTCGCTTGTTGGGTCACTCGCGAGCCCAAGGTTGTACAACACCTGGACGTTAGTTGATAAGCCAACAAGGTCTAAAATTGTAGGGTGCAAGTGGGTTCTGAAAAGGAAGCTAAATCCCGATGTTAAGTCAGAACTAATGCAGACGTTTAGCATTAAAGACCTCGGTGTAGTTGACACTATACTAGGTATGCAAGTGAGCTTTGGGAAACATGACATTTCCCTAAGTCAAAGCCACTACATCCAGTCCATGTTGGACACGTGGGGATACGGTGAACATCAAGCGGCTGAGACACCATACGATTATTCTAACCGCTTAAAGCCCAATGATGGAGCTGCGGTTCGACAGTTAGATTATTCTAAACTACTTGGTAGCCTCATGTACGCTATGGTCTGTACGAGACCTGACATAGCCTTTACGGTCGGCATGTTAAGTAGGTTCATTAGCAATCCTGGCCAAGACCATTGAGATGCCCTCGATAGGCTGATGAGATACTTAAAGCACACCCAACAGTATGCTTTATGTTATAGTGGTCATCCTCCAGTTCTGGAAGGATATTCTCATGCATCATGGTGCTCAGAAATAAACGACAGCAAGTCCACTAGTGGATTCCTCTTCACACTAGGAGGAGCAGCTGTAGCCTGGAAGTCCAAGAGACAGTCGTGCATTGCACTCTCATCTATGGAATCTGAACTCTATGCTCTAGCTTCAGCTGGTGAAGAGGCAGGGTGGATAAGAGATTTGGTGATGGACATTCCACTGTCGAGCCTGAAACTGAGTTCTGTTGCAGTTTACTGCGACAATCAGGCTACTAAAATGATTGCTACGAACACGTTGTTCAATAGCAAAAGAAGGCAACTACTGATGAAACAAGCCTGGTTGACCTCCCTTACGAGTCAAGGGATTGTGAACCTCGTTGATGTGAGGTCAAAAGATAATGTTGCAGACGCCCTTACTAAAGGATTAAATAGAGCTCTTACAATCAAAACATTGGGGGAAATGAGATTAAAGTTCATAGAAATATGAAACTTTCCTCCAACGTTTATGTTTTGATACGTACGAGCCTATAGCTGTCAACATTCAAGCATCTAAATAGTAACAGACTGAAAACCCCAAATAATTTCTTGATGAAAACCCAAGATGGTTGGATGCTGGTTATTCCACACTTGATAACCTAACGTCCTCCCATGGTAAGTTGATTCAAGAGTTATTCAACTAGGAATTGAAAGTCGTTGTAAATGTTAACCTAAACATTATTGGTCACAACACATTATTCCACATTTGATAATGTTGTACGTGATGTGTGCTCACATGTGTTGGTGAGGCACATAGTGATCCGGAATGAGTAAGGTAACATGACTAGTCCTAGTTAGACTGGATGAGATGCTGACAGAGTTACTTCACCGTTGCTAGAAGTGCTAAGCTCATTTAGTAAGAGCTAGTTTACTTTAAATGTTACTGCATATGCTTATGAATTCATAGAGTCTGACTCATGAAATTCCTTGCAGGCTACGATGGAGATTATGGAGGAGCTGTAGACCTGGATATAGATGACGATGATCTACTAGATGAGTAGAATCATCAAACGTTCAATTCATGCCTTTGTTTTGTAATAACTATTCAGACTATGTTTCGGACAGCATCTGTGTGATGGTTTGCCGTTTAGGCAAAACCTTTATTTTGCTTTATTAGTATGATCTGTCCTGAGTGGTTTTGCTTAGTTTGGATTATTATTTTGTCTACACTCCAGCACCCCGAAACGTCACTGTTATTTGTCATGAATATAGGAGGAGATTGTAAGTGTATATTCAGACGAATAACGGGCTTGGGGGCTTTGCGCGTATAAACCCTAGGTTTAGCCATATATATACCTAGCTGGGGGCAACGGAGAGTAAGTTCCACTTATACTTTCCTCCGGATGTTTCGAGCGTCTTTCACAATTAAATGTGTATTTCATGGGAGATAAATGTTATGTTTTGTAACGATGAGGGTTTTTTTTTGTAATTTCAAAAATAGGAGGGGTGCAATCTGTAATTTTTCAAACTTAGAGGGGAGGTCCCGGCAAACGCTCCTATTAAAATATTTGAAATAATAAAATAATATTTAAATATAAGTAGTTTTAGGCTCTATTTGGTATGCTGGTGGCGATCGTAAACGCATGGGTTAAAATGGCATTCGTTAAAATGTCATTCGTTAAGGCTGGAAGTGGTTGGTGCTTAATATCTGTAATATGATGAGGGTGGCTGATAATGGTGGAGACTGGAGAGTGTCTTTGTGACATTGAAGCTCAGATAAAAGCTCCGTTTGGAGGGGGGACTTATTTCCACTGGTCAAGCGGTTACGACCGCATGAACCGGACCTTTTCGGTTACGACCGCATGAACCGGACCTTAAGTAAGGTCCGGTTCATGCGGTCGTAACCGCTTCACCGGTGGAAATAAGTCCCCCAAACAGAGCCAAAGGCTTGTCATGACAGATTTTTAGGTAATTAAAAGGAAGTGCATGAAATAATTAATTGAATATCACATTAAAATTAAATGAAAAGTAGGTGGTATTAGAAATAATTTAGACTCAATAATATCACATGCATCATTTCAAAGCGAGGAAGTTATATTAGGACTGTAGGGAAATGATCCCCTTCGTGCAAATCCGGATCCAAGCAAGTTCAGCAAGAAAAACAGAAAAAAAACACACAGAGATTTACGTGAAAAACCCCTCACAACAACAGGAGAAAAACCACGAGGCAGGGCACACAAACAATCCACTATAATAATAAAGGATTACAAAAACACTTGGTTTGCCCAACCTAATTCCCTCTCCGGATTCACAAACGAATCCCCACTCAAAAACCAAAAACGATCCTTCTGAAACCGAGAAAGAACAACCCTCAACACGTTGAGGTAAAAATAACCTCTTTTCAACAAGGAACTCCCCGATTGAGTCACACTCTTCACACGAAAAAACAAGCCTGAGAGAAAAGAAACTCTCCCTGCACCACCACCGGCGAGGGAAGGACCCCTCCGATGAAACCGCTGATGCCTCCAATGAAACCATCGCATGCCACTACTATGATCGTAGCACGTCTTCGCTGCAACCTCTGATTGCCGTAAGGATGAAGTTATTCGCCCATGAGAAAGGAATAAACCTAACTCCATGATATATATATGTGCACCAGAACCGCAAGGGCAGGCGAACCCGGTTCACTGAACCGTTGGGAGAAAATGGGTGAAACCGGCGTGAGCAGGCGGCAGAAAAATGACGAAATAACGAAATCCAGCGAATCGGCAAAATCCAGATACCCGCCGAATTTACTGTTCATGAACAGTAAATTCGACGAGTATCGATCCCGATACTCGCCGAAAGTACTATTCACGGACGAACAGTACTCCCCTTATTCGCAAGCCTTCGGTGTTCAATTTAGGGGCTGGACCCCAACAGACTCCCCCTCCAGACCCTGAAAAGAAGTCCCACCACCTGAAAACTTCAAGAAGATACCATGCCGACCAGCCGTCGACACGACTCGTGCTTCTCCCTTAGCATGACCTTTGTCATCATGTCCGAAGGATTTTCATCTGTGTGGACCTTTTCCACTTTCAGTAGCTTCTCCTCGACAGCATCTTGTATCCAATGATACCTGACATCAATGTGCTTCTTCTTAGAGTGGTAGGCGGGGTTCTTGGCCAGAAAGATAGCAGTCTGACTATCACTGAACACAGTGAACACGCCTTACTGGATTCCAAGCTCAAGCATGAACTTCTTCATCCACAAGACCTCTTTTGAAGCTTTCGTCAGAGCTATATATTCTGCCTCAATCGTCGACAGTGCCACACATTTTTGTAATCGCAACTGCCTCGACACTGCCACCCCCCCCCGCAAAAGTAACAGCATACCCCGAAGTGGATTTTTTAGAATTAACGTCTCCAGACATATCGAAATCAGAGTACCCAACCAGTTCAAGTGATTCACCACCAAACTGTAGACACAAATCTGTGGTACCTGTTGAGACTATATTATCCAGCAGGACACGTGTGTGTGGGACCGCATGTTTGGGATTTCCCCGTCGCGTTCCAGGTCTGGGTGTTGACCCCGGTGGGCCCCCTTGTGTGGCGGAATATCCCCGCGGTCCTGTGGTTGGGGTTAGTCCCACATCGCCTGTAGTAGGCAATCCTTTGTGTTCATGTACCCCCGTCCCCCCTTACCATAACCTCGGGGTTTTGGGAAAATGTGTGGTGACGGGGGATTTCCACATGGTATTAGAGCGAGGTTGTCCTGCTGCGGGGGTGTGTTGAGACTATATTAGCCAGCAGGACACGTGAGTGTGGGACCGCATGTTTGGGATTTTCCCGTCGCGTTCCAGGTCTGGGTGTTGACCCCGGTGGGCCCCCTCATGTGGCGGAATATCCCCGCAGTCTTGTGGTTGGGGTTAGTCCCACATCGCCTGTAGTAGGTGATCCTTTGTGTTCATGTACCTATGAGATATCGAAGAATCCACTTCATAGCGTCCCAATGGACCCTTCTTGGGTTTGCCAAATATCTGCTCACCAACCCTACTGCATGGGCTATGTCTGGCCTCGTACAGACCATAACGTATATTAAATTCCCTTCTGCATAAGCATAGGGGACCTGGCTGATCTCCTCAGACTCCTTCTCAGATGAAGGGCACTGAACGTTGGATAACTTGAAGTGTCCGCCCAATGGAGTGGTAACAACCTTTACCTTCACAATCATGAACTTCTTCAGCACTTTTTCAACATACTCGGCCTGAGACAGCAGTAACAGACCTGCACTCCTGTCTCTGGTAATCTTCATACCCAGGATCTTCTTTGTCGGTCCAAGTTCCTTCATTTCAAAGGACCAACTAAGCTCAATCTTCAACTCTACAATGCTGGCCTTGTCATCCCCGATAATCAGCATGTCGTCGACATAGAGTAGTAGTACAGTGAAGGATCCCTCCGTTCTCTTCACATAGGCACAGTGGTCAGCCATGGTCCTAAAGAATTTGTTCATGGTCATGAAGGAGTCAAACTTCTTATACCTTTGCATAGGTGCCTTTTTCAACCCATAAAGACTCTTCTTGAGTTGGCACACCAAATTCTTCTTTCCATTGACCTCAGACCCTTCTGGTTGTTCCATGTACAGCTCCTCCAAATCACCGTGCAGAAAAGCCATTTTCACATCCATCTGCTCAACTTCCAGATTCATAGAGGCAGTCAACCCTAGAACCATGCGGATAGAAGACATCTTGAGCACTGGTGAGAATATCTCATCAAAGTCCACGCCTTGCTTCTGACTGAATCCCTTGACCACCAACCTCGCCTTATGTAACGCCCTAATTTCCGTAAGAGGGACGATCAACGTTTTTGGCCAAGATTGGGTCTTGGTAAGGGGTGACACGACCAAGGACACGAGCGTGTCCAAGGCCGTGTCTCGGTCGGGTTCGACAAAGAGCCCGGGAGGTTGTCGATTTGAAGTCGACGAAGTGTGGTCGAGTCTGTGTTCGACGATTTGCCAGGGATCTGCGTTCGACGATTTTCCAACAATCTCCGTTCGACGATTTGCCAGGGATCTACGTTCGATGATTTTCCAGCAATCTCCGTTCGACGATTTGCCAGGGATCTGCGTTCGATGATTTTTCCAGCAATCTGCGTTCGACGATTTGCCAGGGATCTGCGTTTGACGATCTGGCTGCGTTCGACGATTTTTCCAGGGAACTCTGTTCGACGATTTGGATGGTTCGACGAGTTGCCAGTGATTCTCCGTTCGATGATTCGGCGGCGGTCGACGATTTTGGTTCGACGATCGTCGAGCGGAGTTCATGACTGGTTGTCACGGGGTGTCCTTGACGGGATTCGGTGTTCGGCCCATTTCCAGGCTGGACTCGGATCGCAGCCGTGCATTCCTTTGTGTGGGATCCGAAGGCTGGGGGTTTTCTGTTTGGTATATACCCGAGAGTAGGGTTTCAAAATCGATTTTGTTTCAGTCGCTGTTTCTCCGTCTAAGATCTAGAGGGAAGGGAGAGTGCGAAAGACGGTGAAGGAGATCCGGCCATTTGAGAGGCTTCGGTGCTCCAAAATGCGAGCCGAGTTCGGATCCGTGGAGGCTAGATCGTTGCGAAGGTTTTCATCCGGCTATTTTTCCATGGCTAGGAAGAGGAGTCGGAAGGTAACGACACTTCTCCTCTTGGTTTTAGGCTGCATGTTTTAGCATCTTTTATTGTCTAGTTTTTGGGCACCAAACTCTCAAATGAGAGGGGTTTGGGTCGCCAAAGCTCAAGAGGAACCTCCGGGTCGATTGAGTCCGTCCCCGGCATGTTTTTGCATTAGAGATCCGCTTCGTTAGTGGATTAGGCATGGTGGGTGAAGCCGTAGTCACGACCGTTAGTCCGACTCGGTGATGTTGCATACGATGTTTAAGGATTCGTAGAGATCCGTTGCGGCAAGAGGCCATTTGTGATGTTTGTGATGTATGTGATGTATGTGATGTTCTTCCCTTTATCTTACGTGAGTACGTGTGGCCGGTACCAGACAAGGTTAACTCCTCATTGGCGGTAGATGGTTTCCTTGGTAGATAAGGTTAGCTCCGCATGGGTGGTAGATGGTTTCCTTGGTGCACGGGAACACTGCAGTACGAATGAGGGATTAGGGTGGAATTGTCTTGGATTGTGATGTGCCAATGCGTGGATGTGTCTCCGTGGTCGGCTGACTATCCTGTGACGTGCACATCATATGTGTAGAGTGTCCCGGCGAGACTAGTCCCCTTTTGTGAGACTGACGAGAATGCCAAGCTTGGGGCAAGCCCGGGCAATGAGGCCATGAGCGGGTGGGGTCCAGCAAGGCTTCTTAGAATCGGTCTGTGTGTTTGTTGGAATCCTGACATGAGAAGTCAGAGCTTGCAGGCAAGCCCGGGTTTAAGACCTTGAGCTGGTGGGGCCTTGGCAGGAGTTCCGTGTGGCGGATTGTGTGTCGTTGGGGGATTGTTGGTAAACCCCCTTTGTTTGCGGCTTTATGCCAATGGGGAAATGATGAGTACTCATATGATGTGATGATGTGCTAGATGCATACGCGATAGGGTGCCTTGGGTGAAGCCCGGGTTATTGCATACATGCTGCATAAGTAGTCCCCTTTTATTATATGGTCAACAATAAAGAACATGTATGTTATTTGAGACATCCAAGTCTGTTCTTAGTGCATTACTTGTTATATATATATTGCATACGAAGTGCTGACTTGCAGGTTGGAGGGTTCCCCGGGGTCCGTTAGGGGCGGCTGGGAGGAGATGTATTGGTTACACAGTTTGAGTTCAGCCTTTGCTGAACCAAGTTACTAATAATTTTTATAGGGCCAGGATCGTAAGCAGGAGCTAGCTCGCCGGCCAGAAAGGCCTAAGCCTCATGAAGTGTTACCTTTTTGCTGTAGCTCTACTTTTTATGACATTGTATGTTTGATGCCCATGTTGACCGGCTTGTATGCCGAGGTAGACTAGGAGTGCTTATTCACTTTTATGACTGATGTATTATTTGAGTTTGGACTCACTTTTGTTGTAAGGCCATAAGACCATTTCGTTACTCTTGTAGGTGTGGATAACTTCTAGTCTTGTTTGTTGTTTCCGCTGTGTTGTGTTATGAGTTTTGAGATTGGGTAGTTATATCATATTATAATACTGAAGTTGTGGCGTCTGTATGTTGTGGGGCCCCGACCGGACCCATATTATACGGTCATTACAAGGGAGGTGTTACAATTTGGTATCAGAGTCATGTTAGATTCAAGGTCAGTGCGTAGAGAAGTTATCCACATAAGAGTAACGCGGGACCATGAGTGTCCTTATGTTTAAGTCTTGAGATTAGAGACTGATTCCTTGTTTTCTTGTTTTCTTGAAGAGTGCAAGCAATGAGGCGGGTACGTCGAGAGCAAGAGAAGAGCTTTCGGCGAGCAGCGCTACTGCTCAAGGTCAGGTGGGCATGGGTGTAAACCCGACCGACTTTTGTCGTATGCTTGCAGAAGCGATGGTGGCAGCCGAAGCTGCAGCGACAGCTCGGGTAGAAACCCCGGTTGCTCCGGTAGCAACTCCTACTACCCCGGATACGGCGACGGCCGTTCCAGGCGGAGAAGTCAGGCGAGTAGAGCATTTGGCAGAAAGAGTGGTGGTCGGGCATGGGGACCGGCAGATGAAGTACTTTCGAAGCTTCCATCCCCCGTCGTTCAAGGGAGTCAGTACGCCAACTGATGCGGAGGATTGGTGGGCTCGGATTCAAGAGCTTTTGAGGGCGGCAGAGATGCCAGAAGAGAAGAAATCTGAGTATGCGACGTTCCTGTTAGAAGGAGACGCCAAGTGGTGGTGGGTGAGCCATAGCGGCCGCCAATTTCCTGGACGCACCCCGTCGATGGAAGAATTTGGGGATGCTTTTCTAAAGAGGTACATTCCCGTTTCTACACGGTTGGCCCTTCAGAGGCAGTTTCTGCACTTAATGCAGCGAGACAAGACGGTGGACGAGTATGTGCAGGAGTTCACCCGTTTGGGTCGTTACGCGGGAACGACTGTTGGGTATTGTATCCATAATTACCTGGATTTGAGGAAGCCACCTGTCAAGCTAAGATGAATTCACAATGTATTTGATAAAATATTTCAAGTTGTGCTTGCAGTTATTCCACGCTAAGTGCACACCAATGTCAGGGTGCAGTAGGTCAATATACACGGGTCTGCACGACGTAATCCCTCGTTGAGCAGATCAGTGTGTTGGCCTACATGTACTCTCTCTATTGGAGTGCACTTACTTTCAAGTACAGGGCTGTGTTTATGCAAGAGCAGACAAGGAGCAAGGATGAGTCAAAGAGCAGCTCAGAGGCGTAAGACGAAAAATCATCTAAGTAAGAATCGACGAGAATCACCAAGTGATTCTCGCCGATTCGGCGCCGAATCGTCGAGAATCACTGGCTGATTCTCGCCGGCTAAATCAGAGTGCAATCAAGTCATATTCAACGAGAATCACTTTGTGATTCTCGACGAATCGTCGAGAATCACTTTATGATTCTCGCCGAATCGTCGAGAATCACCCTTGATACTCGACGATTCGACGAGAATCACAGGTGATTCTCGCCGATTTTTACTTGGGCAATTTTCGGGAAAAAGCTGGACCGGATTCTGCCGCTGGCACTATTTTGAACCGGATTTAGGGTTTCTTCTGGTGGGACCCACAACGGTCATCTTGGAGTTGTCTACAGTATAAATACAGGCGTATTTTTGAACAGTAGAGATGACGGAAAAGATATACGAAGCCGAGCCGCGACGTGACCTAGATCGCGATTTCCACCGCCGCCGCCGTCGCCGCTCGAGAGAGTTAATCGCCGGTCTTGATCGAGGTTTCTTCCAGATCTCCGGTCGACAGAAGCTTAGCCAAGCTTAGAGTCTCACGTGTCTAACCGGAGATCTCTTGTCTCTTGATTTGTTGATCGGGAAAACCTTCCCCGTCCGAATCGATCGAGACGACTGATCCTAGTGTGACCGTTGGTAGACCTAGCTTGCTTCGCTATGAAGTTTGGATCTCCAAAGTACAGCAGCCGCACATCGTTGTCGCCGCCGATCCCGTGAACCTAGCCGCCGCCCATCTTGCCGCCGCCGGTTCCGGGGAGATTCTCTCCAAGAGAGATCTAGGGTTGTGGACTCTTCGTGGACTTCAAAAACACGTCGTCAACGTAGAGGGACACCTTAGTTTCCAAACGTAGTTTGTATCTCTTGTACATTCTAGTTTTACTTTTGTTGTAAAGGAACGTTGGTTCCTAGTTGTAAGGGTTGGGTGCAACCCGTGTTGTGGGAGTGTTGACTCCTACGTGTGGAAGGGTTCCTTCCTATAGTGCAAGGATTGGATTTCAATCCTGTTGGTGAAGAGACCGAGTCGTCCCGTGTTGGAAGATAGGTTGAAGGGGGAAAGTGGATGTACCCAAATCGGGGAACCACTATAAATAGCTTGTGTACTCTAGTTGCTGTGTTGTTTTATTTTTTTGTGCAGGTACAATTTTAAATTCCGCAAAAACGCTACACGTCACCTATTCCCCCCCCCCATAGGTGAAGATAGTTGACACTAGGTGGACTTTCAAGTGGTATCAGAGGGAGGTTGCTCATCAAAAAGGTTTACACCTTGAGTAGAATCCTGCCACCAGTGTCAGAAGCATGGAGCTGGATCATGAGATATCGCCACTAAGACTTCCCACATGCACAAAGGAGTATTATCCCGTCTGGAAGATGAGAGTGTCGTATCACTTGGAGGCTATCGATCCTCGAGCATCTTTCATCCTGGAAGAGGGTCCTTTTATTCCTATGAAGACCTCCGGCTCTGGAAAGAATATCTAAGTGCCCAAGTGCATTGCTGAGATGTCGGAGACGGAACTTTCATTATTTAATCTAGACAAGAGGATTCGTCAGATTATCATGGATATCTGGTCTGGACCTTCTTGCTCTAGATTGGAAAAATGTGAGACGGTCAAATCTATGTGGGTGATGATCTCAGAGCTGATGGGGGGATCAGAGAAAGCTGGAATCTGCTGTCAACTAGAGGATGAAGCCTATGTGGGGGTCCTCGCCTCTGAAGATGAAGGCAAGAATCAATCGGACAGCATCAGAGCTCCAGTGTCCGTGTCAGAGACTGAAGAGGCCAGTGAGGAAAGCAGCTCTGATGAGGATGACACAACGGTCACTGGCTCTAATGACAATAACACTGAAGAGCAGGTAACTTTTTCATCCTGCCCCGTCTCTCTTGAAATTTCTGAAGACAGGAACTGTGTCCCTTCAGAAAATTCTGATTCCCTGAAGAGAGCCCTTCAGAAATGCAACCTGCTTGTTGAAGAACAAGCTCAGGAGATTGCACGGCTGAAGATCTTATTGGTTCTCCAATTGGCATCCAACAAGGTCAAGGACTCTAAAATCTCTGATCTAGAGAGTAGTCTAGAGATTGAGAAAAGGATAGTATCAAACTTTTCCAAGGTTGATGCTATGAAGAGAAAGGAAGAAAACGGGTGGATCTCCCGAATTATCAATTCGTGGAGAAATGGGGAAACGGTATTCTGACCCCCCACTCCAAGCAGGAAGGGTATTCATCATGCCTTCAGGTATGACCACAGGAATAATCGTGGTCACTGCAAGGGTGCTCTGTCCTCATGTGGAGACACCCATAGTGCAAGGGCTGTCATGGCCACCCATGAGAGAATACCTAAGGCTCATTCTGAGCCCTTTGTATTCTCGGCCATTGCCCCTACTCGGCATGAATCAGCTGGTATCAGCTCTCAGAACTCTTCTCTCCACCCAAGGACACAGGAAAGGGGGGTTAGAAGTCATGCTGTAAGTTCTCATGGGGCCTCAGGAAGGGGGCTGTCTGAAAGGAAGGCACCACCTCCCAGACCTCGTGACGCTCGCTGCATGCATTCATTCTACCCTTCCACGTGTCACGGTGGAAGAGGCAGTTCTGGGAGCAGATCCAGATCTATCCCGTTTGGACCGAGGCTCATGACTACCTCAGTCACTAGATCAGGTCAGAAACGGAGATACAACATTCACGAGTGTTGGTGCTGTGGCAAGGTGGGACACTTTGTCATAGACTGTTGGCACAACCCCTCTGTGTCAAGGGCAAGGGCCTATCCACATCTCCAGGGCAGAGGTAGTCTTCCTGTCAGGATTTCTGAAGGAAGGCAGTCGAGTGTTTATGCTAACAAGAACCTAAGACCCAATATGTATTGGGTTCCTAAGGTAAAGTAACTCTCTTTTGCAGGGTAGTCTAGGTTCCCGCAAATATAATGGGAACTAGACAGTAGATGTTTCAAGACTGAATTGGAACATGCATCTGGAATAACAGCAGTGATATCTATATGGGCATACTCACATCGAGCACCTGGTATGTTTTAGTCAGAAAGGCTAAATGCTAACTCTCATAATCCCAGGTATTTCTCATCAGCTCCAAGACTTGAGTCATTTTCTATCGACATTTACATATATATATATATATATATCTTTATATACATATATATATACATATATGTGTGCACATCTAAGGATAGGTTAACACGGTGAATATAAACCTTAGATACATCATTAAAGAGTTATCGGTAATTCCACTGGTAGATTCGAGAACTAACATCTACAGGCGTAAATTAGTTCACTGAAAACTAACGAAGATACGTCTTTGGAAATCTCGACAACGAAGATACGTCATTGGAAATCTTGCCATCAAGAAATGTATGGAAAAGCCCGATTCAAACCCTAAATAGATTGGCTTTAAGAAGTATTTATATATTTAGAAGATTTTTAAATTGACTTGACATCGGAAGACTTCGAAAATCCGGCATGTATCTTAACCCGTAGATTCCTGTTAAAGAATCCCTTCAATTTCGACTTAGACAAACGGAAACCTTTAAAATCCCTGTTTAAACCCGTCAAAATCTTGCCAGTCTCCCGCCGACCCTTCATATTCCGCAGGAAATCTTTTTTAAACTCGTCGATCGCCTCTTTCGTCGACAACAGCGGGAATCGACAACAGCAGGACTCTCGCCGAATCGTGAAGACTTCCGTCGACATCCCGCTGGAAGCTCACCGAAGGTCTCTCGCAGGAAGCTCACCGAAGGTCTCTCGCCGATTCTTCCCCTTCCGTCGACATCTCGCAAGATTCCCGCAACTCGTGAAGAACTCCGTCGATCTCGACGTGCAAGAATCCCGCAACTCGTGAAGAATCCCGTCTATCTCCTGGATTGCCTTCCGTGGATCTCTCCTCTCTCGGGTGCACCTTCCGTGGATCTATCCTCTCCCGATCTCACCGACTCTTCCTCCAGGGATTTCTCTGCGGTTTCGATCAATCACAGTCGCGGGCACCTACCGGGTGTCCATCGTCTTCATCGAACTAACTCACCGTCTACGCTTTTAGGTAACCACATCCTCACCCTTACTTGGACTTTACCACTAGTGTCGCTTCCCTTTTGACTTTTGATTAAGCGTAGAGTAGGGATTCTCTCCCTAGGTTTGCAATGGCTCCAAGGACAACCGCTGGGCTGGTCACTGGATGCGAGCTGGTTCGAACAGGGTTCTCTCATGCCTCAGATGAATTCAGAAACATCATCCTTATGCTTGAAGAAGCTGGACTCTCATTCGTACTGGAGCACCCCTGTAAAATCCTGGACAAGGAAGTGGTGGAGTTCTTTGCAACCGCAAAACTCCGGAATGACGACTCTCTCATCAAGAGCAAGGTTGCAGGGGCAAAGATCAAGATGTCTGCCAGCAAGCTGACCCACTTCTTGCAGCTCACTAGCTCAGCGCACGAGGATTATCTGGATGAACAGGACAAAACCAGGACTTGTTATTATTCTGTGGACTCGCTCGAGGAACGAGGTCGATAAAGCGAAAGGATATGAATGAGGAGGGGAAACTTCTGTCAAACATCATTGGAAAAGTACTCATATGCAAGCTGGGCTCTCATGACCACATCTCTGCGGACATGTTCAAGATCCTGGTGGCAATTGTCTGCAGAAAAAGATTCAACTGGGGGGCATTGCTTTTTGAGAAGATAAAGGACACCCTCAGATCTCCTAGCTTTGGTCGAATCATCAGTCTGTATCTCAATCAGTTGAACGGAGATAAGTACGACATGAGTAAAGGTGTTCCTCTACATTACTTGAAGAAAATGGACTCGAGTGTTTTTGACAGATGGGAGAGGCGCATTGGGCAGACTGCCGTGGTAGAACAACAGGAAGTATCTCCAGCCGAGGACGGAACTGTGGCTGATTCCGTAGTTATCCCCAGTGAAATTCCTGATGCTTTGACTGCAGGAATTGAGGGGGAGCCTCTGCCCACTGATGCTAATATCGTATCTGACATCTCCCAGATAGCCAGAGATGCAGTGGCAGATATACAAGAAGCAAGTGAAGCTGTGCTGGAGGATGAGGAGGCCCTGAACCTGAACGATCTAGGTGTCGGAGGTGCTGTAGAGGAGACTGCTGACGAAGGGTTGGAAGATGATGCTGATGCGAATGATCTCATGGATGATGAAGGTGAGGAAGAAGGCAATGAGGGACAGGAAGCATTGGAGACTCAGGATATCACTGAAGTTCCATCTGACAAGCACGCTCCTGAGATCGTCCATGAGATCATTGGTGCAACAGTGGAGGGGGAGTCCGAGAAATCTATAGAGGCCGCAAGCATTCCCCCCTTAGAGACTGTGCTCGTGTCCAGCTCTACAGGTGCATCTGATGAAGAGCAAGGCCAAGGAGTGCCTCAGGCTCATCCACTACGAGATGATCTAGCCAATCACACCGTGAATGTCATTCAGGGTATTGTGGATGAGCTCAAAGCATCCTTTGAGAAAGCTCAAAATAAAATGTTGAACAGAATTAAGAAATCAGAGAATCTCATGCTCAAGAACATGGTGGAGATCAATCACAAACTCGACGTGATGGAAAAGAAGTTTGAAGATAAGTATACAGCGGTCGGCCAAGCTGTCACTCTTCTTATGGACGGATTAAAAAGGAACACTGATACTCTCACAATCGTAAATCAGAATGCTCATGTCGTAGCAAATAACATTCAAAAGTTTGATGGCAATATGGTAACTCTCAACACAAATCAACAAGCCTTGGTCACTGAATTCTCCAGGACTACAAAGCATATTGGTGAGTCACTGCATTCTTATGCAAACTCCATTGCAGTCAAAGCCAAAAAGGGGGAGAAAGAATATATAACTAAGATGGCTGAGCTTCGGGAAGTCATGATCAACAACTTTGAGCAGTCAAACAAATATGTTTATGACAGTTGCTGGTGGATGCTCCAACAAGCGTTAGGCGTTAATTTCCCTGAAAATTCCCAGGGTGCTCCTGCTCCTGAAGATAATACTGTGGTTGATGAGGGCGCCAGTGTTGAAGAAGTTCCTGTAAGTGAAGCTGATGTTCATAGGGCTGCTAGGGCCTCCTCCAAGGCAAAACTGATGGCAATGTTTGATCAAGGAGCCCTAGCAAAAGCCAGGGACAAGAGGAAATCGCAAGAAGGGACGTCTAAGGAAACACAAGCTGAAAAGAGAATCAGACTGAAGGAGGAGGAAGTAAGAAACGAAAAGTGCAGTCCGGTTTCAAAGAGTATCATCTTGGACACATTCTAGCTACAAGAAAAAGGGGAAATAAATCGAAACGATGTATACAGCCAGCATGAGTGGGAGCTGCACAAGACCTATGAAACCAAACGTAACATCTTCTTCAGGACCAACACTGCGGCAGATAAAGCTCCTCCACCCAGATACTATCCAAAGCCTAAGGAGTATGTTGAAAGGCAAAGGAAGAAGTTTTTGACTCAGAAACTCAATGATGACTTAGACAAAGAAAAATAGTCAGAAATTTATAGCTTGTCATTCTCTCATAAGAACAATTAACGTGTATTATTATTATATGAACAATCTTGAAATTATATATATATATGATATATATATATATATATATATATATATATATATATATATATATATATATATATATATATATATATATATATATATGAATTTATGAGTGACTCAAGTTTTGGTCTGTTTGCCTATACTCTCTTGTGCTGCATCTCTAAATTCTGTATGTTGTATATATTATCTGGTTGGTGGTATTCATCTTAGCTAGTAGGATTTTGGCTTCGTCAAATAGGGGAGATTATTGGGTATTGTATCCACAATTACCTGGATTTGAGGAAGCCACCTGTCAAGCTAAGATGAATTCACAATGTATTTGATAAAATATTTCAAGTTGTGCTTGCAGTTATTCCACGCTAAGTGCACACCAATGTCAGGGTGCAGTAGGTCAATATACACGGGTCTGCACGACGTAATCCCTCGTTGAGCAGATCAGTGTGTTGGCCTACGTGTACTCTCTCTATTGGAGTGCACTTACTTTCAAGTACAGGGCTGTGTTTATGCAAGAGCAGACAAGGAGCAAGGATGAGTCAAAGAGCATCTCAGAGGCGTAAGACGAAAAATCATCTAAGTAACAATCGACGAGAATCACCAAGTGATTCTCGCCGATTCGGCGAGAATCACTAGTGATTCTCGCCGAATCGTCGAGAATCACTGGCTGATTCTCGCCGGCTAAATCAGAGTGCAATCAAGTCATATTCGACGAGATTCACTTTGTGATTCTCGCCGAATCGTCGAGAATCACCCTTGATACTCGACGATTCGACGAGAATCACAGGTGAATCTCGTCGATTTTTACTTGGGCAATTTTCGGGAAAAAGCTGGACCGGATTCTGCCGCTGGCACTATTTTGAACCGGATTTAGGGTTTCTTCTGGTGGGACCCACAACGGTCATCTTGGAGTTGTCTACAGTATAAATACAGGCGTATTTTTGAACAGTAGAGACGACGGAAAAGATATACGAAGCCGAGCCGCGACGTGACCTAGATCGCGATTTCCGCCGCCGCCGCCGTCGCCGCTCGAGAGAGTTAATCGCCGGTCTTGATCGAAGATTCTTCCAGATCTCCGGTCGACAGAAGCTTAGCCAAGCTTAGAGTCTCACGTGTCTAACCGGAGATCTCTTGTCTCTTGATTTGTTGATCGGGAAAACCTTCCCCGTCCGAATCGATCGAGACGACTGATCCTAGTGTGACCGTTGGTAGACCTAGCTTACTTCGCTACGAAGTTTGGATCTCCAAAGTACAGCAGCCGCACATCGTTGTCGCCGCCGATCCCGTGAACCTAGCCGCCGCCCATCTTGCCACCGCCGGTTCCGGGGAGATTCTCTCCAAGAGAGATCTAGGGTTGTGGACTCTTCGTGGACTTCAAAAACACGTCGTCAACGTAGAGGGACACCTTAGTCTACAAACGTAGTTTGTATCTCTTGTACATTCTAGTTTTACTTTTATTGTAAAGGAATGTTGGTTCCTAGTTGTAAGGGTTGGGTGCAACCCGTGTTGTGGGAGTGTTGACTCCTACGTGTGGAAGGGTTCCTTCCTATTGTGCAAGGATTGGATTTCAATCCTGTTGGTGAAGAGACTGAGTCGTCCCGTGTTGGGAGATAGGTTGAAGGGGGAAAGTGGATGTACCCAAATCGGGAAACCACTATAAATAGCTTGTGTACTCTGGTTGCTGTGTTGTTTTATTTTCTTGTGCAGGTACAATTTTAAATTCCGCAAAACCGCTGCACGTCACATATTCCCCCCCCCCCCCCCCTCATAGGTGAAGATAGTTGACACTAGGTGGACTTTCAACGACGATGGCAGATGATGTAGGGAGGGATAACCTCTTTTATCAAGGGCTGAGGGAGAATCTAGGACAACCCCTCATTGTCATGAAGAGGGTTGGTTTCAATGAGCTAGTTGAGGCTGCCAGGACATTGGAGAGTGATCTGGAGCGAACCCAACGTCGTAAGAGTTTCACTCCCAAGCAAGGGGAAGGGAAGCCTTCCCAATCCCAGGGAAAGTCTGAAGGGAATAGGTGGAGGAAAAAGCCTCACCCATACAAGTCCGGTGAGAAACGTAAATGGACGTCCGGAGGGTCTCACTCCAAGGGGCCACCGACGTGTTTCAACTGCGGAAAGGTGGGACACATTGCTCGCTTTTGTAATCAAGGAGGTGCGGAGCAGGAGCCAAGGAAAGAGCAGATTGTGCGCTCCGGCCCCAGTGCCGCAAAAAAAGGAAAGATGGCGGAGTCGAGCGCTTCTCGGTTCCAACCGGTTCAACCAAGGGCTTACAACCTTGGACAGCAGGAAGCGATCCGCCAACCCGACGTGGTGACAGGTATGAGGAATTTAAGTTTAACTTTGTGCTTCATACTTTTAGACCTTTACATGTGATGTATATGTTTTAGACTTCATGTTAGTTTCCGGATACCCCGCTAGGGTATTGTTTGATACGGGAGCGTCACACTCCTTTCTTGCGGAAAGCTTCATCCGGAGGATTGGAGTTGAGCCTTTTTCGGCGGACACGGAGCTGAAGGTGCGCATGCCCAATGGGTCATCCATGACCACCGGAAAGAAAGGGCGCATTTGTTGGGAGCTAGATGGTGTTGATTTTGTGCTGATCGCAGCGGTCTTACCGTTGGCGGAATTTGATGTGATATTGGGAATGGATTGGATTACCGAACAACATGCCAGTATTGATTGTCTATCCAAGGTAGTGACCCTAAGGAGCAAAGGGCAGACAAAAGTCAAATTTGAGGGCCATTGTGGAGTGGTCTATTCCCTAATTTTGGCCATGCAGTTGATGCAGGCGGTTAACCAGGGTGGTTTAGCGCTTGTAGTGTTATTGGAGGGTCGCCTCTCCCAATTGTCTATTGAGGAAGTGCCTGTAGTGGCAGAGTTAAAGGATGTGTTTCCGGATGAACTTCCTGGAGCGCCTCCTCGGCGGGAGATCGACTTCTCGATCGAGTTAGTGCTGGAGGCTAGGTCGGTGTCACGTCCTCCATTTAGGATGGCACCAAAGGAATTGGCTGAACTCAAAGTACAGTTGCATGAACTGTTGGAGCAAGGGTATATCAGACCCAGTTCTTCATCGTGGAGCGCGCCGGTGTTATTTGTAAAGAAGAAAGATGGTAGTATGCGGCTGTGCATAAACTACCGAGAGCTGAATAAACTGACCGTCAAGAATAAGTATCTGATTCCTCAGATAGACGACTTGTTCGACCAGTTGGTGGGGTCGGGGGTGTATTCAAAATTAGACTTGAAGTCAGGCTATTATCAGTTGTGAATTCGGGACGAGGACATACCCAAGACTACATTTGGTACGAGGTATGGACACTTTGAGTTTACGGTGATGTCGTTCGGGCTGACGAACGCACCATCTGTGTTCATGGATCTTATGAATCGAGTATTCCGGGAATACTTGGATTCTGTTAAAGTAGCAAACAAACGACCAAAAACAAGCCGGAGTTTTGAATAATTGAAAGTTTTATTATCCAAAAAGATATCTATTACAAAGGTATGTCCTCCCTTATATAGAATGGAGGAGAGATGAGAGAATACAAATAAGAGATGTGAGACTAAAAATTTACAGGACTAAGCGGACTATACAAAACAAACCGCACAAGCCGCGCGGTTAGACAGAAGGGCTAACCGCACGGCTACCACCAGAGAGAAAGAGAGATTGCTAGGGTAGACCGCTAGACCGCCCGGTCTCCAAGCCGGCAGAGACAAACCGCCAGACCACGCGGTCTTCAACCCGCCAAGACAGACCGCCAGACCGCCCGATCACCAACTTCAACACTCCCCCTCAAGCTGGAGCATATATATCGATCATGCCCAGCTTGTCACAAACATGAAGAAACGAGGCGGAAACTGGCTTGGTGAAGATGTCAGCCAGCTCTTTATCAGAAGTGACAAAGGGAGTGCAAATTTGTTCCTTTAAGATCTCTTCACGAATGAAATGACAGTCGACCTCAATGTGCTTTGTTCTTTTATGGAAGACTGGATTTTTGGAGATGTATATGGCGGTCTTGTTATCACAGAACATAGGTAGAGGATGGTTGTAGACCTCTCCTAAATCTAGCATGAGAGCCCGCAGCCATTTTAACTCACAAGTGGTCGACGCCATACTACGATACTCAGCTTCTGCACTGGACCTGGAGACAACAGACTGCTTCTTGCTCTTCCAGCTCACCAGATTTCCCCCAACAAAGGTGCAAAAACCTGAGGTTGACTTGCGATCCCCTTTGTCATCAACATAACTTGCATTTGAGTATGCTTCAATCCTCAGATGACCATTCTTCTGAAAAAGTAATCCTTTCACAGGCGCTCCTTTGACATACTCCAAGATCCGCAAGGCGGACTGTAGATGGCGCTCCCTAGGTGCTTGCATGAATTGACTCACCTTGCCCACAATATAGGAAATGTCGGGCCTGGTCACTGTGAGATATATGAGCTTACCAACCAGACGCCTGTACCGCGAACTATCTGAAAGAGGAGGCGAATTATCTGTCCAGGTTTTGTCTTCTCCAGTTGTCATGGGGCATCGGGCAGGTTTTACTCCAGTCAATCCTGCCTCTTTTAAAAGATCAAGGGAATACTTACGCTGAGAGAGAACTAAGGAGTCGGGCTTCCGAGAAATTTCGATCCCCAGAAAGTACTTTGGAGAGCCCATATCTTTCGTGATCAGATGTTGGCGAAGATGTCTCTTTGTCAGGGCTACCCCTTCCTGGTCATCGCCAGTGAGAAGAATATTATCGACGTATACAGCAAGAACAACCAGCCTCGAAGGAGTTTTGCGAATAAATAGAGAGTGATCGGCAGAGCTTCGCACAAAACCAACGGCTGCCACGATGCCGCTGAACTTGTCAAACCAAGCTCGAGGGCTCTGCTTGAGGCCATAAATTGCCTTCTTCAGCCGACATACTCGTGTCTCCCCCTGAGCAACATACCCAGGAGGTTGCTCCATGTAAACGGCTTCGTGAAGATCACCATAAAGGAAGGCATTCTTGACATCCAGCTGAGAAATCGGCCAATCCCTATTTACCGCCATAGAGAGAAGGACCCGGATAGTGCTGAGACGAGCCACGGGGGAAAAGGTGTCAAAGTAATCAACTCCATAGGTCTGAGTAAAGCCCTTAGCAAAAAGGCGAGCCTTATACCGATCCACAGTGCCGTCTGGGCCAAATTTGACCACAAAGACCCAGAGACAGCCAACAACATCAGCACCGAAGGGAGGAGGAACAAGAGTCCATGTACCCCGCTCAGTTAGGATCGTCATTTCCTCATCCATGGCCAGCTTCCAATGAGGAATAGCAAGGGCCTCCTGGTAGGAGCGGGGTGTGGCAGTGGCAGAGATAGCCAGTGCAAATGCCCTGCGAGAAGAGGTAAGACGATCATATGAAACAACAGTAGCAAGGGGGTGTAGGGTGCACGTCCACACCCCTTTGCGAAGATCTATAGGAAGATCCAAGTCAGCGGGTCCCTCGGCATCCGGAGCATCCGTGGCAGAGAAAGCTGGCCCGGGAGTAGAGAGCGACGACGATGGAGATGAGGGAGACGGTGGCGGAGATGAGGGAGACGGTGGTGGAGAAAGAGGAGTGGGTGGAGACGGTGTAGGGGTGGAGATCATAGTAGGAGACGAGGGAACGAAGGAACGGCAGGAGAATCAGAAGCTGGGAGAAGAGGAGAGGAGTCATCCGAGAAGTAGGAGGTATTCTCGAAGAAGGTGACGTCAGCAGAGACGAACTGCTTATAAAGGATGGGATCAAAGCAACAATAGCCTTTCTGAGTGGTGGAGTACCCCAGAAAGACACATTTGGTGGAGCGAGGGGAGAGCTTATCACTGGTGGCCGAAGGGGCATGCACAAAGGCAGTGCATCCAAAGATTTGGAGAGGGAGAGGAAACGGCTCCTTGCCCGGATACAGAATGGAGAATGGGGTGTTTCCGTGGAGAACCGTGGAGGGAATGCAATTGATAAGGTAGCAGGCAAGGAGAACAGCATAGCCCCAATAGGAGCGAGGAACATGCATCTGGGTCATCAAGGTGCGAGCGACATCGAGGAAGTGACGGTTTTTGCGTTATGCCACACCATTCTGCTGTGAAGTATAGACACAACTAGTTTGATGAATAATCCCATTTTGCATGCAAAATGTAGAGAAGTCATGACTGATATATTCTTTGGCATTATCAGATCAAAAAACTTTGATAGAAATATTAAACTGAGTTTTGATCATGAGATAGAAGGACGTCCATACAGAGAATAATTCGGAGCGATCTTTTAACAGGTACACCCACGTACAGCGAGAGAAATCATCAATGAACGTGACAAAATATGAACTACCTCGACCAATGGTAAGAGTAGGAGAAGGACCCCAAATATCGGAGTGAATGAGATCAAACGGACGGGTAGATCCACGAACGTGCTTTGGAGGGAAGGAGGAGCGGTGATGCTTGCCAAGCTGACAGGCCTCACAGTTGAGCGGAGGACTGTGTGGAGGAAGTTGGGGCAGAAGTTGACGAAGAAGACGTGGAGGAGCATGACCAAGGAGGAGATGCCATTGGAGAATATCTGTGGATGTGGAGGAAAAGGTGGAGAAAGCAGAAATGTTGTCCAGGAAGTATAAGCCGCCACTCTCAGTCCCAGTAGCAATCGTCCGTTGGGAGTCCGGATCCTGAAAAGAGCAAGAAGTAGAAGTAAATGTGATGGAACACTGTAATTGCTTGCATAGAGAGGTAACAGATAATAAGTTGCACTGGAACTTGGGCACGTATAGAGTATCTGCCAAGTGAAGAGACGGAGTGACATGAACTATCCCCGTCCCATGGACTGATGATGAAGAGCCGTCAGCGAGAATAACCGGGGGCAACCGATCATGTGTTTCTAGGAGAGAAAAACACTGGAGAGTGCCGGTCATATGATTTGTAGCACTGGTGTCGATCAGCAATTTTCCTTGAGTAACAACGTGGGCACTACCAGAAGACGTGACCACCGAGGCGAACGGCTTGGAGGAGGATATGAAAGTCATAAGGGGGAGAAGAGGGAAGCACAAGTCGCGCGACTTAACAGGAGGTCGCGGCGACTAACAGGCAGGAGCGGCTAAAGGAAGAAAGGCAGAGAGGCCGCCGAAACAAGGAAGAACCCGCGCGAACAGAGAGAAAATGCAGCGGTTAGGAGAAAGAGATCTGCAGCGGTCACGATGATAGATACCAGCGGCCAGAAAAAAAACACGACCAAGCCGCAGAAGCAAGCAGAGGGAAAGAAGTCGAGCGGCTAGAAATCAGCCCGCGCGAACAGAAGAAAGAGAGACCACGCGAACAGAGAAAAGTCCGCTGGGAGGCAAACAGGTCGCAGCACACAAAGGGCAATGACAAGGAGAGAAGAAGCCGCGCGAACAGGGCGCAAGCAGGCGGAAGAAAAAAGCCGCGGGGACAGGCTGCGAGGTCAGAGAGGGCGCACGGAATCAGGACGAGAAAATCGAGTCCTCTGATACCATGTTAAAGTAGCGAACAAACGACCAAAAACAAGCCGAAGTTTTGAATAATTGAAAGTTTTATTATCCAAAAAGATATCTATTACAAAGGTATGCCCTCCCTTATATAGAATGGAGAAGAGATGAGAGAATACAAATAAAAGATGTGGGACTAAAAATTTACAGGACTAAGCGGACTATACAAAACAAACCGCACAAGCCGCGCGGTTAGACAGAAGGGCTAACCGCACGGCTACCACCAGAGAGAAAGAGAGATTGCCAGGGTAGACCGCTAGACCGCCCGGTCTCCAAGCCGGCAGAGACAAACCGCCAGACCGCGCGGTCTTCAACCCGCCAAGACAGACCGCCAAACCGCCCGGTCACCAACATCAATAGATTCTTTTGTGGTTGTCTTCATTGACGACATCTTGGTGTATTCCAAATCAAAAGTGGAGCATGAGACCCACTTGAGAGTGGTCTTGCAGGTGTTGAGAGAGAATCAGCTGTATGTAAAATTCTCAAAGTACGAGTTCATCAGTAGGTGCAGAAGGAGTATCTCTAGTGAGATGATGTAGAAGTCCCTTGGACTGAAGTATCCGGGGGACAGAATGCACATACTCAACAAAATTCTTCTTGCCAGTAAGGGAGATGGCGGTGATCCTTAACTCCTCACACAGTTTAGGAGCAGGGACCACACGGGCTGAAGGAGAAGAATCAGTAGAGGAATCCATGACAAAACTGTCCGGCAGCTAGGAGAGGTGGCTAGGAGAAAACCGTGGACAGGAGCAACAACAGCAGGAGGGATACTAGCGGACTGGCAATACACACAACAAGCAGAGTAAACACAGCGAGCAGAATCCGAAACCGCTGCGGGTTTATAAGACTAGCACGGTTTGAAGCAGACAAACCGACAAGACAATAACGGACAGAGCAACGAACAGAGAAGAGACCTTGGCGGACTGAAGAGCAAGCGAGCAGAGAAAAGACCGCGGCGGGCTGAGGAAAGACCGTTGAAGAAAAGACGAGTGTGATAAAAAAGTAGAGACCGGCAAGCAAAACCGATGCGGGATAGGATGGGCAGACCGCTGCGGCTAAAGACAGAAACCGCTGCGGCTAAAGAGATAAACCCTGGCAGGCTCGGAAGGGCAGACCGCTACGGTTAAAGAGACAAATTCTGCGACTAAACGAGGCAAACTGTTTCATCAAGAAAGCAGCGGACAAGATGAGATGAACCCAGCAGACTATGGCGGACACAAAACATCTACCGCCAATACGGAGCTAACCTTGTCCGGTTCCGGCTACACGTACTCACTCGAGAAAAGGGGAAAATCACATACATCACAAACGGCATCTTGCCGCAATGGATTTCTATAAAATCCTTAAGGCTCGCTATGCAACATCACCGAGTCGGACTAACGGTCGCGACTACGGCTTCACCCACAATGCCTAATCCACTAACGGAGCGGATCTCTAATGCAAAATCATGTCGGGGACGGACTCAATCGACCCAGAGGTTCCTCTTGAACCTTGGCTACCCAAACCCCTCTCATTTGAGAGATTTGCTGCCCGAAAGCTTGAAAGAAAAGATGCTAAGCACGCATCCTAGAAACCAAGAGGAGAAGTGCTGTTAACTTACGGCCCCTCTTCCTAGCCATGGGAACTTAGCCGAATGAAAACCACCGCAATGAACTTGCCTCCGCGGATCTGGACTCGGCTCGCGATTTGGGGCTTCGAAGCTTCTACGGCAGCCGGATCTCTCCTTCACCTTCTTTCTTGCTCTCCCTTCTCTCTAAAACTTTAGAAAGAGAAGACTTGAAGAAGAATGAGGGTTTCAAACCCTACTCCGGAACATAACTCAGCAAGGACAACTCTGGACCATCAGATCCCAATAGAAGAAAACGAACGGCCACGATTCACACTTAAAACCAAACTCCTGGGCCGAACACGGCTTGTGATACACCCATGTCCAAGGCCGTGTACCTCAATCGATGCCGAAACTATCGCACCCAGAAAAGGACATGGGTTCTGGACACGCCCATGTCAAACATGACACGCCCGTGTCACTCAGTACACGGTCGTGTGCCTGGGCGTGTTCCTCCATCGACACAGGACCAAACACAACCCGAGGAGAACACGGGTACTCGACACGCCCGTGTCACATTTGACACGCCCGTGTCAAACTCGAACACGCCTGGGCTCCAGGCCATGTCAAACTCGAACACGACTGTATTTTCGTCGACCACGTGAAAATTCGTCGAACCCGAGCACGACACGGCCTTGGACACGCCCGTATCCCAGGCCATGTTCACTGTCTCGACACTTCGTCGAGCGCAGTTCGTCGACCACCCGGGTTCTTCGTCGAACCCGAGCATGACACGGCCTTGGACACGCCCGTGTCCCTGACCGTGTGACCCCTACCAAGATCCTGACTTGGCTCTAAACGGTGTCCTTCACTCTTTCGAGTTTTGGGGCGTTACACAAATGCACAAAGAGACAATAAAGGTGGAGCTACACATCATTTACCTCAACACCAGAGCCCCTCACTTATCCTTGGAAGGATCTCCAACATCAAATTCGGCTACGCTGTAGCGACGCATCTGCACCACTATGTGGACCTTCACCCTCAATCTTGCAGGTATCTCATACCATTTCGCACAAATTGTATTTTGCATGCACGGTGCACATCACACACTGCACACACATGGCACACGCCTCGCTCTGCACACACATTATGCAACTTTGCAATTACGCACGCATAGCGCCCCTCACACATTATGCTTAGCGCGCGCTTCACCCGCATTATGCCTTGCACTTTGCACGTTGAGCGCCATGCACACAACACGTACTTTGTGCCCACTACACCAATAGTGCGCACCTCACGAACACCACTCCCAGTGCTCGAGGCGCCCCGTGCACATCTCACCCCAGACGCATTAAGACATAAACACACACCATCATGAGCTAGCATTATACTCGGTTGATAATTCAACTTCTGCACCTCTGCCACACTAATCAAATCCACCATGATCTCTGCAAATTATCACGCGCGCGACTTAGGGAAAGTCGTCTTCCTCCATTCAATTTGGTTCTGAGCTGCGGGGACTTGGGGGAAAATGATGGGGTTCCCCCGAGCCGGTTCGACTGAACCCGTAGATCCCGCTAATGGTATAACCGCCCTAAGTGTAACCTTCATCGTCATCCTTGCCTCCGTCGCAACGACAACCGTCGTCGTCGTCACAGTTAAGCACCACACTGTAACCGACCAAACTGGACGGCTTCTTCTATGCTCAGCCCTCTGCCGGCGTGCGGAGGGTCGGCCCCCTTGCCGTCCAGATCGTGCGGCAAATCTGCTGCTCGGCTCTAGGCGGTCCTCTGCCGGAGTGCGGGGCTTCCCAAAATCGGGCGGCCCCTTAGCCTCTCGATTAGGACGACCTCTTTCTTGTCTAGGTCGGGCAGCACTTTGCCACCTGAACTTGGCGTGCTCCCCGTCGAAGTGCAGGGCCGCTCCAAATCGGCCGGCCCCCAGGCCAACCGATTTGGCCGGCCTCCTCCCTGCCTAGGTCTGGTGGCACTTTGTTGTCTGGCCTCGGTGTGCTCCCCGCTGAAGTGCATGGCCTCCACAAATGAGGGCAGACTACTCTCTACCTAGGTCGGGCGGCATAATGTCGCCCAGTCGGCCCCCTGCCCGGAAGTAGGGCTGCCCTAAATTGGGAGGCCCTTTGGCCGCCCTGTTGGGGCGTCCTCCTCGCCACTCGAAGGAGACAACGGTTTTGCCGCTCTTCGCCGGCCGGGGGCCCTCTTCCCAGTCGCCGACCTCCTCCGGCTGCCCCATTGTCGGGCTGCCCCTCCCCTCACGGGAGAGGGGTTGTTTTTTCTGGCGAGGGCGGTTATTTTTTGCCCGGGGGAGGTCTCGTCATTTCCTCAAAATAGGCGATCCGTGTGCTCTACTTCGGGCAATTCTATTTGTCAGTATGGTAGTTATCAGGTAAATTTACCGATTCGCACCTCCTAAAATCTATAAATAGTTCTCTTTTATATTCATTTTGATCTTTGTCCTCCGTCGGAAAATCCTCCTACGGATTTTCTCTCTCCTCTCCCCCTCCTACGGATTTTCTCTCTCCTCTCCTCCTCCTACGAATTTCGCTTTCCTCTTCTCTTCCTTGCGTGCTCCCCCGCACGCCTATTCCTTGCACGCTCCCAAACACGCCTCTTCCTTGTGCGCTCCCGCGTGGGGCTCTTCATTGCGCTCTCCCGCGCACGCCGCTTCCTTGCACGCTTCCTTGTGCATCCTCGCACGCCCCCGTGAGCGCCACGTACTAACGCACCTTCTCATGCGTTGCTACTCCACGCGCCTTGCTACAGCAAGCACGCCTCTGCACGCCTCGTCGTCAAGAGCGTCCAAGAGCACCTCTGCGTGCCCCACCGTCAAGACTGTCCGAGCGCGCCTACGTGTGCCCCACCATTATTATATTTGGTTTGAGATTCCATATTAAATATTTCTTAATTTGGGTTTTCTATTTTTAGAAAATCAAATAAAATGACTCTTCCCCACCTTGAGAAATATTGTGAGGAGAAGAGCCACCCGAAAAAAAGCGGCCTGGGAGAAGTAAGCCTGCTGTTCACGTGGGAGAAGAACCGCCGCCCTGCTAGCGTTGGAGGGAGGTTCCGCCGCCACCGTTGTCTTGCTCTTGGTGCTGCAAGGGGTGGGAGACCCCAGTAGGATGCTGCCGGTGTTTGTCATTGGTGCAACACAGTGTGATGGCGGCGGAGCATTTCTCTTGTGTGGGACTCTCGACGTATCCACCTACTTTGGAGGAAATAGCCACCGGTCTTGGAGGAGAGGATCTCTACAGGGCTTGGAGTAGATGATGCGGTGCAGGCATAGCGGCAAAGGTTTGCGGTGGTGCAGTGGCTTTGACGGAGTTTCTCATAGGCGGTGCGGACATGGCAGTGAAGGCTTGCGGGAGTGTAGTGGCCTTGATGGTGTTTTTTCTCCGGTGGTGCGGCTTGGCGTCGCTGGTGTGCGTGAGTGCAATTGGTCTCAACAGTGCTTATCCGGTGGTTTGGTCGTCATCCGAGGACGAAGGTTCTCGGTGAACCTTGTGTGTCCGCTGTGCTAGCAGATTGCAGTTCAGACAATTCACTCTCTCACGGATCTAGCGAGTCCGGCTCCTCCGCACTGTATTCTGTAACAGACGTCAGTACAATTCTTCATGTTATTTTTATTGCAGATATATTATTGATGTGTGCAGATTATGGTCCAGATTTATAGGTTCTTGTATACCCTGTATTAAATTGGTTTTACCTAGAGGATATTTTCCACGGTATATCCCAACAAGTGGTATCAGAGTCAGGTTCTGTTGGCGACTGATTGGACATTCGAGGAACGATTTGACTGCGGTGGGTGACGACTAGATCTGCTCCCCATCTTTGAAAACCCGACCTTGAATTAATCATGTCTCCTAGTCGTATCGTAGGGCAACCATGACAGGGAAGAACGTGAATCTGGACAGTATTTTTTGAAGAAGTGCGACATTGCCGGATTTGACCTATGATAGGTGGTACTGCATGAGAAGGTCATGATAACTGCGGATATGTTATAGAGAGAAGATTATCTGTGATTACACGATGTGTGTTCAGACAGTTTCTGTGTCAATTAGAGGCAGTTGTTGCAGAGACTGAGAGAGACGTGAAGACCCGTTTCACTCTTACCTCGCTCAGTTTTTTTACCCAGCTTTAGTGACAATGCACTTGTATGAGAAGGATACGGTGGAGCTAGTGGAGGTCACGATCATAGTGCTATCCAGACAGATGTCAATAGGCCCTACTTTTGAGGGTGGTCACATCTTGGCAGCAGCGGATGGGTAAGGTGAGGCAGTTTGACAAGGGATTGAGTAGAGCACGATCTCGATCCGGGCCAAAGGAGGGTGTGGTATTTTACCAGTGCAGACAGTGCAGTCACACAGGAGATCGAGTTTGCAGCGTGCAAAAGGGTCTCGAGACCAGGGTGCGGACAGGGTGACAGCTGGGTCAGGGTGCAGAGTGATGTTATCCCCACCATCACTGAGAGTCTGAGCGACTCTGACAGCGTGATGTTTGTCATCACTGAACGGATTGGATTCAGGTGGCTACAGTTGGGTGGCCCAAGGTGGAGTCCGGATGGTGAAGTGGACGTACCATGCTCAGGAGAGCTGTGTAGCGCAGTAGTTTGTAACGGCTGATGGGGACCATGATACAAGGTGGTGCGCCCATGATTTTTGTGGCCGACATGGTGGATTATCGTGGTGGTGCAGACGATCATCCTTCTGAGAATTGTGTTGTGTGTCAGTTTCTACGATCAGGTTGCGATGATGTTCACGGGTTGAGCCAGAGCATAAATGAGTCGACTGGAGGTCGGTCGGCTGATGTATCAGACTGAGGTGGTTCTACGTGCAGAGTTGCTTGGTGCAGTTGTTACTTTGTGCAAGCGGTTCTCAGTGCAGTAGGTGCTTCGTGCAGGTGGTGGCTCCGGATCCCAAACCAAGGCGGTGATTATTATATTTGGTTTGAGATTCCATATTAAAGATTTCTTACTTTGGATTTTCTATTTTTAAAAACTTAATTATGGCCGTACATTTGGAAAACCAAATAAAATGACTCTTCCCCACTGTGAAAAATATTGTCAGGAGAAAAGCCACCCGAAAAAAAGCGGCCTGGGAGAAGTAAGCCTCTTGTTCACGTGGGAGAAGAACCGCCTCCCCTGCTAGCGTTGGAGGGAGGTGTTGTCACCGCCGCCGTCATGCTCTTGGTGTCGCAAGGGGTGGGAGACCCATGTAGGATGCCGCCGGTGTTTGCCGTTGGTGCAACACCATGCGATGGCGACGGAGCATTTCTCTCGTGTGGGACTCTCGACGTATCCACAGGCTTTGGAGGAAATAGCCACCGGTCTTGGAGGAGAGGATCTCTACCGGGCTTGGAGTAGATGATGCAGTGCGGGCGTAGCGTCGAAGGCTTGTGGTGGTGCAGTGACCATGACGTAGTTTCTCTCCAGCGGTGGGGACATGACGGCGAAGGCTTGCGGGAGTGCAGTGGCCTTTATGATGTTTTTTCTCCTGTGGTGCGGCTTGGCGCCGATGGCGTGCGTGAGTGCAGTTGGCCACGAAGGTGCTTCTTCGGTGGTGGCGGGTGGTTTGATCGTCATCCGACGACGAAGGTTCTCGGTGAACCTTGTGTGTCCGTTGTGCTAGCGGATTGCAGTCCAGACAATTCTCTCTCCCGCGGATCGAACGAGTCTGGCTCCTCCGTGCTGTATTCTGTACCGGACGTCGGTACAGTCTTCATGTATTATTATTGTAGTGACATTAATTTTGTATGCGGTGGTTTGTTCAGATTTATGTGTTCGTGTATCTCTGTATTTATTTGGTTGTGTCTAGAAGATAGTTTCTGCGTTATATCCGAACAACCATCAAGACCATCCAAGTGCGCCTCTGTGCGCTCCGCCGTCCAGACTTCTTCAAGCGCACCGTCATGCGCTCTGCCGTCAAGACCGCTTCAGGCACACCTCCGTGTGTTCCACTTTCAAGACCACCATAAGAGCCCAACGCCCTCAACTCAACAATAGGCTCTCCAGTTTACAACGAGCAACCGCTCCAAACTTCTCTATACAGGAGAAAAACCACAGAGGATAGGGTACACTGAGCGCTCCCCGAGCATCAAGCCTCAGACATCAGAACGAGTACAACAGGTTGTTCCCGCCTCTAAGAACTATCAGAGGACTCCAGAATACAACGAGCGCATCGCTCCCCGCAGCATATGAAGAAAGAATTAGTTCCGTGAGAGGTGGCATGTCACCCTCTGAGCGCAACCCCCCCCCCCCCCCCCCCTCAAATTTTAACGAGAGGTGGCATGTCTCCCTTGGTTATTCAAAGAAGCACTGTACAACACCCAACATATAGTGGAGGTTTGACCGGCACAGTCCTGACTACGTGGTTTTTTACCCAGTTGACAGGTTTTTCACATTAAAAAACTCTCTTGTCAGCGTTCCCTTTTTCTATGACTGTTTGCGCGCTCGACCACTCCCAGACTAAGACAGTTCAATTTAGTACGATCTACCGGAACCTCGAGCATTCCCTAACTGATATAAAAGAAAATAGCTAGCATTTTCCTTGATATTTCATTTATTTTGCATATAATTTATCTAATAATATGTAAAAAAAATAAGCTTGTGTAGTCAAAGAATTTTAGACACTTAATACCCTCATTATTCCCTAATTATGGGGGTTTTACACGTTACTTTTTAAAATTTATTCTTTGGCAATTTGCACCCCACAAATTCTTTAATATAGCATCTTGTGCTCTTGGACATTTCATTTTAGCAAATTTTTTATTCCACTTTTTTTATATATAAAATAAACAACAAAGGGTATTTTATCTAGGTAATGTTAATTGAAACCATCTCTCTCGTAGGTCAGAGCTCCTAAAGAGAATTGAAATGAAATGAGGGTGCAATGTGTTATACTAAAGGGTTTGTGGGGGTGAAAGTGCTAAAAAATGAATTGTAGGGTGCAATGTGTCAAATCCCCTTAAGAGGGTGTTAGGTTCCTAAAGGAATTAGAGCACTCGGCAAATTCATGCATTATTCTTTGTTAATAATAATAATAACTAATATTATTATTATTATTATTTAATGTGTATAGTTATATGATATAAAAAATAAAATTTTGGTTCTACTTGGATGTAATTGAGAGGATGGTAATCTTAGCCATTGAATTTATTTAAAAACAAATAAATATCAAATGAATAATTCAATGAATATGGTGAGATTTAATCCTATTCTCTACATGCAGACCATTTTTACGTACGATAGCGTATGGGAGAATCATGCAAACCAAATCGTGTCCTTCCGATTTCTTATTTTAAAAAAAATGACTTTTTTTGGTAATATTTATATTTTTAAGAAATATATAGGAGATTTCTATTTATACCATTTTACAAATATTTTAAGCTATTTTTAGAATAAATTGTGAAAAAAATACAGTCGTAACGACAGG